>VXBW01006740.1:444970-495139 GCA_013400375.1 Thinocorus orbignyianus
AAAAGGAAGGTTTCTCTGAAAGTCAGGGGTAAAGGAGATAAACTGAACACCACAAAAACAGCTTACAGAATCCCAGCCTCTGAAAGAGGCACTAGCAGTAAGAGAAAACAGTCAAATAGTGTTAGCCTCCCCAAGCATGGATGGGTGCCACAAGACTGAATGCAAAAGAAAACACTAACGTGGACTTCAGGAAAATGATGAGGTATCCTATCTGCTCCCTGGCTTTCAGGGGATGTTATTCAAAGGCAGGAGAGAGGAAGCACCTGGGCACCTGGTTGACTTAAGCCATGGAATGTCATTTGCACCGGAAAATGTCACTAGAGAGGCAAACCACCAGAGTAACGAATGACGAGTAAACGAGAAGCTGAAATAAGAGAAGAGCAGACTTGAAATGGTTGATAGGGATGCTTTCAGACTCAGCCGGTCACCTCATATATTCTCCACAAAACTTTCAGTTTCCCCCTTGAGTCCTTCCCATTCAGTCTTTGTTTGACACTCTTACCAATCTACATTTCCTAACAGCTTTTCCAACTCCCATTCCCTTTCCTGATATCCTTGCCAAATCCAAGCAGTATCTTTCACTTCTTCCCTTCCCCACATCATATGCCACAACATAATTTTCACAACCTGAGGGTGCCAGCTCTGTGCTGTGCATTAAAATGACATTAAGCATTATGTGGATCAACGGAAGCTAGAATATTTTTTTTGATGGGGTGAGGGTGGAGGGATGGGAGAGAAGGAAGAGGCCTTGTAAGTGGGCCTTCTTTAGCAGAACATCCTATAAGAAACATATGATAATGTAATCATCACAGATATTTGACAAATGCTACTCAGTTCATTTTTCCCCTTCTTGATGACATATCCCAGGCTTTGCACTGAGCTTCCTAAAGATAGATTATGCATACAGCAAATATCTAGAGGAATGCAAAAGCAAAAAACCAGAAACACTACATTTGGGAGGGATTCCTTCACACTGGCTCCTTCAGCAAGACCTGTACATGAAGTTATTAAGACAGTTGACAGAAGCCAAGGTTATCTGAAGCAAGCAAATATTTTATCATGAATAATAGCATTGTTTAGTTTTAGCATTTAAATCACCATTCACACAGTAGCTATGTTTTGCCCCTTTGGTAGTATTATTTACCCTTCGTTTATTTGACTGAAAATGCAGAGGAATGCCTTTCAGTCAAAAAAAAAGATAGTGAAAATTATAGAAATAATTTACTGAGAACCACATCATATTGTTTATGATTGATATCATATGAGTTGAAGCAAAAAAGTACTTTTAAGAAAGAATAGTCTAGCTTTGTCCTAAAGACTGCATATGAAAAAAGCAATCTTAAAGAAGAAAATCAGAATCACAGAATCATAGAACGGTTAGAGTTGGAAGGGTCCTCAAAGATCATTGAGTTCCAACCCCCTTGTCATGGGCAGGGATACCTCCCACCAGACCAGGCTGCTCAAAGCCCCATCCAGCCTGGCCTTGAACACTTCCAGGGATGGGGCATCCACAACTTCTTTGGGTAACTGGTTCCAGTGCCTCACCACCCTCACAGGAAAGAATTTCTTCCTAATAGCTAATCTAAATCCCCCTTCTTCCAATTTAAAACTGTTACCTATTGTCCTATCACTACACTTCTTGACAGAGTCCCTCTCCAATATAGGAATAGGAATAATGCTTACTACAGATTATTATTATTATTTTAATAGTAACAATATAAAAAATAAGAATAATATTAATATCAGCAATTATCAGAAAATAAGATACAGTTGAAAACATAATTTTCATGTTCTAGGTATTGAAAATACATACATTGTTGGAGGCAATAGAAAAAACTGAAGAATTTCAAATTTTCTTTAAAAAAACAGTTTTTTTCTTAAAAAACAGTGTTCTGAAGGTATTTTTTTCTGCTTTCTTCCTATTCTAGAAATTTTGTTGAATAGAAGTCAGTATCAAAATTGGAAAAGCACTTTTCCATGTTTTCATACTGTTTATGGACTAGAAGGAATGGAAAACAATTACAGAAAGGGCATGGAACAGAGGACAAGGAAGGAATGACATTTTTTAGAATTTCATCAGGAAAAATAGTCTTTATTATAGGAAAGATATGTTTCTTGAAAAGCCCTTATGCATTTTCACAAAATAATCTTTCTTCCTGTCCAGATTTTCATGTTACTTCTAGTATATTTAAATAGTCTCAGTTGGCAGCAATGGAGCTAATAGGACTGTGCCCTTTAAAGCTCAGACAACAGCTGATCTGTCCCATTGAGGTAAATCTCTTCGGGTGATGCTCAGAGTGAGATTAAGGCTTCATGTTACCCCGGTTCTCTACCCATGCTGAGGAGGTCACACTTTGATTCCTGGACTTCCACGCAGGAAAGAATTCAGTCTCTCTTTAAGATGTTTTACTTTTCACAGACTTTAATTTCTTAGCCCTGCTTAGCAATGCATCAGCTTTATGTTTGGACCCCAAAATGCCGGACAGGAGGAAGGATATTCAGCAAGTTCCAGTGTTTATTTGACATTCCAGAATGAATACATGTTGTGTCAACAAAAGCAGTGTTTTACAAGTTTTCACATCGCATTCTGAAAGGAGTGTTTTCTTTATAATCTATGTATCTTTACATAGGCTGTAGGCCAGGTTAAGCAGTGTGATGCAAAGGCTGGGCAGAGGGCCTCTATTCACAAAGGAACACTTATTTCACTTCATCTTACATGGCTATCTCTACCGTCAGGCTCACGCTGAGGGATGTTTTATGCACATTACACAGTGTGTGTTATGCTCCTGCGTCGCTCCTCGACTTTTATCCAGTTTGTGCAAGCTAGGAGGTGGGACCAGCAAATCTAACCATCGGCAGTGGTGATGGGGCAGAGGACAGCTTTTGAAAGGGAGTCTACAGTTTCAGCTGTTTGACGTATCTTGCCATCAACCCATGTTATTGCCAAACATCATTTCTCTAGTTTCACAATGTCATGCCCTGAAAGAGATCTCTTGGAAAGTGGTAGCAGAGCAGACCACTCTGAAAGGATGATATAGTGATGCTAGCAGCCATAACATGGCATAGTGCCATGCTCTCGCTTTGAAATGTGCAGTGAGAAATGGCCTGTATTTCCATCGCAATATATTATCTGCCTGAGAAGCAAATGTTGCAAAACACAGAAAATCAGCCTGGATCCATCAGTAACACAGATATTTTAGCAGAAAGAAGTTTACTGGTAGAGCATTGGCAGAGACTTTTAGCAGAAAAAAGGGTCACAGGTAGAGATTACAATATCCTTAATGCACTGTTCAATTAAAGCTTCTTTTGTAATCTTTCAGCTTTCTCATTTGCAGTCAGAGAAGAAGGAGCAGTTCCTGAGGGCTCCAGGTCATTGGACGAAGTATGTCCAACACTTGATTGACCTTTTGGCTCCTTGGGTGAATTTGAGCAGCTAAGTTCGGCATATACAACTGAAATCTAGTACATACTCTTAAAGATGCAAGGTTCTTCAGCAGAACTAAAGCAGGTCTGCAGAATTTAGGTATAATATTTTGATTCTAAACCCATTCACTGAATTGTCAGTTCGGTATCTAAAGTATCTAGATTTGTAGCATTTCCTCAGTTGGTCTGTAGATGTTCAATGCTCTGTTTCTGCACGTGCCCTGTGCAGCTGGTTTGGTCTACCTCTCCTGTATATCTCTGTCAGGCCAGAAGACTACTACATCGACACAAAGACCCTCAGAGATTAAAACCCTGTGCCCACCACATGTCTCATCTGTATACTGATTGGCTTGAACTCCACATAAAGCACAATATGGCCACGTTTTCCCAAAAGCAATTGCAATCAGAGGTTGTTCCTCCACCTTTGAGTTGCAGCATCGCACTAGCCTGAGCTACTACTCAGACCTGGGAGTCACCAGGTCTCCACAATATCCTGGCTAAGCCCAGTGGTAGCAGGCACCACCTCACCTGCTCAAATCAAATTGTAGGGCAGAAACCACCACCACATCCATGACCCTATAAAAAAAGACAAGACAAAATGGAGCACAATCCAAAGGTTTCGTGGCTAAGGCACTGGTGTGGCTGAGGGATAAAATGAGTTTTGTTCTTTGTTCCTAGATATTTTTTGAATCAAAGAGGCACTGAAAAATGTGTGTAATTACACATAGTTATACATAATTGTCATTTGGACATAGGGGCTGAAAGATGTGTCCCCAGTATAGCAGACATTTTCTGTCTCTATTTCTTTCCTTATGGTTCTCATTACCCCTTTTGTGTAGTGGCATGGCTGTCAGAGTGGTAGAAGCTGCCTTCGATCCCACTTTACCTGTAACATAATTGGATAAATAGGTCTTCTTAGCAGTATAACGTGGGCTTAAACCACCTTTGACTGAGGAGCATCTGATGCCCCATTTTTCAGCTTCTAGATTATCGCATCAATTCTGCAGCAGGCTGATCTGTGACCATGGCTGCTGGCACTGCCTTAGAAGCATCATGTGAGCTCATCATCCTCCCAAAGGCAGGATTTTAAAATGCTCTCTTCAGCATTTTGTGTAGAGCCATTTGACATTCGTACATACACGGATACTCTGCACAGAGCTTCACAGCCTACTCGCTAGGTATCTAATGGAGCCTGTAAGGACACCTTGCTCAGGCTAGGACGTTTGGCTGTAGGAGGAATCTGAAAACAATCTGAAACACATATAAAAATTAATTATGGCTGTGGTCAGGACAGACATCTCTACTGAGTTGCTGAATAAAGGAATTGCTTATCATCTCCCAGATAATGCTGTCATCTTCCAGTCATGCATTTTAAAGTGCTTTTGAAGACACAAATTAAGGTTACTAGTGATATGCTGGTTACCAGTTGCTTTTATTTGTGCAGATTGCAGATTATTGACAAAATATTGACAACACCATACCATTATATGCATTCTTGGATTGCAGAAAACATTCTTTTTGCTCTTGTTAGAATCTCATTCATAAAGTGCAATTAATAGGTGATGCTGCAATTTTTTAAAATTGCATAAATTTGTTATTGTGTATTACTGTATAAGAAATGTTTCAAATAAAAGAATCCTAGGTCAGTATTTAGTTTACATCCAGAGAGTTTTTCCAGCAGCATCCATAGATAAAAATTAATTCCTGCTTATTTTAGAAATTGTTGGAAAGGGATTTGTTTTTTTCATAGTGTCATTGGAAGGAAACCAATCTTCATGCAACTTCCAAGAATAATGTAATAATGACAACACTGCTTGACTCTGTAAGTCTGACACTAACAGTTCACACAACCATGCAAAACATGTAGGTTGAACGACGCTGCTGTGGCCCACCTCTACTGGTAATGAAAACCAAACCTAATGAGCTCCAAACAGGAGTCTTCAAATTGAATTACATAGTATGGTTCTAGTCTGCTTCATAAACCGTATCTTGGTACACAATTTTCCTGTTTTCTGGCTAATACAGTTCCCAGATTACACACAACTTTACAAAAGAACATCAGTTTTATTAAATTATGATGTAAAATGTTTTGCTGTCAACAAGAATATTTATTTTTTTCATCTAGGTTTATACATATGCACATGTGCACTTTGTGGTTAGCTTTCAGGACAGTAACAGAACAAATCATTCCTGAACACTTAAAAGGAATTCAGTCAATAGCTAAGGGAAGAATGGCAGAGAGAGAAAGGGAATTTATAAGCAAAGCAGACTGCAGTGAACTGTAACCACGTGGACCTTCAGCCATTTTGCACTCAGTACCTGAAGCAGTGCCTCTAAAATCATTATAATTGTGATCTGAATTGTATTTATGATGGCAGAATCAATTCAGATACTGACCCACAAAGGAATAATAGTGAAATCCTCACACTTGCTCCTTTTATAACAAGGGGTGCCTTAAAGTCCAGAATCCCAGATGACAGAGAGTCCTCCTGTAAAAGAAGATCATTTTAAGGACATGTTTCAAGCACCAATTTCAAACCTCAGCTCCAGTTAAGTTGGGCTTATCTGCATGCCTGAGGTTTATGCATTAAAAAGCACTCTGCAGTACTGACAAAGTAGCAATAGAAAATGTTTTTATTGTACTGGAAGATAGTTATACCAGACCTGGCTTTTATTAAATTCACTAGTTGTTCCCAATTCTTTTTTTTATTTTTATTTTTTATTGGGGGTTTCACAAGGAACAGTAAAGCCTGTGGATTTTATTTTATTTTGTTTGTAAACACATAACCTTTATGCAACAATGTTCAAAATGAAGAAACACAGGCAAAAGAAAATCTCTTCATTGTGAAAAAAAGTGAGAGAAGAAAGGTTTACTGCTACAGACACAGCACTTGTGTTTCTAACAATTGAATAAAAGTAAAATAAATTGCCAACCTTTGAAATTTTTGTAGATGACCGGCAATGTACAATGAATCTAATGCAAGCAAAGGTCATCATAACATGCCCATAGACACTAAAGCTTTCATTGTCAATTAATGCTGATGCAGTTCTCTTTTACTGCGTTCACTAGTTAAGACCAACAATAAGCACTTTTAAAATCCTACCTGATACATATGTTAAAAAAAATACATTATGAAATACTATGATTAATATTCTGCACTCTACTAATTAAGAAAGAGTAAAGAGGCATTATTGATCAAAGCTGGACAGAGAAAATGAATATATGTTTCTTCATTGTTATAAAGAGAAAAATATCTACCTTAGAATTTTATTTCAGTGCTGATTCAAACTAGATTATACAGTCTGAAACCTCTGCTGTCACAAGAGTTTCACTATTTCTGTCTGAAATTTTATAAGACCAATTTCGACTAAAATGAAGATAAAGTCAGGAGATCAGCCCATTTGTGGGCTTTCTTTTGTCCAACAGCCTAAAAACTAACCTCTTCCCACGAAGAAAGAGCAGGTTTGGATATGTAGATTGTACTTTCTACAGCCTCAGCTGGAAAAGATTTCAATACTTTTCAGTAGATCTTGCTGAGATTTAATTGTTGAAATTAGTTTGAGATACCAGGTAGAAGTATGTGCAACTATTAAAATTATTTTGTCTCTTTAAGGTATTACAAATAAAACTTGTAGTACAATGTAAAGGAGTACAACTAAGTAGATACTAGTCACGTTCATCTCTGTGTAGCCAAATGGTGGAAGCTGTCCTGGAACAGAACAGGTCAGAATTTCAGATTTTCAGATTTTCATGACCAGTAGACCCTGTGAGGTCCCCAAACTGCTTCCAAAGCACCCGTGAGAGGTACAAACAAAATGCTAGGGGCTTCAGTTCAGTAAGCGAAGAATCATACCTTTACATGACATTTTCTAAGTGAGTCTGCCAGTCAAAAAGGATGAAAACCACGGTCCCAAAATATTTCTGTGCCAGTCCACCCTGTGAGGGTTAACAGCATGCACAGGAGTTCTGCTAAATGTCACAGTAGTTACTATGCTCTAATCCTGATCCCCAACCTACTGTAGCTGCTGTAAAATATATAGTAATAATTTCCTGAGGCAGGGTAATGTATAAGGAATGTCAGACCAGGCTCTGGACATATTTGCCTTAGCTCTGTTTTATTAAAGTGAAACTTTTATTAAGGCATGTGGTGAATTGAGCAATCTGCATGATTCATGCAGTTATAAACCTATTGCTACACTCACAATAAATCAAAGAGCCATTGTCGTATGTTCACTGTATGGTAGATTAAATAATAAGGGGAAAAATCAATGTGGAAGTATTATTCGGCCATATGAAAGTATTAAAAATGTACTCTAAATGTATTAAAAGCATCAAATTGTAGTTGAGCTAAGCTATATTCCATAAACAAGTTTCCTTGTATGCAGGGTATTTATTTACTCCTGGTCTATATAAGAGTCAATATAATTAAACAAGTTAAATTATGTCTTTCACTGAGCTGTTTCTGATTGGAACAAACTCTTATGATTCACACAGTAAAACTATGGGCCAAGGCTCCAGCCTGACCTCTGCATACCCTCAGCTCTACTGCTCTGAGGGAAACATGAGAAGGAACTACTCCTTCAGGACTAGGGCTGTCATAGGAAGATGCTGATTCATCACTCCATTGATGCCAGAGTTGCAAAGGGTTATTTTGGGTTGGGGCTAAAAGGAATGGTTGTGGTTTCTCTGCATATATCCACATACCTCTGATTTCTCTCAGCCCTCTCTGAATTCTCGTCTCCTTCAGGCACAGCAAGCCTGTGCAAGGCATTAAGGGGACAAGTGGGAGTGAAATAGATGAAAAATTCTCTTTTCCTTTTTAACAGGAGAAGGGAGGAAATGGATGAAAGACTTTTGCCAGTTCCTGGATGGAACCATGATCAATATTGATTCAAAGGGATCATACTGAAATGAATACTGTCCATATGTATTCCTGTACTATAAAGAATGAGATGAGGACCAAAATGCATTATGTGTTAGAATATGCAGATAAATGACATTGTTTCACAATAAGAAATGAAGTACAAATTTCAGTCATAAGCCTATATCTTTCTGCTTCTCTAATATGTCCACACTCTCAGTGGTTTGTTTAGATTATTTGAAAGTCTATCCAAATTCAACCAGAATAATTACAATTACAATTAATTCCCATTATATTTCCAATGAGCACCTTGAAAACAAGCTTGTGTCTTTGCGGTTTAAAAACGCAATGCTGAAATGCATTATTTTTAATTTAAAACTGCAGGTTTAATCAATTCAATGCAGATTAATCTTCTCTACTATTTTTCACTCAAACTGTCTCTGTCACTGTTGCGAAGCTGTAGCAAAGGTTGAATAGATTTCTGATCTGACCTCAGGGACAACCATTTACCTTGAAGGAGCAGAAAGATCTGTGTGTCCAAGGGACTAACAGCTGACTACATGACAATCACAGCTCTCCAAAATCATTCCCAAAATATGCTTTAAAATCTACAAACCGTATACTTGATGATCCCCTTAAGGAGAAATAGTCCAGATACAAACAGGAGAATTGAGACTTGTGTCCAATTTTTCATACAGTATCATGTCAAACAGCCATTCCCAGAGTATGTTTCTTGATTGTAAAGTAGACTAATCACAAACTCTCCTCAGATGGATGACTAATTGGGAGCAGTCTGGCAACATGTGTGCGGTTTTTTTCGTCTCAGAAAAAGCAGCAAGTCAAATGCAACATCCAATGTTATGGATCATCATGTAGATTTTGGATTCATCTTGGCAGGAATTTAGATCTACAGATCAATTAGTGTGTTACTAGCAATCATCTGTCTTTCTCCCTGGTGACTGTAAGAGTAAGGATAATATTTTTGGTTCATGTAATCCATGTGCTCTCAAAATCTAGTTCTGAAATGGAGTGGTCGGAGTTAGGAGTGGTCAGAGTTTAGAGCAGTCAGCTTTATTTAACAGGTGAGTTGCTCTACATACCAGAGGGATCCCAACATAAGCTGACTGGCTATATGCAACTTAGAACACTGCTGTAGACATTCCTCATCACCAGTTCCAGTCATAAGCCAAAACACCAGCTCACTACCATCCCCAGGTCTTAAACTTACAGGTTAAAAGGAGGCTGAATAAAACCACAAACTGTTTCAGGATTTCCCTCGTGGGAAGAGTTCAACAGCTCATGCCATCTCCTTTCACTTATCCTAGCCAAAGCTGGGCCTTTTACCAGGAAGCTGGGCAGGAACAGCTTGAATGCTAAGAAAGGGAATAACAGAAGGATCTGAACTGGCAGCACCTACAGATCTGTGCAGGACTCTGGAGACCAATCTCCATGATATGTTGGACTAAGGTAGGCAGAAAACTGAACAACATCCTTTTACCTTGAGTCTCTGTCCAAGTTAGTATACTAGTGACATTTACAAAGTCAGGTTTATGATTTTTACGTATATGCAGAGTGACACTTGACCACAGAATGAATGTCACTTACATTGATTAAAGCTGTGAAGATTAATCCCAGTCAGTTTTCAGGAAAGAAAGATGAGCTTGTAAATTTTGTGAATTTTGACAGATTTATGATTTTTTAGCACTTTCTCCATCTCTTAGATAATTCTTGGAGAAGAGATTAAAAAATGCCTCTTTTTTTTCTGTTAAATACATTAATTGCTAGGGAGACACAAATCTGAGTCTGCACTGATATTCTAGCTCTGCAGACATGAGAATTGGCATCAATCTCTTCACAGTTAACTAAAATTAGTGATGGACCTGAACCAAAAACCATTTTATCAATAAACTCAATTTCTAAAACCACGATTCCACCCACAAACACTTCAAATATTCATATTTTGGGGAAAAGTTTCCCTTTTTATTGATTTGTAAGTGATTGATATGCCATAAGCTTTCAATGAGAGCCAGTCTTTTCACTACCTCAACCACTTTTTAAAGTGGAACTCAGGCTCATAATTTATTGAGGATGGTTTTGGAACTTACCTTTGGGCCTACTGTCAATTAGATCTTTTAGTTGAGTCTTGGCAAAAATCAGAAGCTGTAAAATTCCACAAAAATGTGCAAGTTTCCTCCTAGGAACTGTGGGAGCAAAGTATGGAAAAGCATTTTTGATAAATACTCTCATTGGACACTTGATGGTTAAAGTAAAATAAAAAATAAAAAAAAGACAAAAGGGGGAAATGTCTGAAGCAAGAACAGGAAAAATCAGTAATTATTCTGAGGTAGCAGTTTTCATTATTTTATATGTGTGATGTTAGTGTCTCATTGCACAAAGGCCTGCTTTTCTCACACTTCCAGTGGAGGACAATGTGGAAACACACAGGTTAGCTCTGAGCAAGCAGGGTTGGAGTGACAACCAACGTGGCCGTATTAGCACCATTATTGTACCAAATTAAATAGGGTCTGTCAAGGAGCCACAGTGCATCCTTACTACTAGTCTTCTTACTGTACTGCACTGATTCTCTTGTGTTGCTTTGGGGAAGTGGGCTAGTATTTGGGAACATCAGTACAATGTGCCCTGGAGATGTTTCAACTCTTTCCATGTTCCACCACACAGAATGGATATTGCTGGAGTTGCTTTCCTTTGAAGGGTAAAAGTATTTCAAAGTATTTTGTGGAAATATACAGCCTGAAGTATTCACACTGTTGCTCAAAATGAGATTGCCAGTCAGTTGTCGAAGCATGTGCAGAATTCACCTCCTGACTGTGTGATGAGTGGCTTCTCTGTCAGATCAGAGAAATTCCTATGTATTTGTACTACCCCTACTGTACTACTGATTAGATCTCTACAAACAGGTTTGATTTCCATACAACAAATGCTAAGCAGATGCCAGCGAATAAGATAAAGTCAAAATGTGTAATCATAACTATTGGTGAAACTTTCACCTACACAGGCTTGCAGCTCAAAAATTTGATTGCTTTGGTTCAGAAGAGCTAATGGAAACTCATCCCCTATTTCCCCTTTGCAAGGACGTACTCTTTTTAACCTAAAGCACCAGGTTTTATCTAGTTTGGGGTCAAACCACCACATTTTCCCTGGCTTGCACCTGAAATCATAACTCAGCATAGACTTGTTTCATCCAACCTCAAATCTTTAGAGTTGTGAACTCTGACAAACCCTTTAGACAGCCTGATGTGAGTTTCAGATTTGTAATGAAACTCAAGTCTGGGCAGGTTTTGGGTTTCATTACAAAAGTTCTGCACAGCTGCACTAAAAACTCAAACCAGGTTTCATAAAAGTACCTGCTGTATTTAAGCCAGGGAGTCGCACTGGGAACTATATTTAATAAGTAAGAAGTTGTAGGAGTGCTGATGTAACTGTGTAAAAATTGTTTTTAAAATACAGGAGATTTGACATGGAAACCCCTTTTAAAAGCAGTGGAATACTTGATCCAGGACTGTTGTCCTTCTAAATCCAGTTATTACTAGACCCAGTGCAGTGCCACTTCTGAGAGGAAGGACTGCAGATCCTACAAAATTTAGCTCTTGAATGTATTATTATTCCGCAATTCATAACTCTCACAAAAGAAAAAAAAAAAAAGGATCCTTTTTAGCAACTATGGTGGCTGAACTACTTCTTTTGCCACAATCAATTGCAAATCTCCCATAGAGGAGACAATCCCACAACTTTTGTCTGAGCCATAGTAACATTGTTTTGAACTGTACAGCAACTTGGTTGCATAGGGAAGTTTCTTGCAAAACAATCCAGATGCAGTCAAATTACCCAACTGAAGTTAGGTAGGAAATGGTTTCTACCCACTATGAGCTAATTGAATACCTTATATACCCTGCTCTTTTATAAAATCATAGAACCATCCCAAAGGTCATCTAGTCTCACCTCCCTGCAGTTGCAGGGACACCCCCAACTAGACCAGGTTGCCCAGGGCCTCGTCCAGCCTCACCTTGAATATCTCCAGGGAAGGAGCCTCAACCATCTCCCTGGGCAACCTGTTCCAGTGTTCCACCACCTTCATAGAAAAGAACTTGTTCCTAATATCCAATCTAAATCTGCTCATCTCCAATTTACAGCCCTTGCCCCTCGTCCTATCACTGCAGGCTTTTGTAAACAAAGTCTCCCCAGCCTCCCTGTGGGCCCCCTTCAGGTACTGGAAGGCAATTTTGCCTATTCCTGATTAAATGATCCTAGAAGATACTGTGTGATCTTCAGTCCAGCTCTGTGCATGAGATTCTGAGAGCAGAAGGTCTTCGTATTCTCTATTCGCATCATATTAAACGTGGATGCTAGGCTATGGCTGAGATTCCTGGCCAGCGACCATAAGTTTTCCATAATAATAGTAACAATGGCAATGGCAGAAAGGATCATTTTTGGAAACTCATGAGACTGTTCTGATCTTGACAGAAAACAGCAGATCTCTGATTCATCAAGGTGCTACTATGTGTTTGCTTTAAACATAAAGGTAAGGCAATTCATTTAAAGTTGAGTGCATTTAGACTGCTTTACCAGTTGCAGTCCAAGAAAAGTGATGATAGAGAGAAAGATGTTCTCCTGGAATCTAGGAGGTGAGAGAATGCATATGACAAGACCTAGGCTCTAACAACAATCAGGGTCCACTTCCAAATGAAGGAATTAAAAATTGGATTGAATGTTACAGGAGATACTAAGCTGTTAGGAGATTCAAGGACAAGTTAAAATGATCCAGGGGAATTAAAGTGAAGCTGATAGCAGCGGTAACATGTTGAGATGAGGGAAAAAGGAATCCTTAAAGAATCTGAGTGGGTGAATTAAGAACTGGAAGGCAGCAGCATCTTCAAAACACAGAATGTGAAACAAATTAACATCGTTAAGAATCTCAAAAGTAACCTGGACAGCATTTTTTTTTTTTTTTTTAAAAAAAAAAAAAAAAAAAGTAATTGAGTCTTCACCAGCAGACAAAGGATTAAATTGCAACCCTCTACATGCTTCATATAGCTAAAGAAAAGGATATTTTGGGGCTATTGAACACTGACACTTTTCTGTGTGGATCAGCACAAATATCCCACACAACTGTTTCTGCAATTGTGTGACACTGAGAAAATCCAGTATTTGATGACTCTCTGATGAATACCTACACCTCTGAAGTGGTATGGCGATGTCGTTGTCTAATGTAATTATATTGGGCAATAACATAAAATATGTTGGAATATTGGCTGGGTCAACACCTGCTAAGCATATTTTTCCCTCTGACACCATTTGCGATTATTAATCCGGATGTGTTTTGTTAACTTTTACATTTATTTTAAAAACAGATTTTTTTAAATTTGATTTTCAATAAGCATCTGACCAAGTCAAGTGCCAAAACATCGACATGACACAAGGTTAAATCATGTGATTTACATATTGGTTGTTTTGGGGGGGTTTTATTTATTTTTTTTCTTTAAAGCATGGCAATAGCATTACATTTGCAAGCAATTCTTCTTGCTCACTTCCTATATCCCCATTCCCAAAACTCTGTTTCTCTTTTGTCTTAATAGATTATAAATTCTTCAGAATGGAGAATTTATGCTTTTGAATCACCAAGTGTATCTCAACATGTGATTCCCATTGTAAAATACCTCCAACTTGGAATTAAAAATAAACAAATCTACAAAGAGCAAATAAGAGACTGGATGAGAATCCACCTCCACTCCCAGATATTTAAATTTATGGCTCTACACATGCCTATCACTCATCACATATATAAGTTAAATATTTAGTGAGCTCTGCCTCTGTTACACAGGAATTCTTGAAACGCATTTCTGCTATAAACTTACCACGTTATACTGCAAGCATTTAGAACACAAATACATGCATGTATATGACTAAGTACACACATGTATTTCTATAGAACTTCACACCGGCAGAAGGTCTCAGACCAGACCATACGGAGACTCACAGCTTCTTCAGTTCAGTACTTGAGGTGTAAATCAGCACAGATTTTGTGGCCTTTTCTTCCCCATTCATCTACAGATGACCTTAGACTTTATTATGTCAGCTGAAGTTTCTCCTGAATATGAGATTCTCAGCTGACAAGAGAATTGTCAAGTCATTCTTTAATTTAGGCCACGGCATTAGATTTTGAGGTGAGATGCTTTGAATTAATGTAAGCAGCTCCTTTAAACACACAGTGTGGTCTCTGTGTTGAAAGGTGGGAGTTGTACCTGCTAAGACAGAGCGCCCTCCCGGCTTTTCACCACTCTTACCAGAGAAAAGGCTTTCACAGAGACACAGGGTTTTTTTCACTTAGGATCTTATGACTGCCTTCCCCTTTGTACAAGTTAATTAGAAGTGGAGGAGGAGTCAAGCAACACTGGTCTCCATCTGTTCTGCAGCTGCGACAGCTGAGGCTAAAGGTGCTGATTTTTTTCCAGTGTCATGCTAAACAGTAGGTGTGTGGGTTGGGAAGCACTATGCTGCTAGTATGAGACCCACTGCTTTCTTTAAAAACTTTTAGAAGAAGCCCAAGAGGTTCATTTGGATCTAGAAGCTAAATAGCTTTCTATTTCTTCTCTTCTGCATTTTAAATTTGTTCACATTAACCATTTATTTTACTGCCTTATTAAGTAGTTCTACTATTGTTCAGCTGACTTCAGGCCAGCTTTGCTGAGAAATTAGAACTGAAGCCACTGAAAGCTCAGGTGTATGATAGGGTTAATATGACCTGCCAGGTTTCTGGGTGTAAAATTAGCCACACTACACAATCATAGGCAAGTTTTCACTTCTTTTTCTCTGCTGTTGGAGTAACAATTTTACCTCACATTCAACACAGGTTAAGAGCGTATAAATGTGAGGTTTTATCTCAAAAGTGTAGAGATCTGTGCCTGAGCTAGTTGCTGAACAGTCTAGTAAATATAATCAGTGCAAGGCACAAATCATCTCGTCCTGTAGTAGACACCTAAAGTAAGTCAGGTGAATCACTCTAAAACTACCTATTTCTCTCCAATACAATAAAAGGAGCCTGGAATCACTAGCTCAGGTGCAGACATATATACGCAGATGCCGAAAGTTAAGTAAAATTACTGTTTCCTTCAGCAACTTACCAAGGCATAGCAATTTGATTTACTTTGTGAAGTTCAATGTAATCACTGCTCTTGCTTTTATTTGTATTGTAGTAGCCTCTAGAGGCTAGGAACTCTTTGTTACAAACTCCATACAGATAGAATATTTTTGTCTTAGTTTTAACATATAAAGTCATTCCCTAAGTTTCTATGACAAGAAGTAAATCAAAGCAAATGGTGAACCATGAATAGGAAGGGGAGGGTTGAGATGGGGACCGTCTGTACAAATATATATGCAAGAGTATGGAACTGGATGGGATGCAACCCAGAGTGCTAAGTTGCTTTGCATTGCAAAGCCACTGCCTACCATCAGTGGAAGTCACAGATGATTAGAAAATGGCAAACATGACAATGATCTACAAAAACAGCAAAAAGGAAGATCTAGGAAACTACAGACCAGTCGGCTTCACGTCAGTCTCTGAGAAATTTATGGAACAAGCCTTCATGATAGGTGTTTCTAGACATGACTGAGAAAAAAACCAGCACAAATTGGCCAAGAATAATTCATACTTGATCAATCCTGTTGCTTTCCAGGAAAAAAAAAAATTAAAAAAAAAAAAAAAAATTGCTCAGTTCACAAGAGAGCTGTGGACATCCTCTATCTTGATTTTAGCAAGATATATGACATGTTCTCCTACAATATCCTTGTTGACAAACTGGTAAGATATGTACAGTACAGATAAACCATAAGTTAGATGGAAAACTGACAAAAATGCTGACTTTAACAGGTGGTAGGTAATGACTCCAGAGTTGAACTGGCAGCCAGTCACAAGCAGAGTTGCTCAGAAGTCAATGGTAGATCTAGTTCTACTCAGTATCTATACTAAAAAAATGTGGATAAGAGAGCTGAAGGCTCCCTTACCATGTTTGCAGGTGATGTGGGAAAGCGGTGGAAGTACAAGAAGGAAGGCTCACCACACAGAGATCTTAGCTGGCTAGAAAGATTGTGACAAGGACAGCTTGAGGTTTAAAAAAGATGAATGTAAAGTCCTACACTTGAGGTGGAATAACCTCAAACAGCAGTAGAGAGAGGGGTCTGACTTGATGGAAAGCAGCTCTGCTGAGAAGGTCATGTGGTTCCTGGTAGGCAGCAGGCTACACATAAGCCATCAGTGGGCCCTGGCAGTAGTGAAACTAACTGGAAGGGAACAACCTACGTATCAAGGAGTATGTTTATCAACTATATTCAACTCTTGTTTGCCATATTTCAAATACTGTATCTGATTTTGGTCTCTGCAGTGCAAAAGAAATTGAAAAACTCTACAGGCTCCAGTAGAGGCTTATCAAGATGATTAGACAACTAGACAATTTGACATAAGACAAAAGGGTGAAGGAAATGTGGTAGTTCAGCATGGAGAACAGGAAGTTAAAAGAGTACCTAATCACAGCCTTTTAATACCTAAAAAACAGTTTTAGTGAAAATGAATGTCCACGAAAGGATGCATAGTGACAGGACATAGGAAACACAAGAAAGTTAGTTTAGGTGAAATTCTGTCTAGATAAAGGGAAAAAATCATCATGAGAACAATAAAACTTTAGATTAGGTTGCTCAAAGAAGTAGTGGAGGGCCTTCTCTGAAAACACTGGAGACTTGTCTTCATAGTGCTCTGGCTAATCTAACCTAAGGTCCTGCTTTTGTCAGAAGTTTGGACCAGAGGTTCTCCAAAAGTCTCTTCCAACCTATTGTATTCTATGATTTTATGACACTATAGCAGGCTACCTTCTTTACTCCTATAACTGGCTCTACAAAATTATAATATAATCCTCTTTTTTTCTCTTTTTTTTTTTTGTTTGGTTTTGTTGTTGTTGTTGTTTGTTTGTTTAGGGTTGGTTTTTTTTTTTTTTTCTTGCACTAGCCTGGGGAGAGTCCCATGGCTGGGGCTCTTTTGGCTGTAATCTCCCTTGACTACAATGGGAGCGCAAATTTCCAGTGCTTATACAGATATCTGCATGGAGATCAGTCTGTGAAAGAAATACTAGGATAAAAGAGACTGAAGAGGGCAGAAATCTCTTAGAACAAGTATGTTATTGGAGAAGGTTCCTATTCCCTGATGGTTGTTCTGTTTCACCAGCTGCTGTTACCTTCCCTGGAGAGGTATGGAGAGCTCTGCTCTATCGTTCATGCCAGGTCTATATCAATTCTGTATTTTGCCTTATTGTAATGGAGGAAGTGGAAAATCCCTGCTGGATTCTGGGATTGTATGGAAACCTTAAAAACCCATAAAAAAAAGAAAAAGATAATAATCATTTGGGGAATACTAACCAGTAAATCACTCCCCTTCTAACAGGTCAAAAAATGAGACAAGATACAAATAGGAATGGAAACAAAAGGAAACAATAATTCAGAAAGGTATGATAAGCGCTTCATGTTATGTGGAGTGCTAGTGATGTAGTTAAATAATTTTGCAGTGACATGTACCTCCATGGTCAAACAGATTGCCATTCAGGATTTACAGGGGTTTGAATGGGAGCTGCAGCCACAGCTCTAAGGTGCTAGGTTACTTCTAAATCAAGGTGCAATATGTTACAAGAAGCACCACTTTTCACACAGGACACAAAGTGCGAGGTTCAGAGTTTGACCATTCATCATTAAAGATTGAATGACACTTTTCATAAGAAGAAAGGTGTCAAATGTAAAGTTCAAGCCAAATTCCAAAATTTGAAATATGGGTGATTTTAAATGGCCTGTAACTCAGGTGTGGTTTGGTGGCTTTTCATCAAACTCCACAGAAGAATTCTCCTTTGCCTTCAGAGTAAAATCAGCAATTATCAGGCCAAGGGTTGGTTGTGCTTATTTTTCTTAAAGTGAAAGTTATAAGGTGGCATAAATAAAGCCTTGCAATGGAAGCTGATGACCACCATAATTATGAAAAGCCCATTATTTCTTAATAATATGTTCATAAAGCTGTTTATGTCCTTGAGGGCAAAAGAAACTGACTAAAAGTAAGTTGTTATTAATTACACTAAGTGGAAAAAATATACACAATATAAAGGCCTTGTAACCCTGGGTGGAGCACTAAAAATTATTTGGCTTAACGTATAAACTAGCACTTCCCAGTTAGGAGGTCAGATGTGTGCTTTAGCTCTGAAGGCTGACAGTATTTTTTAGATTAGAATTGGACAAATATTTCCTTCTGTATTATTTTTTATAAGAGAGGGAGGGCACTCTGCCTCTCAGAAATTTTTGAACATCGGGGGTGTGCCTGAAGTCCTTTCTCAGTGTTAAAAATAAATGATGTTTGCTCCACATGGCCTGCAAAGATCAAATAAATTTACAAGTACCTTAAGATGAGTGGATTGTCCAGAAGAATAGTCTTTAAATCCCATATGAGAATCAGGCATAAACATAATATATCTAAAAGTAAAATAGCAACTGTACAATATCTCCTCTCCCATGAAGAGTCTGCAAGAATACAATGCCCAGATATAAAAAGCGTCACATTCTGACTACATTGCAGGGAAAGGAAACAGAGGAAGAAGGGGGCGTAAGGATCATCTTTTCTTAAGGTTTGATAAATCGTATGATCATGGAAAACTCTAGGTCTTTAACACAAATTTTATTCTTCAACCTTGTGCATTACAGTAATGGTTTCTTTGCAATGTCATAACTAGGGGAAAGTAGCTACTTTTGTATGATTTTCCATTAAACGTGCTGCACTACATGTGGAGGTATTTTCCATTGTGAACTTTATTCTACAGAACACCCAGGCTGAAGTTCATTAATATAATGCGTCTGTACCGAGTCCTGGGGAAGTATAAGCTAGTAGACTCACAGAAATGTTGGTTGGAAGGGATCTCTGGTTGGACCATTCAGTTCAGCCTCCTGCAGGACATTTCCCATCACTGGATCAGATTAGTTGTGGCTTTGTTTAGCTGAGTGTTGCAAATCATTTAAGGATGGAAATCTCACCAGTGTTTCTGATTACCTAATCTGAACCTCCATTATTTTGTAATCTAGGTGAGGTCCAAGAGACCATCCTTTCACCAAACCCAACATACAGGGCCCTAGGGTGGGCTCACAGCATCCACAGCCCAGTACCTATGGAAAATTTTCAGTTTGACAGGGTGTTATGGTTTGAGAAAACCCATAACAATGTATTTTCATTCAGACAATTATTCTATCGCCCCATGACCCCTCCCCACCCAGGAAAGGGGCATCAGGGAATGCAAAGAAACTTGAGCATTGAAATGTAAATAGATTTAATAGAAAAAGACTAAAAAATTAACAATAATACTGAAGAACCAGTATTATCCTAATACTGGTATAAGATATACATGAATTATACTCAGCCAATTCTCTCAGCAGAAGCTGTGCACTCACAGCAGGGACGACAGATGTCGGACACTGCAAGTGCAACGGCTTTGGGAGGAAAGGGAGGCCTCAGGTGTCTGGCATTGGGGCAAGGGGTAGTCTGGATCGCCACCATGGAGGGAGAGAGAAATACACAGCACATTTTTCTAATTTATATTGAATATGACGTTCATGGTATGAAATAATCCTGTTGGCCAACCTGGGTCAAATGCCCAGGCCTCGCTCCTGCTTGTCCCTGCACCTGGCAAGGCTCAAAACCACTGAGACCTTGAATCTCACAGAGCCTGGCTGACCATAAAGTAAATATTTTCATGAATTCAGACACTAGAGTCTTCTAAAAGTGTAATTTTCCCCAGCATTAGAAGAAAAATTAGTCCTGTGTCTCTCAACCCAGGACACAGGGTAACAGTTTCAGAGGGAGCAGACAAATTTCCTCTTGCTAATGAGAAACAGGGAGAAAGGGAGAGGAAAAGAAAGAGAAAGGGTCTTACTCACTCCCCTGCTACTTTGTGTGATGAGATTTTTGACACCACAGAGAAACACTCATCAGCTGCTATTTCTCAAACTACATAATGCTTTCACCGCCCTTTATCAAGCAGTATCTATCCACCCTCTGTTGTTTTTTTTTTAAATGATCAATAACCAAGGTGTTCCTGATTTTAAAGGTGAACTTACAGTAACTGCTGACTGCTTTAGTGCGAGAAAGTCTGTCTCTTGTTTTTACTATGTAATTGGTAGAAGCACTGCATGTTCTTGGCAGGAAAAATAGCTAGAAACCTCAGGAATGCGTGATTTCTAATTTCAACAGAGTGGTAGTTGATTAGAAGTATTAGCATAGCTTAACTTTATCCACTATCCAAACTTAATATTATCCTTTGTTTAATACACTGATAAAAAAAAAAAAGAGCACTCTCCTTTGTATGACTCTATTGTTTTCATTCTCTGAGGCTAGAGTCGGTGTTGACATAAGCAGACTCAAGTCCACAAAATGAATGAAGTTAAACCTCATTTTGCCAGCAATGAAAGTTAGCCTCTGGAGCAACGCTTATTATGGTTTGTTTGTATCAATTAATCAACACAAGGTTAACTTTCAATCAGCACGTGGAAAAAATGCAACACAATTAACTAAAAAGAGTACAAAATCCCTTGATTTAGCATGAAGTGGGATATTTCCGTAACCACACAGTACAAGTGCAGGAAGAACTAACCAAAGTAGCTCTGAACAAAGAATCCCCTGAACTACAACTGCAGCAGCAGGGCTCAGCTCAAAGATTATACAGCCATACCTTTGACCTGCTGTGCTTCCTAGGGCTGGGCAGGTATCTTATACGGCACCACAATATTCCCTGTGAACAGGCTACACTGTTTTAATGTCAGCTGGCAGGTTGCAAGCACAGTGTCTGTTGTGTAGAGCAGATAGGGCAGCGGTGCTAGGTGCGCTAAAGGCATGTAGCTTCCCCCACTAAAATTAGGACAGCTTTCCTAAAGAATGGAAATGAAACTCTAGGTTTCAAAAGCTGCCCATAAGACATTAGAACATGGTATGCAAAAAGACACTGGAGGCACTATAGACGGTGAGAAGGAATCATATTCACCCATCAAAAATATCACTATGGTGTGTGTCTTTCACCCTATCTAGCTGCTAAGTGAAGTGAAATCATTGCATCTTTGGCTGAATGCAGTGCTCAATACATGGGAAATTTTGTTTTACTGACAATTTTAAGAAATAGTTGATAAAAGACAACAAGAAATCAACATGTTCCTTGAAAAGTGCTGTCATGAGTTGCACAATTAAGGAGTGCAGAATGAAGAAAGTTATTTCTCACCTGTATGGGCAAGATTGAATATTGAGTTGATCCAATTGATTAAAGAAACAAAAAGTTAAGTTTGGCTCTGTCTGTGTCTGAATGGTATCATAAGAACTTTACTGACACCAAAAGGCTGGGATTTCTGGTTGTTTTTTTTCTTTTTTCATTCAAGCACTGAGCTTTCTACAGACCAAGTTCGAGTACTCCAGTGCAGCAAGGCATAGACTGAACACCACGTGAGCTCAAAGGAAGGTGAAAAAAGCATTTAGAGGGTAAATGGAATTTCAAATTTCATTTTAGAAAACAGAGCTCTCGTGCCAAAGAGAAAGGGCCAAGAGAATGTCAGTGAGAGTTCTGGATTTTAAAGGAAGAGTCAGAACCAAAGCTGATCTTTAGGTAACGGGACAGCGTTGAACAGACAGGTCACCTGATTCCTCCTTGCCTGTTCTTAAGAGAGAACTTAAGATAAAGTGGACTTTACAGAGCATTATGTAGAAGTGTTCACTCGAGCAATTCAGTCTCATCCTTTTGAGAAAGTAGCTTTACCACTCATATACTAAGTGTTAATCAAAGGTTTTCTTCTTTCAAGTGCTCTGCAGCTGGATGTGTCACTGTGATGTGATGGGTGAAGTATCTGAATGCAATTATAACCTAAATTCCAGCCTCCTCTTTAGAGAACAATCTGCATTATAAATAAGGCAGGAATATGATGGGTTAAGGTTATATAGCAAGCGAGCTGAGAAACGCAGTCTTCTAACTCTATGCATCTAAATTAGTGTTAATACTGCTCTCCTATTCGTTCCCAGACTTGCAATTTGAGGATCTTCAAAGACACTGAAAGATTAGTTCAAATGAGTGCAGCAGAACATTCCCCAAATGACCCAACAGGGAAAAGGGCCAGAGATTACAGTGCCTTTGTTACCGAGTCAGCTGTGGAAACCAGTGAGTAAAAAGAAGAGGTTTTCACATTTTCCACGGGCAGGTGTGTGTGTATGATCGAAAGACCTGTCTGAGAAACAACACTCTTGTGCAGGCTAAATGAGGTTTCCTGAAATGACATGTGACTAGTATTCTGTTTGAGGATGGGTTCTTTATGAGCTCCCAGTAAAACTGCTGAAGCATCTGTTCTAACATCTGAGATTCCATATTTCTAAAGAAAATGTGGGATGTCGCTGTGACTTCTAATCAGCAAGCAGTAAAAAGCAGTCTTCTCAGAAGAGTGTAATGCAGCCAGTTTTGTCCAGCAAACCGAATACTCAGACACACATTGCTGCGTTAAGGAGGAGCAGAGACATTACACAAGCAAACAAAAAGAGTAGCAAAGGATCTTAAGTGAAAGCCACCAATCAAAAAAATGATGGAGAAAGAGAGTTCATCATTTAGCAATTTGCGAGCCTTTTAGTGGTACTGGATCACCAAAGGACATCTGTGTAACATTTTCAGCAGTCTGACAAGAGAGCCAACATCAACATTTGTCCACAGGAACCAAACTAAATATTTAAAGGTGAACTGAAAAGCTGAAATAAAAGTTGAGTTAATCATGGAAATATGCAGTGAATGACCCTACTTACAAGGTTGTTGGAGACAATTCATCACAGAAACAAGTTGAGACTCCTATTTATCAAGTCTTTTTCTGCTTTTCTGAATTTTCCTTTGGATTTCCTGCTTTTCAAAGGATGCTAAAGCAAATATCGTGTCAGGACAGCAGAAATCTGTGTTATCATAGACATTTGATGTTAAAGAATAGTACTGCATGATCTTCAGTGAATTAAGAAAACCTGGAGGATGCTCTTAGATAAAAAGAAAATGTCAGTAATGTCATTGTAGCTATCCTGATTTAACTTCAGGGTGCAGTCTAACAGATGGGCCCACGTACCTCCACACTCATTCCTTGCTTTGCTGCTTTGGGTTTTGAGCAAACTATTTTACTACACCAGAAAAAATCTACCTTCACTGAGGTAGATTATAATAGAGAACCTATTCAAGAAAAATGAAGAGTTTTCCCAGCAGGTATGTGACTTTGACTTGATATCATGAAAGGGCTGAATAATAGGAACAAATAGATTATTTGTCCCTACCAACTGCAAGGAGAAGGTAAAATTATTTGTTAGAGGTTTCAAAGTGTTTTCAAAATGAGATTTCGCATTCTGTTAAAAAAGGTGCCTGGAATCTTATTCTTAGGTTTTCTTGGCACTTTTTGGACTTACATTATTCTTACAGCCATAAAGTTCCCCATAAACCTATTTTTCCTTTATTCCAGCAGCAGTGGCCAATTTGTGGCACACACATCAACTGCCACATAGTAAGCACAGAGTCCAGCTCATATTCCCTCTTCTGCTTCCTTCAGAAGAATAGAATTGCACAGAAATAGAGACAGACTGAACACAGTGATTCACAGCCTTCAGAGTCCAAGAAAAGTCCAGGGTGAATCCAAAGGATAAAAGCCCTGAACGCTTATTCCAAAGCACAGAGAAACCAAAGCACAGAGTCTGGCTACTGTATTCAACAGGCTTTGAAGCGTACACATGCAGATGGGGAGAGTTCACTTGCACAGTCAGTTGTAGGAAGCAGCAAACCACCATCAGCAGCTTTTGAAGGTGGCTTCCCACTGCCAGCTGCTACTCTGGGAGCTGTGCAGGAGCAGTGGGGAGGTGCCAAGCATGGGTTAGCCTACCCCACCATGAGCATTACTGCATCAGGCATTGCACAGCATGGTAGCAGCTCCACAACTTCTAGATCAGCTTCTCATCTCTTTTGCCTGGTCCCTGGTGAGAGAAGACAGGCAGGTCACCCAAAAGGCTCTCCACACACCTGAAAGGCTCTCCACGCAGGGTGGAAAACTGCACCAAAAGTCAACAATGTGGAAGAACCAGAGTCCTGTTCAACCTTACAGGTGAGTCCTTTTTTACCTGTGAGTTTCTGGTCAGCCAACTGCAATTTGATCCAGTTTTGGTGCTTATTCCCACATTTACTTTCTGTTTCCACATCATTAGGACACCTTTTTTTTTAGGACGCTTTTTGCTCACTAAACCTGAGGGCAAGCAGAGGCTCACTTGATGTTAGGACAGACACTGAGCTTGGTGCAAGCTCAACTAGGATGAAATTCAAGGTTAATCAGAATTACTGTGAAAATATTAAATCAATAACAAATAATTGATAATAAATGGTTAATCAGAAAAAGACTGGAAATTGAAATTTTTATTTATGATTGGGAAACCAAGGAAAAGGTAGTGGCTTAATCTCAGATTTGCTTATCATTTTTCATATACTTATTATTATTTGGAATTGATACTTAAAATGATAATAGGAAGTCATCCCTTAGGACTAAACAGAGGTTCACATCAGACATAAAATTTTACAAAGTAGGTTTTTTTATAAAAAAACCTGCTAAATTCTAAAAATGTGGGCTTGTTCCAGAACCTAGAGAAACCAATGGGAGCTTGGCCACTGATTTCAACAGGGGTTGGAACAAACTCACTGTTAGCTAAGCAGACAGCTATCAGTGTGGCACTGAGCCTGGGTTAACACACATTGCCTCCCATCAGGACTCTGTGTTCTATGGCCTGTCTCAAGAAAGTCTCATAGCAAGTCATTAACCAAGCATGCTCGAAAATATATGGATGGAGATATCTGAAGATGGTTCAGAGCATTGTCATGAGAACTTTTAAAGAACTGGACAACATGCCCCTGGCCAGGCACAAGGATTTAGCTATGAGGAGCATAATGAGGAAACAAAACAGTAAGAAATTAGTTTTCTGCAATCTGTACAAAAGGAAAGTTGATAGCATCAGGCAAAGGAGTAGTATTTTAGCAGATAAAATGCCTTCTAACAGCTGGAAACTGGAGCAATACAACTCAGGCATGAAATTACAGCAAAGATTACTAACTAAAGGAACAACGTACTAAGAGTTTTAGTGGATTCTGCGTTGCTGTAAATGTGTTCATCAGATTGGCCTTTTTAATGAAACATATACTCAGACATCCAGGGAATTCCTATGGCTTTTGCTAAGTAGGAAGTCAATTTAGTTCCAATGTATTAATATTCCAATGCATAACAATTTCCAGCTCCTTGAAAAATACAGTTTCATAAAAGACAGTGTCACTCACAATTACTCATGTGCCATTCCTTGCTCTCAAACCTGTCCAATTACATGTTAAATCAGCCAGCACAGAACTAAAGGGAATTCCACCCTAGATTCTCTCCAGTTGTTGGCTTGATCAATGATCATGAAGGAAAGGAAACACGAGAGAACCAGCTGACAAACAGCTTGTTGACAAGTCTACATGTAACCAGAACAACAGCAGGACAGTCATCTAGGGAAAAGTTGACACCTGCTGTAGCAGAAATTAAGAGTTTACAGATGTTGCAGTTAGGGTAGTCAGCTTCTAATCCACACCCTCGTAATTCAAGCCTCAAAAATTCTCCAAACAATTGTAATAAGGAAGAACCCCAGCAGTTAGGAAACTGAAGCAAACAGGGCAGAGCAGCTGTTTTAATTAGTGCTTTGCTTAACCTGAGAACCATACCCCTCCTCACTGGGATCATTAAAATAAATCAAGTTTTACATGGGTAATGGCATTTTATTTTGCTTTTCTGCAGCATCACTGCTAGAAATAAACATTAGTGGAGAAAAGCTAGCAATTCCGCACCAAATCTTAGTCATAAAAAAAGAGAACTTAATTCCAAGTCACATACCTGCCTAATGCTAGGATAAGGAGCTTTCTTGTCTTTAAGTTGCTCTCATCCACTAATTTTTTCCCGCTGAACAATGAAATTTAAACCACAGCTGTCCATTGCTATCTTCAATCCTGCAGTGTTCCGCCTAGTTTTATGAAACATAGTTTATGAAGCTTGAACAAAACAAAAAAATATTCATATGCACATCTAATGAGGTGGTATCAAGAAGCACGCTGGTGTCAAGGAGCATGCACAGAATAGAAGGTGATTACGGGAATAACTCTTAAGCTCAACATAGAGTTAAAATGCAGTTCTCCAAATCTTCAAGCTCAGTTCTACTGTATTACACAATACTGTAAAATGTATCAACTATTCGTAATTAATACATAAAGATGTTGTGATTAGATGGGTTAAGAGAGCACCTAGCTAGTGGTCTGTGAGTCCTTACATCTTGGCATAGTTTTGTGGTGGTAAACAGCTATGCCAATGCAGACACTGCATGGAGGCAGTCAGGGGTAGGCAGCTGCCCTCTGCTGTACCTTCTTACATATCAATATCTTGATGGGTAAAAATGCAGTACGGAATAAGCATTAAAAGGCATTTGGGTAGAAAAAGTATTTTTGAACACTTTTTCCATTCTTTGACAGCTAGAAAATCCCTTACCCGATTTGAGGAAGAAAACAACTTTCTCAAAGCTGGAAAGTTCTAATATTTTGGAACTCTGTTTTGTTTATGTTTGAGAAAGTTGTGGAACAGCAACAGGCAATGAAAGCATACATTGGCACAATTAAGTCTGGTAACTCAAGAAGCCAGATATTGTTTTCAGTTCTACACACATTTTAGTCACAATTTGCCAACCCGCTTGAATAGGCTATTTTGGAAACCAGTGGTGACAACATGTGGATAAAGTTCTGGTCTGCTACTTACCAAATAAAGGAGGCTTTGGTTGGAAAAATAATGATTCGTGAAATTAAATTAAAAGAGGCAAGATGAAGCTCTGGAGAAATGTTCAAGAAGAGAAAGACTACATACAGAAATGGTTCTAAAAAGACACTTTCTCCAAATTACGGTGTAACTACTTCAGAAGGGGCAGAAAGATCCTCACATGTTAATATCATTAAGGTGTCATGTTAAAGAATAATAAATAAATGTGTGTGTGCATAAATGGAAGAGTCCTTCTCCTCCTGAAAACTTCCCTGTATACTCTGCATTTTCCAATGCCTCCCTCATTCTAGAAAATATAGACATTAGAAAACTTGTCTATGCTGAACAATTGAAAAGAAATATAGCTCTTGCTTGCTTTATCAAGACAACAGACAATATCAGGAAAGGGAATGATGTGTTACTAACTAAAATGCCCATAAACTACGTTCAAGAAGTTTTGTAAACCGACAGATTTTTTCCTTCATATCACAGGCTTTTTTGAAGAAGCACGGTGGGAAGAGAATTAGGTGGCATCCAACCTAGCTCTAAATCAATTAATTTGCAACACAAAGAAACTGTTGACAATCAGTTTTGTACTTGATTCCACTTAGAGTGCACAACTGGTCATATCTTATTGCTGTGTCTCATTCAGACTCAGTTTCCATAAAGGAGGCACAAGACCTCTGTGTCTGCATCTATTCTGGCCATTTATGGTGAAATTTACTTCTCAGAAAAGAGCCAGAAAACTCGTCCTTTAAAGTCTAAGAAACTGCATTAGGATTCCTTGTATAGTCTTACTCAGATTTTTTGATTCACAAGTAATTTTTCCTTATTTTACATTTCTGTAGTCACTTCTTTAAAGAGATATATATTTTTTTTTTAATATCTGCATTTTATGCAGTAGCTAACACAGTAGGCTACCAAATTTCCATCGGATTCCTAGAAGCTTTGTTAAAGAACAGCCAGTCAAATATAGCAAATTTAATATTTGAAGTTAAATGCAAGCTCTGAGTTTGACATGACTCCAAAGGGTAAATTTCATGCTTTGTCCATAATTTGATTTTGGTGTTATTTGCATTGCTGGACACTGAGATAAAAGGCCGATGGCTAAAGCCCGATGCTATTACCCATGGAACAGCCTAAAAACTGATAAGAGTTAGAACTGCACATATTGGCCCCTTATAAAATGTGTTATCTTTAAATGTTGTAGGGTAAGTTTCAGAGTTATTTCTGCACTATTTGAAGTTGTCATATTGTGTGTACAGTGCCAGATAAAATTACGGCACTACAGGCATGCAAAAGGTAATGATTTTACTAAAATATCAAAAGGGCAGGTCATTAAATATCTGTAGCAAAGAAACCTTGTTCAAAGAGAAATTATAATGCCTTTCCACAACATGCATGCCTGTACTTATGAAATTGTGAACTGCACGTGACCAATTTGAGAGTGTATGTGGAATTGCCAAAGGTTTTCTGTATGGGTTTAATTCTGCTCTCTGTAAAGTCAACTCAGGTCTTACCCCTGGCTTTCCTGTTAGCAGAGGTAGGCCAGGAACAGCAGAGAGCTTTAGAATATCCCATCTTGCATATCAAATGCTAAACAGTTCAATAACAATGCTCTTGGGTTAAGGTGAAGGTGCTACCCCGTACAGTCATTTTACTGTATGTAGGATCTGGAAATGCAGTGAGGTGCATTTCTGCGACTGCTAAAACTATAACATCTGGAATGCCATCCTGGAAGTTTTCCAGGTGATTTCCATGAGGAACACTTTGTAAAAGTTGTTACCCTTCTAAGCAGAATATGTTCCCAGGCCTGCATAGGAGCAGAGATTGGATTATAAAGTGCTAAATGTTTTTTACAACCGTATCAGCAACAATACTGTATGGATAACTATTCAAGGGAAATTATTTTTACAGACAATTTCAATGGATTTGTTCCAGTCCTCAATTAGATTTGTATTTCTGGATTCAGAACTGTAAGATAACTTATCTTATACTCATCCTGTTGTGAAATCAGGATATCCAATCTAGGATGAATCTCTTCAGTCCTCCTATTTCCCATTATTTTCACATAATGTTTCAAAAACCTAGAGCACGAGCAAAATGGTGTGGGAGAGAGTGTAAAGAAGCTGCATCTTTAGGAAATTTACAAAGCTCATTTTGGTCATTATGACATGGCCTGGACAGTCCAGCATTTGAACATTTAGCGAGGTAGGCAGGTACATGATTATGAAAGCAGGTGATAAAAGGTATTTTTGGATACAACGAGAGTTTAGGGGTTGCTTCAAGTGCTCACAAGGTGAAACAATGAGGTGACTTATTGGTATATTAGAAGTTTATGTTGAGAGGCACCAGCTCCTTATCAGGTGTTTGTTGACTTCAAACCCTTGGTGATGTACCTTTGCCCTGCAAACACACCACATATGTAATAAATAATTATTTCTCCTTTTGGAAACTTTTAACATTGCATTGCTTAAACTTATTTCTTGATTGAAAGACTGCAGTCATCAACTATGTTTATAAATCAGAAAGAATTGGTCCTTCAAAATACTTCATGTTGCATATTAATGCATTAATTTGATATAGAAGAACAATTAATGTCTCTTTTCAAATAGAAATGCTTTCTGTATTTTTCTTTGCTTCTCGGTAAGAACATTGTTACACCACAGTGTGTTATAATAAGATTAGTTAACTAAGATTTCCTGACTTAAAATTTTACCCCATCTAAATTTGACTTATGATTGTGTAGCTATTAAACTTTATGTCATTTAAGATGTCTTTTTAAATTCCCTGATCCCCAGCAAATAAGAGTTTTGAATTCTCTTGATGTTATCTTATCTGTCCTAGCAGCATCAAGACTATGTTCAATTTGTACAGACATTAGACACATTGTTTAAAGACTCTTCAGCTCAGTGCCTTCAAATCTAAATTATATTTGACACTGCTATTGCAGAAGTTCAATGACTTTTGAGTGCAAATAGAGCCATTTAGCCAGGAAACTACTTAATTGTTTCTGAAAAAAGACTGCAAGTTCAACCTAGAGACTGTTCAGCCAAAGTTTGTGTATTTTGAATTCAAAAGGCTCAGATATGCTACAGTCTTTTCTGTGAGCCTGCCTGTAAGCCTTCTAATTAAGGAAAGTGGAAGAAAGCAACTTAATTCTATGAAAATATATATTTTGGGGTTTTTTTATCCTGTTGAAATAAGAAATGAGTTCACCTTAAAAAGGGTGAAAATTAGTTGAACACTCAAAAGACATGATTTCACAAAGAATACAACTTTCTTGTACAGAATCATCTGTTATAGATGAGCCAAACCACTGAGTAGTCAGTAAGAAACATTTTAGACAATTTCCAGGAGTAATAGATTTATCCTGCCAAGGAGAAGTATCTACCTTTTCTGAATTCACAGGACAAAGCATACTGCAAGGGTGGGACACTCAGGTTTGAAGAATGACATCATAATTGTGCCCCTTTCTTCCCATGGTCACACAGGTAAGTAATGTAGAACACAGAATATGAAAAATTTATTAGATGAATCCCTTTGTGCCCTATCAAGACCATGTCAGAATTTATCTCAAGGCTTATTTCTGAACTGTGAGTTCCCTGTTTTTAAAGACAACAGTAGGTTTGCAGCCATGATCACTCCTTTCTTCAGTACTCTTTTTCTGAAAGGGTTATAGCTTGGAGTTCATACACTGAGGGTCACAATGCTGTACCAATCTGCTCATCAGACAAAGGGAAAGAAATGGGATAAAGCTGAAGAAAGAAAATATTTCAAGATTAGCCCTCCCAGTGTAAATCAGCATGTGGACCTTCACTGGGTCACATGAAAACCTCACGCTCACATTTAATTTGCCCATCCTGAAGTATTTTTCCTCCTAATGCCAAATACCATAATGCTCTCTGTCAGTGATTTGAAATTATTGTATAAGCTACATATCGGGTACACTATTGTTAATGAAATGCACACAAGATGATGAACAACTTCCTTTTCCTGCTGGAGCCCAGCTGCAACCAGGCCCTGTATCCTTGATGCTGTAAATCAGGCCTTTGTACTCCGGGAGGATTCAATCAGCTGCAGGTGTGGGCCCGCCAAGGCCCGCCTGGGATTAGGTAGCAGTATTTGATATGAGATCCCAAACAGCACCAGCAATCTACACACCACATGTGGCCAGTCTTTGGAGAAAGCAAAGGAAAAACGCTGATGAAATGTGGCACAGGACCATGGAATGCAATTTCAAACTTCCACATCTGCAGGAAAGAGAGAAAGAAAGTTCCTAATTTTACACTGATGATGTCATTGAGAATACATGATAGTGAAAATGATGTGCCAAGGCTTTCATAAATTTAACCACTTAGGATGCTGCTAACCAAGGGTTGAAATCTGTGTATGATATTTGTGGTCACAAATATGTATTAAAGTGCTGTGCAGTGGCACAGTGCTCTGCTGGTCTGTCAAAGGGTTCCTGCCAGTGTGTCGGTGGTGTGACCATGGCTTCACAGACCGAGCTTTATCACAACACTTGTACTCTGTGTAGATGCAAAAGCCAAACCTTTGCCAAAGCTTGTTCACTAAACATTATCCCTAAAGAGAGGTGATTTGGTCAAACTTGATCCAGCTTGAAAAGGTAAAGCACTTGCCTTCAACAAGGAACAACAAAAATGGTTGATCAGTTCACTCCCAGAGGTTAAAAGCTGTGAAGAGTTTATTTTTAACATATATCGTTCATATCTAAGGGATAAAGAAATGTTAAAACAGGTCTGGTTTTGTTATTACCGCAAAGATAAAATATATTGAAAAGACCATGTCCTTGATTTTTTTCTTAAAAAAATCTGTTTTCCATTAGCTTATCTTGATAGCTGAAGTTAATCATTATTTTCAACCATATATGATTTAGATATTATGTCATTAATTCATGTACAATCCATCTGAATAATGATTGTGGTTTTCTGCTTTACAAATTCATCTACTTCACTGAGAAACCAAGAGAGTCAAATTCCATGCAACATCTGGTTTCCATTTTATGTAATTGCTATTTTCAGAGTTATAATCATGTGTTATTGTAAGGACCACAGTGTCAATCATGCTGCTAATGGGGAAAATTCAATGCCTAAATACCTGAGAGAACAAGAAGCTGACTTAAACAGGTGCATTTAGACACTTGGTTTTAAGTATAATTCTAGTCTACCAATTTAAATAAATCATTTTAAGAAGGAACTTTATTCTTTCCATGACTTCTACCAAATCAAAGTTTAATACAAGCTTTCTACACTGTGAGCCTGGTTTTGCTCCCATGAGTTCAGAAACAGTAGGATTTGATCCCATGCAAGTTCCAGTACCATTAACCCAGTGCGGCTCTAAATCCAGTTAACTTAGCCAACATCAGTACACAGTTAGCCCTCCTTTTGCAAATCTGAATGGAGAGGAGAAAATTACAGATCCTTTAGAGAGTATCAGGGACACATCTGCCCTACCTGCCACATCCATGAAGAGGTGCAGAAAATAGGCAGACATAGGAAAAACATGACAATTGGTATTTTCAGGTAAACTGCTGCACCAAAACTGCAGTGTAAATACATTTTTATGGACTTATTTAGAGTTTGATTATAAGTAGAGTGACAAGCATTCATCAACATTCAGAGCAGTCACAGCTTTAAGCACAGATCATGCCAGAGCAAGATTTCTGATCAAACTTTCTTCTTTTTTATAATTTTTTTCATACAAAGTTTCAGGTAGAGCTGACTAGCTCCTTAAAAAAAATATGAAACTAGTATATATTGTTATAATTTTATTTTATTATGCATAAGAATACATATATAGAAAATATATATTTACATGTGCAGTGATTTTCTATAATTTGGAGACAGGACAGCACACTTTGAACAACTGAGGGGAGTGTAAAAATAAAAATACATTCGTTTTTATCTCAGTACTCAAAATATCAACTAGCAGGTGCTCACTCACTCATTACCTTTGGGTAACAACATAAATAAATAAATACATAAAATATATCTAATCTCTGCTTTTGAAAACAAGGCAAAGAGAACAGTGACAAGTCTTCCAATTCCAGGAGCAGAGGGTTTCTCTGAAAATTGTCCTTAGCAGGAGCAATAAGAGCTTTTTGGTTTTGGGGTTTTGTTTTGGGTTTTTTTGTTTGTTTGTTTTTTTGTTTTGTTTTGTTAAGAAAAGGAAGTTTAAACATTAGTTTAAGCTGATTAGACAGGACCAAAAAAACTCACCTTCACTAACTGCAGGGTGATGGCTGAAAGGGAAAAGCCCGGAGGCATTTACACATATGTACCCTCTTGTCATTAAAACCTTCTGAAAACACCCATATTTCATCCCACCTCTGCTCCTCGTAACCTGCAGGTACACAGTGGTGTAAATACAGGACAGGAACAAGCTGTGTTTAAGAGAATTAAGACTGGGAACGACTTTCCTGCCCTAGCCCTGAAAGCTAATCTCTGTTCACTCCTCTGGTGAACATTTGAAGCTCAGGCTGAAACCAGCTGCCAAGTTGGAAGCTGTGCCTGTTATTGCCATGAAAGCCGCAGTGGGCACACCCTGGCTCTTCTTCCCCAGGGCTTCAGTGTTAAATGCTCTGCAGTTGCATCCCCACAAGTAGTTTTGCATGTACGCACACCTTCAACTCTGCAGGGTGTGGTTAGATCTTTTTCCAGCTTGGACAAGTGCCTTCTTTGTGCACTGTGAGGGAAGAGCTGCCTTTACCCATCTGCTGATTTTTATGGCCATGTTAATTGACCCAAAGTAAATTTCTGCATTTGCTGGCATGGACACATCAGTCAGCCACTATTATGAGGGATGCCTAAGGTGATTAAAAAAACATAAACAAGACTATGACTCTTGGGAAACCCTGAGCTGCTGTGTCATCTGAATGGCAGGCAATAGCCCATTCCTAGTAGGAATGTGCAAGTAAAAGCAATGTATTTTTTCACTTTCCCCACAAAATGATGACTGAGATGAAGGTTCACCAGTACTGCTTGCAGGGAATACAAAAACATGAAAATAGATACACTGAGTTAGTCCAGAATGTGGTGGAGCACACTGCAACTCATTCTGGAGTATTTTCTCATCTGAGTTCAGAAAGTTTCATAGTTATCATAAATATTCAGTTACACAAGGAAAACACTAGGGGAATGATGGATCCCTAGTCAGCACTGAGGACCTTCACAGTTTTCATAGGGGTCCTTCAAGTGGAGGAATGTGTTTGTTTCTCTTTTTATTTTTCAAATCACTTTTCAGCTCAGAATTGAGTACAAACCTTAGTTTTCCCTTTTTAAAGAGGACATACCAAGCCTGAAGAAACTCATGAAAACTTCAAAGCTAACACTCCTGATGACAGAAGGTAAATCAAAAGAAATCCAGATTTATGATTTTTTTAATCTTATGATTTTGAAAGGATGCAGCTCATGATTTGTAATGCACAGGGTCAGCAGCAATGCAGGCGTACTCTGCATTGCAAGGTTCCGTGTGAAGCACAAGGTACGCACTACACCAGTGGCAGCTCCTACATTCTTAGGGCTGGCAGCAAAATTCCAGAGTCTAATTTCACAGCTATTATTGCATGACTAACTGTAATGCAGAATCTGTGGGTGTAAGTCTTGGTATATTAAATTATTCATTTTGTTAATAGCTGTGTTTGCAAAACATTGTCTTAAAGTAAGCAAATCAATAGCATGCTTCTCATATGCAAATAAATGTTTACTGGGTTTTTCTCCATAAGGATTATATTCCTCAGTTAAAGCATTAAACAAGGGTAGTTATGTTCTTCCTGACTTTACTTCCTGTTATCTTGCAAATCAGATTTAAATTCCTAAGTCTGAAATTTCACCAACACGAAATTTTTCATCATTTATTAAAGTAGAGGGAAGAAAAAGATGTACCCAAAGAAATCTTCACACCAAAGTATAGCAGAGAAAAATTCCTGTGCAGCTCATGAAGCAGAACACAATAAATTAGGCATTCTCTATCTCAGACAGAGAGGCATGGAGAAGTTGAATGTATTCTAATTTTCACAGAAGTTTAAATAATTAATTGATCCAACAAAAATAATTTTCTTAAAGTCTTCTAGAAACAAACTTTGCCTCAAGACACACAACGTAAATTATTCTCACGGAATTATTTTTACTACATTAGAGTCAACTAAAATTTGGACAATAAGCATTAAGAGAATTTCTTGTCTGCGCAAACATCTTAGTTTGTGTTTTGAGTATGCAATTGTGTTTATTCCCAGTTATTGGCAATGAAGAGTCTGTCTTAGTCTATTTCTTGGGACTCATTACTGTGGTATTGCACAAAGACCACAGCAGAAGCCTAATATTCATAAATAAGCATTCAAACAATAGACTTCCAGAACAGTATTTTGTAGCTGCTTTCAGATGATGACACTCTGTTGATTTTAGACTTCCAGCTCAGGTGATACTCAGAGCACCCATGCTCCGTGTTTGGTTCCCTAGAGAGTCAGGAGGAGAGGAAATCACTTCTAATCAGGATACTCAAACTTGATGCCAAGACAGATGACAATGTGAATGTCCCAGGTGTCCATAAGCTGTTGTAACCATGTACTTGATATCTGCCTGCTTTGTCCCTACCAAAGGAGTACCCTTATTTTCTTTTTTAACTTCTGCAGGTCCTACTATAAACTACATGCACTAAATGAATGGTTAGTGAATGGCATTAAAACATAACAACAAAAGAAAGATCTTTTGTGATTAAATTAGCTGAATAAATACAAGTCTTGAAAGTTTTGAGCAACATCTTGATATACATCCTTCAGAAATTCAGGGTGAGATTCAGTTGTCTAAACACAAGTAAAACAGGGACTTAGCACCATTTCAGTTGGCCTAAGGTGTTCCACTCCCTCCATGAGCTTCTCCAGATATATGGGGGTCTGTTGCATGTGCTATGTTATAGATAAAACAGCTTGTGTGGCTAGTTTGGATATATCAAGGCATTTCAGATGACAGCAGAAATGTATGTCTAAGCAGCTGAATTTCATCTACAAGATTCAGATCACACAGCAAAGGATATTATGTAGGCTACTAAAATCCACTATGAGGGGTAGCCAATACAGTCAGAGAGGCCCAGGCCCAGGTGATTGTAGTAGTAATTTTGGATCCTTGGTGCAACAGCTGAATCCAATCTCTAATCCCACCCTTCTTCCACCCTCTAGAATCTACGTAGATATAGCCCCAGATTATCCCTAACCAGAAAAATGGCTGATCCCAAAGTCCAGCTTTTAGCATGGAGTCCTCATTGAAGAAGACTTTTCTTAAGACTTCACATTGAGATTTACCATACTTACCTTACTCTGAGGACTCACATTCTTAAAATGAGGGCTCTTTGTGCAGCTCAGCTGCCTTAACACAAGTAGTGAATACCATCAGAGAAACCCTCTGACACATCCATGTAAGGCTGGCAAGATCTGACATAGGACCTTCTGGATCAGCAGTCAGAAGCCAGACAGCTTGTTGCGGGTGCGGGGCTGCATCAGCAAGCAGCAGTTGCAGGTCTTCATCTGGGTGCTGCAGAAGGCGCTTGTAGAGCATTACAAACATCACTGGTTTCCCGAGAAACCCTTCAAAGGCTCTGGGTATCGCTGCATCCAGATCAATCCCAAAATGGACCCCATTATCAGCAAGGCAGCTAGCCGGATTGGACTCAGTTTATCCCAGCTCTACCAGCTCCTGCCCAGTGAGCTCACGCTCTGGGTGGACCCCTAGGAGGTCTCGTACTGCATCAGTGAGGATGGTTCCATCTGTGTCTTATACGAAGCGACTACAACAAAACCCGTGAGCTCCTAGAGGATGCTTACCTATGAGAACCAGAAAAATAAAAAGAAAAAAAGAAAGAAAAAAAAAAAAAAAAAGAAGAAACAAAACCAAACAAACGTGGTGACGAGTGGTGTTCCTCAAATGTCAGTACTGGGACTAATACTATTTAACATCTTTGTTGGAGACATGGACAGTGGGATAGAGTGCACCCTCAGCAAGTATGCTGACAACACCAAGCTTGGTGGCACGGTTGACACGATGGAGGGAAGCCATCCAGAAGGACCTGGACAGGCTTGAGAGGTGGGCTAACACAGACGGCATGAAGTTCAACGAAGCCAAGTGCAGAGTCCTACACCTGGGACACAGCAAACCCAGGCACAAATACAGGTTGGGCAGAGAATATCTGCAGAGCAGTCCTGAGGAGAAGGACTTGGCAGTGCTCATGGATGAGAAGCTCAACATGAGCCGGCAGTGAGCACTGGCAGCCCAGAAACCCAACCCCATCCTGGGTTACATCAGAAGAAGCATGACCAACAGATCATGGGAGGTAATTCTCCCCCTTATATTCTGTGTTTGTGAGACCAAACCAGGAGTACTGTGTCTGGCTCCGGAGTCCTCAACATAGAAAGCACATGGACCTGTTGAGGGTCCAGCAGAGGGCCACAAAAATGATCAGAGGGCTGGAGCACCTCTCCTATGAGGACAGGCTGAGAAAGCTGGGGCTGTTCAGCCTGGAGAAGAGAAGGCTCCTTATTGCAGCCTTCCAGTATCTGAGGAGAGCCTACAGGAGAGCTGGAGAGGGACTCTTTATCAGGAAGTGTAATGATAGAACAAGGGGTAATGGTTTTAAATTGGAAGAGGAGGGATTTAGATTAGATATTAGGAAGAAATTCTTTCCTGTGAGAGTGGTGAGGCACTGGAACAGGTTGCCCAGAGAAGCTGTGGATGCCCCATCCCTGGCAGTGTTCAAAGCCAGGCTGGATGGAGCTTTGAGCAACCTGCTCTAGTGGGGGGTGTCCCTGCCCACATCAGGGGGGTTGGAACTGAATGATCTTTAAGCTCCCTTCAGACTCTAACCATTCTATGATTCTGTGATTCTATGTTCCTAATGATTAGTGAGGTCTACCAGCCAGTGGAACATTTTCCCAGGGGAACTCATGGTAGAATCATTGACTAGTCACTTAAAACAAGGCAAAACAATACTCTTAAGAACAAATATTACTGTAAGGAATAATTCTGTATGTGCAGGGAAGTAAGCATGATGACCTCTTAGCTCTAGTCCATGGAAATTTTCTTCTAGTGTGTGATACCAGGTAATGAATGTACAGACTCAGTGTAAAAATTAGCTGGCTTAGGAGGATTTGAAAAGTAAACATGTGGAACACAGTTTGAGATATTCATGTTTTCCTCTCACAGCAAGCCAATGTAAATATTATTCCACATGTTATCAAGTAATTCCAAAGCTAAATGTACTCACCCCAAGAATGGTCATGATCAAAATCTAACAAAGACCTTTTAAAAAGATTCAGTGTACATAAATTAAAGGTATCCCAAAGAAAGACACGATTCCATTTCAGCTCCTTGGGAAAGAACTGAGGACCACATGCTCTTGCTAGTTCAGTAAACCAGGTCCACTTTTAGCCCAGTCTGAGCCCCAAGCAATCCATGTGCAAGTCAAGGAACAACCTGTCTATGCCTTTGCTCCTCAGGAAGGCTCAAGTAGAACTTGGTTCATGAGCATGAACACAGTCTACTATGCAGAACACAACAATCATGGGAACATTCATCCAGACTGAAGAGACAACAGTTTGCAAAATGGGGATCATGTACTGAGCAGGTGGAAAATTTGAGCTTGGTATCTTTTTTTCATTCATCCTCAGGGGCTCATACTGTCCCCATGACTATTTCACTCTTAACTGTGCAGTGACTCCGCTCCCAGAAAAGAGGAATGCAGTGAGTTCTCTTCATCCACACAGCCAGCCTGATTAATCACTTCTGATTGGGATAAGCGTCTCAGAGACAGGCAGCTATGCATTTAAATCCCTCCCACACTGAGCACAAGTCTTCACTTCTGAGCAATTATTCAAACTCAGATAATAAAATTCCTCTCTCTCTGCTCCATGCTGAAGAAAGTGAAAATGCTTAATGGGAATCCAGGATTTAGAAGATGTAGTTCGAAAGAAAATGTTACTTCCAGATCCCTGTACTTGGTCTATCCTATTGACTAGTTTTATATTGCTCCTACTTAACTTCCAGGAGTAAGGAATGACTCGTTGGAGGTCATTGCATCCCTGCAGGGACTCCGTAAGAAAACTATGTATCTGCATTCCCTGCTTGTGTCCAGATAGACATTTGTAGATATTGCACTGCCAGAAACAGATGCCAAGGAGACGGAATTCTGAACCTGACCCAATGGGAAATAATAATGCTATGCCTGTCATAAACTAATCATAATATCACAAATGGGGCAAACAATATTTTAGGGATTTGATTTATTTTTGGCTGTATCTCCAGTTTTGGTTTTCTGTGAATTAATGTCTTCTTTAGATGACATAATTAGAAAGTATTCCCACGAGAGACAAAACCATAGTTTTTATTGTTCCTATCTGCACCCCATCTATGGGTGCTACTTCACTTTAGTCAGTAGTTACATTCCCTTATCCCAGTGATGAATTTCTTCCAAAGCCTTAACTGTAGATGATTACCTCCTGATAGGCAGATCCCATCTTTTAGACAGTTAAGACTCTTTAATTGGTACATTCTTAAAAATACTCTCTCAGGTTTCCTTCACAATCTATTTTTGGAACAACGTTACTGGTAGTGAAAAATCTTTGCTACCAGTTACAATACTTTCATCAGGCCCATAAAAGGAAGAGAAGCTGCTTCAGCAGGAATCATTTATGGATTAAACTTCTGGATACACGCACAGCTTCTGCAGGATGCTGAAAGCCCATCTCTTTTAGTCAATCCAAGATCCAGAAGTAGATGAATATGTGACTTCAGCACTGCCAACTCTCGTAATTTGCATCCTGAGTCTCATGACAGTTTACTGTTTCTTTTCCATTAAGCTTCAGCTCCTGTGGTCATACGATTAAGCAAGAATCTCAGCTTTCCTCCTATAAAATAAATAGATTCCAGTTTCTAGACAAGAACTGCAAGCTAGAAAGAATGAACCAAAAGAAATCAGTAGTTTCCCAGTTTTCTTTAGTCACGTGATTTTTCAGTCATTTTTTGACTGTTTGATGACCAGTACAATTTATGAATGCCAGTGACTGGCAGTCTTGAGGTTCTCTCAGCTCACTGTAAAAGGGGGATGGAGGTTCTTACTTGGAGGGTTGCTTTACAGCATGAGAAAATCCAGGGAGGATAATTGAAATGCTGGACCAGTTGTTAAATGTATATTATCTAAAGGCCACCTGCCTGGCAGATCAAGGCAATGAGTCCCTACAGAGCCATTGAGGGTGCTGATTTTTGCACTTCCTTGACTTCAGTATGGTTTTACTTAACACATACACCTGCATAATTGAAATCAATCCGATCTTAAGTGATACTCATGAACACACAAAAAAAAATGCACAAAACAAAACAGAAAAAAATGACAGAGTTAACAGGACCGGCACTAGACCAGTAAAAATAGCTGATGAACCTTGCCAGCTGTTGAAAAACTGTCTGTGGGATCAGTTCCTTTGTTCTTCTCTAATAATAGTTTTGGTTTATGTTTCTTCTCCCCCCCCCCCTGCCCCCCCCCTTCTTTTCTTTTACTTTTACTGTTTTCATTTCACTTTGATGTTGAAAACAGCCACAGCTGCAATACAAAAATTATTGTTCCTACTCTCATACACAAGTTCATGCACTCAAAAGGCAACTTTCTTTATACATACACATTACACGTGCAGATACATGCTCACGTGTAAATATGTACATGCCCCAACACACGCAGACTATACACTGTTTGTTAATGTATCCTGATCTCAAATGACTACAAATAAAAAGGGATTAACTTTTGTCTAACAAAAAGGAGAAATTATAAACTTGAAGATCTTTTTGTTTACAAACTTCTGATAACATGTAAGAAGTTCTTCAACTCTGTGAGACTCTGCAAGTCGCCTCCAAATGTTTCATATCCCTATACAATATTAATAATTCATTTTTTCATTTATTTAAATGTTATATTTGCTGCAGATGCCCTGAGCATCCTGGACACCATTTTAACTTACAGAAAGTCACAAGTATGACACCAGACCAGACCAGCAGCAATGTCAAGATAACAGAAATCATCCTTCCCAGATGCACAGTGCCAAGTAACAGAACCTCTCCCATCCAGCTTAGTCTAATAAATTTCCTCATACGCTGAGGAGGTAAGATAGACCCTCCAGAGTGCTCTGAAGTCTAATGCTCTGAGCATATTGAGAACACGAGTTTGTAGGATAACTTTCAAGAGCCAGAACTCTTCTAAAAGTTATTCATCTCATTTCTTAAGTTAGTCTCACAAACCTCCTGTGATGTTAGCAGATATAATTATTCCTTTTTTGATGGGAGGAAAGAGAAGAACTGGGAAATGTAAATGGCTTATTCAAGGTGACACAGGAAGTCTGTGAAGAGCTGCAAATTGAACCCAGGTCTTCCAACTCCCAGTTCAGTCTTTATATCAATCACAAAACCTTCCTTCCTCCACTGAATATTTAAAAACAAGAACATTTATAACTTGACAAACAGTTTCTTTCTTCATGCATGAAATTGGATGCCCAAAGTGGATTTATTCCTTTTGAATTTGAATTTACTACATAGTCCCAATTATCACAATATTTCTTAAGTTGCTGAAATGATAACAGATCCTGACTTTTGGACTATAACTTAGAAAAAGTAGCAGAAAAATATATCACACCAGCTCAGGTTGTAGAATCACTTTCTCAGATGGGTCAGACGTTAATCCAGGCAAGTAAACAGGAGGTCACTGATGCAGCTTCTTCGACAGCATTATAATATAACTGCATACGGCAGAAGGAGCAGGGGTCAAGATCTTTTAGTTCTATTTCTAATTATCATCATTATTATACATCATCAACATTCTAGTTCAGGATCTCATAGAATTTTGTATTTCCCAACTAACACAAAAAATACAGGTCCTGCTCTCTGTGGTTTACGTTTGAAGAGATGAGATTATAACCTATCACAGACATGTTGAGTATTCTTTGGTAGATCACATTCTCTAACTCATTTTTCTTCATTGTAAATGGATTATAATAACTACTACTTCACCAGCAGCTCAGTTGCAAGGCCTAAATAACAGGGTGGGGAGGTGATTTTGTCTTTGTAATTTGTGATAGTCACAGGGATTGTTTGGAAGATGAGACACCACAGGACTGAACTCCAAAACTAGAGCTAAATCTCTAACAAAATACTGCTCTTCACAAAAATGTAACTATCTCTGAAATAGACATATCTGTGCATGTATTAAAGTTTATGTATATAAATATGCCGATAAAAAATCAGAAATATTAATAATTGTGTTGAAATACATACACACATGCACATACATATGTGTTGAAAATACTGCTGTCTCTTGGAAATGTCCCAAGAACAACTTCAAGTGCTAGAAATTGTTACCATTAGTTCACCTTACCAAGAAGACAAAAATAAATTGTTCCAAGTATCTGAATAAAGAAGTATAGTTTATGGAGGTGACAGAAACAGAGCTAGCAGCAGCAACATCTTATTTGAAGTTTTTAACTATTTCGGTATTTCTCTTCTAAATTACTCCCAGCTCTTTTTCCAGTGCCAGCAGCCAGAGCGAGCTCTCCTTTCTTTCATCCTGTCTGCTTCCTTTGGATACTTCCCATCCCTGCTAAAAACACTCTGTAATGTTCAGTGGTGCGGTAGATCTACAACAGGAAACAGCTGGTATTGACAGATGGCATACACAGGGCACGATGGGGCCTGGGTCCTAGCACTGAAGTTCCTATGATCCTGCATGTTCTCTGGCTTCAAGTTTTTACATGGTGAACTCCACTTAAAAACAGTAGCATGATCACCAGGGGAGGCAGCATCCCGCTGTGAAAGAATGCTGACCTCTGACAGGTGGTATGAACCACGTGATAAAAGGTGAAAATTAGGATCTAATTTCTAGCCAAGGCTCTCTATCCCAGCTGTAGATGGTTGGTGATAAGGTTTATCAGTGTGCTCTGCAGACACTGTGTTCATAATTTGTTATACAGCAGGAAGCAATTATTACAGTTTTGAGTGGGGGCATGCAGAGACTAATTTGTAGCTGGAGCCATTGCCAGCTCAACACCAGCTCTAGCTTCCTCTTGAATTTCAGTTTTCCCAGAAAAAAAAAAAAAAAATTATATTGTCAGCCACTCTTCTTGCCCCAGGGAAGAAGACCTAATGGGGGAAATCAGGTGCCCTCCCTGTTTACAGGAGGAGGGAGAGTTCAAGAAAAGTCAAAATTGTCAGGGAGAAAATTCTTCATCCCTAGAATTCTAGCTCTTGAGTGTCCCTCCACCAGCCCTCCTCCTGCTAAACAGGAGAAATAATGGAGGAATCCTAAGATGGACACCCTTATTTCAAATGGAGAGATGGGTGCAGCAGGCAAAGATGTCTATTTTCTGAATCTCCAAGACAGTAAAAAGTGCTATTGGGAAAACAGAGGGAAACCTAAGGATATATGTCTTTGGAGGGGAGAAAGGGCTCCGTGAAATGGAGATAAAAAGGTGGTGACAGAACTGATGAGACTGGAAATGGTAGGAAGGCTTTAGGAAGGGAGCACTGAATCATCTTATCTTATGCATTTGTGGGAGCTGGGACTCTAGGGTCACCCTCTAGATGATCAGGTGCTCTGGGGCTGAAAAGAGATGGGAAGAATTCCAAAGATTAAAGACAGATCAAACAATTCAATGCAGTCATTTTTAGATAAATCAGATGAAATATACTCATACTTTGGGAATTAATTCAACCATTTTGCAAATTCGGGTTGTGATTTTTGATCCTCTGGAATTGTCAACACTGCATGCAGTGCATAACCACAAATGCAATACAGCTTTTTGTATGGGCGCAAGAAAGAACGATAAAGAGTCTCCTGGAGCATTTACAACACTTACAAAATGACTTTGTTTTCCTCTCCCAGAAACTAAGTTCATGAAGAGGGATGGTCCATCAACAGTCATTTGTAGGGAAAGCCCACAGGAAGATTGAGCAGTAAAGTTAAGAGGTTTTCAATTCTTGCCAATCAGGTAAAATTTACTTGTCCCATTTATTTTGCTTCTTCTGTTATCTTTTTAGGCTTTGCTATATAGTTCCGCTGACCAGGTCTAAGATGAAGACATACCCACATGGCTTTTATGTGCTACTTACCATCACGGACCAATGTCCTCCCACACTGTGTGGTTCTCCTACACGTTGGTTGGCCATTCTCCTGCCTACACCATACACAGGGTTGGTACTTGCTTATGAGCTAGGATCAAAGCAGACAGCTCTTGAGAAGAACCTTTGTAGTAAGGCAAAAAGTACCTTAATTTTTGTTCTACTCTCCATGCTGTCAATTGTCTTGTGACTGCTGCACTGTAGTCTATGCAACTGGGAAATCGTTTCTATTGTTAGAATAGAATTAAGCAAATGATTTGATAATGTTGTAATTAAAGGTACATTACTCTAATGTCTTTCAAATGCTGCCTGAGTACTAGAACTTATTTTATTGTTTCTATTTTATCTTGCTCCGTTATAGTCCTGACCCTTTTACTTTTGGTCCTGCTGTCTGTCTCTCTGCCATCCTAATAAGTCAATCAAGCTACAGGCACTCTCATAAGGAATATTTTTATTTCAGAATGGATGAAGCAAGGGGCAAGTATGAACCGATATGACCTATCAGATTTCTATGAGGATCAAAATTTAATAATTTTAGTTGAAGCAGGATGTATGAAGATCTTATCGTTATAACCAGGTTTGATCCCAAATGCATGGTCACTGTAGAGCAAGTGTGCCGACTCCATGCCAGAATGGTTTTGAAGGGTTTGTGCTTCAGTGCCTTGTTTCCACTCTTTTTCATTTAATAGTACCCTGTGCTGAATGGAAGGAAAAGGAGTGAGATCTGTCAAATCACTAGGTTGGGAGTATACACCAGTATATATCCTCATCTGGTATGCAGTCCATATCTTGTCTTGTCAAGGTCAGTCCTCTGAGTTTTTCCATAAATACAGCCATGAAGTACTTCTCTGACATAGTGTGTGGGGCTTTTGCGCTACAACTTTCATAAAGCAGCAGTTCAAACAGGTGAATAGAAGAGTACTACAGTAAAAAAGAAAACAACCTAAAAGATTTACCAACTAGCCAGAAAGCACTGGGTGGCAATTTGCTCTGAGCCATTGGCTAATATCACCAAGTGACCTTTCACTAGTTGTTTGACCTCTTTGTGCTTCAGCAAGTTCATCTGGAAATAAAAGCAAGACTTCACTGGAAACCAGACATTGAGTGTAAACTGTGGTTTCCTAGATAAATAAATTACAAAAGAAAGTTTTATAGGAGTCACACGGCCAGTGTCTAGCACTTTGAACAGACAATGGGTAACAAAAACCGTATGTGGGAATGCTGTGTGGCAACACTGCTGTACTACAGATTCCCCATGCAAATTTGCAAAGGATCTGAACAGCTCTTATTTCTGAGCCTTTGAAATGACAGCAAGCCAAGATAGAATCCCCTTGGGGCAGTGCTCTATCACAGCAGCATTACTACCAGTTGCACTAAGATATTTCACAGTTAAGTAAAACTTGATGGTAGAAGTGGGGAAAAATACGTCTCTTCATAACATAAACAAGCATGAATCTAATCAGCTTTATTTTTCTTCATATAGCACTGGTTCCAAATGATAAGCTTTTCCTCAAATGAATTATCTCATTGAACACAGTGAGATTTTCCTCGGTATTGTGTGATATGGCCAACTAAAGGATGGCCCCACATTGGCCAGTGAATGAGATTTTGAGCATTTTCTTCCAAATTTGGTCTTGTAAGTAATCAGTTACGTTTGGGTGAATGGGAAGTGTTGCCCAAGTAGTCGGGGAAAGCATATCAAGAAGGCTGACTCCTCCAGGTCCCAGCTGAGCAACTTAACTCACAGATCTGAACTACAGCCAATTCTTTTCAACTTTTATATCAGTAGACTTTCTAGAAGTCTATCATCTCTGATGAGATCTGCTTTAGTATTCAGTCTCAGATCACTTGCTACCGGAAGGGCACTCCCAATCTTGATATGCTTAGTCATGTTTCATTACTGACCAAAATTGATATTTGGAGCTGAATTCTTCAAAATAATTTGTGTGCATTTTTTCAAACTCAAAAAGCTTGTGGAATCCAGGAGATGAATGCTGTGTTGGGGGAAACATGCTGCATTCAGGCTACCTTAACTTCATTCCTAGCAGGAGTGTGGTACCTCATAAAACTGGCTGCCAAAATTGAGACCTATAGCAAACTAGTGAGATTTAATAGCTATTTATTCTTTTCTACTGGGGAATTTTGCACTCTTTCTTTCCAGCACTCTATCCTTGACCTCTAATACAGATTGTCAACGTACTAGACTCCGATCTAAGCCCAGTTGTTTCATTTTGGTTGATTGGTATAAAAGATATGACCACGCATCACATCAGGGAGCCTAGAACCCATATGCCTGCCTGGTCAGGTGCTGTCTCACAGTCACCATGAAGACACTTCAGTCAGAATAGTGACACATGTTGATAGCTTACCTGACCTCCCACTGTACCACGATCGCTTTCAACCCCTGTAATTCCCACCAAATCCTGCCATCCTCTTTTTTCATCTTCCTCACAGCAGGACTTTTCAGTGGGATCTCCCTGAAAGAATGTGACTGTCAGCTGTGGTGAGCCACTTTCTCTCCGGGAATCTTATTGTTTGGCAACCAGCATTTAAGTGCTTCAGAATCATACTGAATTGTTTCCACTCTGGTCAAAGCTAGAGACCGTTGCCAGCAAACGCAGATGGGTTTGTCAAGAGAATCTGAAGTGCTGATACGGCCACGTGCAGACTATGACTCACAGTAGAGGACTAGCCTCTGTAGATCAGCTGAGTCTAGGCTGACAGCTCTGCCACCAAGAACGCTGTGACTTGGCTTATGCAAACACTAGTAATATTTATGTGACCTACATGATTAAGAATCAGACAAAAGACCTCTAGATCATTATTCTTCAAGCTCATTCTACATGTCACTAGTTCAAAGGGACTTTAACTCTTGAATCAGCTAATACAAGGGCAATGCATAACAAAGCTCATTCTTATTTCCGAATTAAAGTAGATTTTTATGTTATACACTCAACAGAAAGAACTTTTGAGGAAAGCCTTGTCAGTTACTTGTATAGGCTGAGTTCAACAAGATGTTGGAATAACACCAGAAGAAATTATGCTCCTCTTTGTCAGGAGCTTGTCAGAAGCAGATACTGCAGTATAGGTAGCGCCCTCTGTGGTCTGTTCCTGTGATCCCACCTTGCCGTCTTCCATCTTACTCTCACCTCAATTCATTCACTGTCTGGAGAGCAAACAGCACACGCAGCTCTTGCTGCGAGTGGTCCTTGCCCTGGCTGCACACGTGGCTGAGGAAAAAGCAGTTTCTTAATATACACACAGTTCTTGCCCTAATTGCTTTCAAAAGAGAGATGATCACAATGCAGCTCTTAGAGTGTGTGTGAGTGAGTTGCATTCCAGATTGCTGGCTATCTATTGTTTTCCTCCTTGCTGTGTGAAAAGAGCAATTCTGTATATAAAAAGCCTGTTGGGAGAAACGTGTTTTTTTTCCCCAGCAGTGAGCAGATGGCCCACAGATTTTGTGCATCATTTGTAAATTATTTCAAAGTCTATTTATCTATTCCAAAGAGATTACTGGAATCTACATCTGCATTTTCATGTAATTGTTTCCATGTCACATGAATGAGGCATAAGAGGGTTACAAAGGAAAGATGATCACCTATAACATAGCTGGCTGACATCTGCAAAAATTTGGGGAACCTATCTACTGAACTGTTCCTTACTACACCTCTTTCCTTAGTCCCAATTACTTTTTTATAAGTTTTTCCGGGGAAACCTAGAAGTCAGTGTTACTGAAAAATCTTCAAGATGATAAATCACCATCTCACAGAAATTAGGACAGCAGGGATCTCAAAATATCATCTATTTCAATCCCTGGAGGCAAAGCAAAATCAATTCTTCTGAAAACAATGCTTGCTTTGTTTATCTTGTTCTAGAAAACGTCAAAAGAAAATGTGGAAATTTAACCAGCTATGGGGGAAAAAAAAAAAAAAAAAAAAAAAAAGAACTGTGAACTTTCAGAGACTCAGTGTCAGGTGCAAAGATTCAGTCCCAGATGCAAATCAAGACTTTTCTAGAATGAAAAAGAACAGGAAATTTCCATATTATTCCAACCATAATAATTTTAATGACAATAAAAATCTGACTCTTTCTTCAGTGCAGACTAGGCTACTTATCAGCGTGTGGCAATGTTTTTCAGTTCTTGAGATGAGGAAGTAAGAGATAAGATCTTTTCAGAGGTGACTGCAGAGATAGACTATAGGCAGCTGAATAAGTGAATACAGAGTAATTATGGACATCCACACAGTATCAGCCAGCTTCTGGTGTGGCTTCAAATAAGGCAATGCCACAAGGCTGCTTTGAAGAAAGTATAAGGACCAGGCTCTGATTCTGTGATGAGAAGACAGATACATATGGGACTGAGCTCAACAGATTTTCTAAGGAAAGGCTTGAATAAAGAGAGGATGGAGACCTGCTGGGTAGACCAGGACAAGAGAGCTCTTTCAGGAAGTTATCTAGTTTAAATATATTTTTCAGCCATACTGAAGTGCAAACCATAAAGATCTCAGCTCAATCGGTTTATTAAATATTGAGAGGTGACTGGATAATTCAGTAGAGAAGCTCACAAATGGAAAAGATATCTTGTGAGGAAGGAAGAAAGGAGGTACTCTCCACCTTGCTCATGAAGTCATGGTGCAATTCGATAGGGGGAAGATTATGTCAGGTTTGTGAGAGTTAACCAAATTAAACTTTAAACAACAGTACTACTTAATCCTGCATGTTAAAGGATGGACTAATCAAAATGGTTGTTTAGATACACCATAACACTTGGGAGAAAACATTTGACAAGTCTTGGAAAAACACTGAGATCTTCAATAATACTTGTTAATTCTACTTAGTGCTTTACTTCTAAACATTAGTTTTATATCAATATGTAGAGTAAAGATTTGAGGGAAGTTTTCTGAAGGGCAAAAGGAGGTAAAGAGTTTACATAAAGACAATCTGTTATGAATAGGGCATGGATCTTGTTATCTTGGTCACAGCTTTCTAGAATGATGCTTATTTAAAACCAAACCTTAGATAATATTAATATTAGTTCTACGTATTCTGGTATTACCCAAAATCTGCTATCATCTGTTACAGACAGGAATTCCTGTCTTGAGAACACAGCAATAGTTAAGAATAGATATCATAGCCTGCTTATTAAGGGATAAATAAGGTCATTGGGAGTTCTGTTGAGGATTTCACTTGAATGACAGGAAGGATACTACTGCGGTCTCAGTATAATCCAAGACACTGGAATGACAGAGTCTTAAAAAGCTAGAACAGGATACAAAAGGCTCCTCATTATTAAAAAATCAGAAAGGCAGTGCAGTAAACCTAGACCAACAACTTTTGGTATTTTCTTGGGCTTTACTGGGCTCTCAGTGCTACAAGTGTGAATAGCAAGAGAGGAGAGAACCACAGAGAAATTAAGAGGATGCTCTTCCTGTCCTACTATCAGAAAAGTAGACATAGTAAGTTACACAGATTAAGATCTATGTCTTTCAGTCCTCTGTAAACTTTAAGGAATTGTAAAAATAAACGCTAATATTTTCAGTATTTTTCCTATCTTTCCCTAAGGAAGATGCAACTTCACTGGATCCACACATGAACATGTTCAGCATCTTTACCTCTCAGTGCCCTCAATTCTCATGATACCACTCCTGAGGGATGAAATACTTCAGTCTAAACTGTCTGCACTCAATGTATAACTATCAGAGAGCAAGGCAGGGAACCTTAGGTATACATCAGCTTAGAGGAGGCAATGTTCTCTTCTGTACTTAAAGCTCTGTTAAATCTCTCTGAAATTCTGCTGTGCAGAGGTAAAGCCTATTTCAAATTCAATTTAGACGTTTGGTCTT
>VXBW01006740.1:495156-519973 GCA_013400375.1 Thinocorus orbignyianus
GGGGGGGGGGGGGGGGGGGTGTGGGGTGTGTTTCTGGGGTGTTTAAATGTGTTCTTCAGACTGGATTTCTGTGCCCATTAAATTCTCTTGGTCTGTGTTTATGCAAACAAAGGGCACGGGTCAGGGCTAAGATGAAGCAAGAGAAAATAAAAAGGAGCTGGGAGGGGGTTTCTTTCCCAGAGAGAAAAATCTATTATTCACAGTGTAATAATAATAAATAATAAATGTATTTACTCATCTTTACATCTGTGCATGCGTTTATTATTACAAGAATCACACAGTAATCATAAATATCCATAGTGATATATGTTTAGCAGGTAGTTTGCAAACACTGCATCTTTTCCTCTTAGGCATGTATTCTCCTTTGCACAGAGGGGCCCAGGTCCCTGACCAAGACTGTTACACTCTGCTGTCACACAGATGAATCACTCCGGTCTGTCACCAACTCAGAGGCCAGAGGTTCTGGAATGTCCTGAGATTGTCCAAGTGGAATTTGTTTAGGCTGTTTTAGTTGAAGAAATGTTTATGAATGCTAAGTATTTGGACCTCTAAAGCTACTGAACCAATCTATTTAAAACTTGGCTTGAACTTGAACACTCAATGGGACATACATAAGTCAGCCTATAAGTACAAATTTTATTGTCATAGCAGCTGTGAAGAGCATATTGTTTCATACTTACAACTAAAGCAAAGCATTTTTGACCAAATGTCCTCAAAACATTTGCTTATGAGCTTAGACCAAAGCTGAACATTTAATTTTAGCAAGAATTAATTTGTTAGAAAAAACAGAGAAAAAGGATTCTGTGCCTGAACAAGAACAGACAAAAAAATAGGACTGGACAACATGTACAGAAAAACTCCTAGAACATTGACACAGACATTATAAAGCACTACAAGCAACTCTTTTGCACTTTGGGGACAATGTAATGGATGGCCTCTTATTGTTTGGGTTTGGTTTTTCCCTTTCCAGCTTCAGTAGTCTTTTCTTATCATTCTGCTGTAAGAACCAGTGTTTCTGTGCAAAGTCCGTGGGTTTATGTCCCTGGCTGCTTTGATACAGTACCATACAATCAGCAACACGTGCCCACTTGACTATGAACTTATAAAACCACGATTTCACCCAATTCTGGTCTCTCCCAAAAGAATGAAGTCATTACTTTCATCACTAGTATATGTTTTCCCCTTTATTATTGCCATATTATGAAGCACATCTAACAAATTGGCTCAAGATACATAGACCTTGAGGACAGCATGTTCTAGGCCGGGGCAGGAGCAGAGGGGATGCCCGTGGGAGCCCAGGGAGGGTTTTGGCATGGGAGACAAGATGATGCACTTCCACCTAGTGGTGAAAGTTACTTCAGGGAAAACATGGTGAAATTCGATCCTCTTGGGAATCTAATTCAGGAAGAGTATAGGGTCAGGCAGAATTTTCACTGTGCATCTTGAAAATCCTTATTTCAATATTTTTGTGTATCCTGTGATGGAACAAATATTTAGGGTTTAGATACGTTAATTATGCTGTAATTGGCATAGAATAGGTAAAAATTAGACACGATATTTGTGCATTTTATTTTTTGAATATTCCTTCCTTCCATGCTTCTCAGTGAAGTCCCAAATGCACTTTCAAAACACACATTGTGCCTACATTCTCTTCTTCAGACGTTTTATACCACAATTTCCTTGACTATAAACTGTTTATGTTAGCATTACATGACGCCAAACCTTTCCGGTAAGTCCTGCACAGGGATCAGACAGTCTTTATGCCTCCCCATGAACAGACCCAGGACACTGATAATGGTCAAATCACATCCGCAGTTATGCTTTTCAGAACAATATTCTGGTTTGATCTTTACTCATTAATCAGGCAAAACTCCTACTGATCAACATCTGAACACAAAGCAGTAGATTGATTCTTTCCTTTGCAGAAAGGTCTACATTTTAAAAGTAGGTATTACAAGACCAGACAAGATCCATTATGAGTTCTTCTTGCCGAGATTTAAAAATTCTCTTCACTTTTGATTTTGGACACACATGAAGAGGAAATAATGTTTATTAAATTCTTGCGGTTAGAACCAGTGAACAAAAATGTGGGGCTTTTCTTGCTGCATATTTAGGTCCAGATCTTATGCCTCTAACTATAAACTGACTTTCCGTCTTACCAGTACTCATATTTATTAGAACTAATGAATGCTTTTTTCCAAGTCCTGTCTGGAATGAAAACTATCAAATATTTAATGCATATATAGCTTCCTTTACACCATTAGCAGGAATGCTGAGGCCTAATTTAATTATAGAACCTGTCATTAAGAAAATTCCAAAACATTTTTAATACTGTGTGGTGTATTGTACTGCATTTCCCCAAACTAAATGCATACACCTTTGAGCAAACTTGTGGCTTCTTCCTTTCTGTGGGGATTTCTTTTTAATTAAGATCTTGTTAACTGGAGGCACTAACGTAGCTGAGTAAATAACAAATTTCTGTCCCTTTAGGGAGAGCACATGCCACAGAATTTTTCCAGAACTCCCAAATTTTCTAGAGAAAATCACAAGAATTGGCACGGTAACATTGACAATGGGATTGTCAGTCGACCACAGACAAAACACATCTGTAATCACCAATTAAGTTTCAATACAACATCAACTGTATTTAAGCATTCATTAACTTTAAATAAATATACATGTGCACATTCTGCAGCTACAGGATAAAGAAAAACCCTCCAAGAAAAAAGAATCAAACCTACATTAATCCATTAGTCTCACTTCTGCACTTGAATTCATCGCTTTCATAATATGTATCAACCATGCGTCCTCAAGGCCAACTCCCTGCCTGTTTCAGCAAGTACCATCTGCTGAAAAAGAAAATCAAGAACAGTTTATCATGGCCTTGACATGTGCTGGTGCGCATTTACCCTTGCCCGCAGTACTGCTGAATTCCCACTGACAGAACTGTGTAATGTAGTCTCAAGTCAGATGAGTAAGTGATGCCAGAATGAAAATCCATAACGAGAACGGCCATGAATGCTTTAAAGAGCTTTCAAAAAAAATATGTATCTAGATTACTTCATCTAATCGTTTACTGCAAAGCGCACACTCTTGTGCTTTTCTTGTATGCTCCCAAAGACATTTTCAGGCATTTTCTGGACTCTCAGCTACTGCAGCCACATGACCATTAGTAATGGGTAATTTGACTTCTTGGATTCACCACTGAGGTAAAAATACAACATGTGGCTGATACATAAGAAAGCAGATACTTTAGCAAATTTGTGTTATTATAGAGGGTCGGGAACACTCACTGCAGTATAATTTATGTGGGGAAGGATGAAATTAGGCAACAAAAGTAAAAACTTTACTTGCATCTCAAGTTTTGTTAGGGGCCTTTTCGTACTTTTTGGCACAATTATTATTTGGTAAAGGAAGAAACTGGTAGCCCATTAGAAGCTTAAGCACTAAGTGACACTGTTTCTCAGGCCAGGAACAAAACAATCAATTACTAGCAAACAGCAGCAACAACAGCTGGTAGGGAACATTGTATAAGAATAGTGCTGAATAAGCCTAGGGTAAATGAAATGTGTCTCTGATAGAAATCGTATGTCAGGCCTTCACTGATGAAACTGCAATATTTCCCATGGTTCATACTAATGAAAAACAGTCCTCATGTCTTCCAGGAAAAGTTACTCTGTTTCAGCAAAATATTTTTGCTTTAATTTTGTTATTTCTACGGATGTTTTCTGGGAGAGAAAAGAATCACTGTTAATTATCTTCAACAGTTTCCTATTTATAGCTAAGACCATTTCTTCATCATGCAGAAAGTATGTTCTATTCCTATTTAACAAAAAATACCAAAAAGTAGGGACACTTGCCCTCCAGTTCAGGTGCCTAAAAATGACTTGTGCAATAGGTGCTCTAGTACTGCCTAAAATCAACATTCTTTTCTTTACATACCTATTGCATTCCTTTCATTTTGGTTCCCAAATACAAGGATTGGGGTCCTACACATCCATTTTGAAAAATTTGACTTGAGTTTATAGTTCAGCCATAACTGTCAGTTTGACAAACTGCCTTAGTTCATGACAAGCTCAAACAAACCGCAATTGTTCTTTCTCAGTTTAATCAGCAGATATAGAATTAGTACAACCTAAAAATCAGGGAACATTTAGTAATCAGTCATCCCAGCCTCTTGATAGAGCCAGGGCTGAGAGGCAGGGGGGAGTTTCCGACCTTCCAGAGGTGACTGGTTTGTCCATGGAGCCTATGCCATCTTCAGGTGTGTAAAACTAAGTGACACGAATCCAGGCTGAAGGGACTGTGCCACTGCATTAGGTGTAAAACATACTTGAAGCCTTCAGTATTTGGATTAAGTGGCCCAGGAAGCTGGCACAGCTCACCTCCTGATCACAGATATGCCTTTTCTGGATTAAAACCATTTTAGAAGTGGATTTAATTGTGCCTTTTATGTTGCGCTCAAATAAGTCATTTGGGTACTAAACTTTAAGGTACAATCCTACCTCACAATTTTTGATAGCAAAGCAAGCAGAGTAAATGATGGATCAAACAAAACTCTGAAATTTAGTGACATCTTTAGAAGGGTAGGTTAGACTCCTGCCTGTCTCCCTCAAGCACCAGAATAATAACTCATGATGCAGTTCCTATTGGAAGATGTCAGGATAACATCGTGGATCAAAAAGTAAAGGAACTGAGAGCCTGTCACCTCTCAACGACCACCCCTAAGTTGGGTTGTGCCACTAGAATTGTTTGAAAGTCCTCAAAATCCTCTACATCCAGAAGATGTTTTACAGCCTCTATGAAATTAGTGGTGATTCTTCATCCAACTGAAAGTAGAATGCAAATCTCAATATGAGAGTGTCTCAAAATGTCATTACAAAAGCACAAGCTGCATCTTTTTTGTTTGGGCTGAGTTCTGTTTTGTTCCCACAAGAGCAATTAAAAAGTGTATTTCCCAAAAATATCGCAACAATTCACATATCTCCAGTGATGTTTCTAAGCATCATTAGTTGATGGGCTGCAATTCAGTAAATGACAGCTCCCTTAAGAAACCCAGAGTTTGGATTATACTTTAACATTAAACATTTCTATTTTTATTCAAAGAGTCATTACATGATGTCACTGCCAGGTGGAATTAAAATGGTTTGGATGCGTTTATCTTATTTTACATAATCTACATACCACAGGGCATTTGCATTTATTTTTAAGTACAGCCTTTGAGCTATACTTATATGAAGCTTCAGGAGTATTTGCAACTGGTTTAAAACATAATTCCCTCATGTTATTGACAGAAATCTAAACTGTCATTCCAGCTTTGGACATCAGAATGAATAAAAGCTAGTTTCATACAGAATGCACCACAGCTTAATAGAAACATGAAATACCACCTCAAAAGAGAAAAGGAGGTATTGTGTTAGGCTTCTACCTAGCCAGAACGTGTCACAAGCACTAATTTTATGCAAATTTAAGTACTTTTATAAAGACAAATTAGGAAAACAGTTCTTCTGCTACCATGAAAATACCTGAACAAAGACCATCAGCTCCATGTAATCTGCTGAGTATACCATAACTAAAAGGCGTCCAGGTGGAATATGTAATACATTTTACCAAACTGCTGGACTCCATGTTAAGAGATTTGTCATTGCTCTACTAATGGGAAAAAAAAAAAAAAAAAAAAAAAAAAAAGTATATTCATAAATTCATAGCAATGATCTAACATTTCAGCCCCACAGATACAATTCCTTGACATCAAGATGTGTGGTTGCAGCAAGTGTTGCATCCCCAGAAGTGTTATAAAGCTCAGATCTGCCTGTACTCTTTTTCAAACTGTAAATCTGTGATCCTGGTGCGAGCACCTCCTGTAGCAGGAGAGGGAGTGGGGCTCCGAATGGCAGCCAGCAGGAGGCTTGGAGACTTTTGCACCTTTAATGACTTGCAAATCAAAAGCATGAAAACCAAACTATATTTCTCAAACTGTTTTCCCATTCAGGCTTAGTAGTCTGCATCATTTTCTCCTATACCATTCCTGTTATTCTCAGTACTAGAATGTCAGTCTTTTTGGTGCTTTCTTTAACGTGGAGAGAAAGGGGTAGGGTGGGAGAAGGGATCTGTCCAATGATCTCAAAGCATATGTTTTTGATTCTAATAAGATTATGGATACCAAAGGAATAAAAATGGAAATCACTACTGCCAAGATATGAAAGAAAGTTTGCATAGTAAAATAATTTAAACCCTAACATTTGGACCCAATAAGGCTAACAGAACGTTTATTCCATATTTTTGGAAAGTATGCTTTTTCTGCACATTAAGTGGTACCAATAAAAAATAATGATTCTCACTCAGTTTATTTCTATAAATCATATTGTTTTATAGTTTTCCAGGGCACGGTTATGTGTCAGATTCTATGGCAAACACCTGGGTGTAAAATGCAATAAGCTTGTTACTTCCAGTGGGGGTTGCGGGAAGGAGAGCAACAACCTTCCATTCTCCCCAAGATGTACCTATATCCAAGAAAACTGGATTGCAGATCATCTGCAAATGGCTAAATTCTTTTTCACACTTTAGCAATTATCATCTGCATCTCCTGTCAACTTGCTAGTGATATAAAACCAAACAGTTCAGGAACTTGGAATCAGTCGCAGTAAGAGCTTCAGACATGAACGTGAGTTTGGTGGTCTTTTCCCAGTGCCTAATGGGTGACTACCCATATCGTGGTTTTGCCTTTCAGTTTAGCACAGGCCAACATACAACATGGTGCATTTATGTGGATTTTTAAGAAATTATGAACGTTACAGAAAAATTCATAACTTTTAAAGTTATGACGTTGCAAAGGCTAGCACTCAGAGATTATGGATAGACCACAGTTAGTAATGCCCTTACAGCATCAATTTGGCCCCTTTTATGTATGCACAATAATTACAGCTGGCTGGAAATGTTCCATCAAAACTTTTTTTTTTCTTCAGTGAAACACAGTTTTCTGTGGGAAAATGTTACTTTTTCCAGAAATGTTTCAATTTTCCATAGGGAAAATGTAAGCAAAATACATTCTTTTGGGTCAAGTCAACTGGATTCTAAATATTTCAGCTTGTCAACATGAATAAAAACACTTCCTTTCAGCATGATATTAATGTGTATATGCCAGAATTGCTGTGGTGCATCACAGAATTTCCAAGTTAGACCGGTTCCTCTGCTGCAGGACATGTACAGTGTGGTCTCCCACTTGCTGACTTCCTTGTTATCCTGCAAGTGGCAATAAAAGACCACACACCGTGAAAGCAACAGGAGTCACCTGTAACTGAAACAAAATGTGAGATACATTTCATCATACTTTAGCCACCTAAAAATTAGTCACGGTGTCTAAGCAGGGTAGTTAAAATCTCTTGAAAGTAAAGGCCTCTGGAAGATGATTTATCCTCTACAAAAATAGATGATTAAGATAGGTAACACGGAAAGGGAATTAATCTCTGCCATCCTATTCCATTGATTAATAATGGAGCACAGATGCCTACCTTAGACTAGACATCAACTTTGATGAAGGCAGTGAGATCTTTCTACTCTTTGGGTTGACCTCCTTTCCAATCAGCTCTGCCTGTTCTTGTCTCTTGTGCATCCCTTTTCAGTTGCAAAGTTGAAAAGTAGAGGCAAATCATTGTGCATGTGCCCTGACTATTTCATTGGAGCTTCACACCAGCAAAGACTTCTTTGTAGCACTAGAAGTGTGAGTATCAAAATGAATCAATTAAATTCCTCAGCAAAAGAGCAACAATTTCTCTGCAAAGTAAAATGCACTGTTACAGGAAAATTGACATAATTTTGGTATACAAGGACACCTCCTGTCAAAAACAAGTAACCCCTTGCAAGTTAAAAATTTCTTGACTGAGGGCAACAAGAGAAGTCATAACACGTGTTTAGAAAAGTATTTATTGCTCAACTGTTCTTGCTGCAGAAGTGTCCAAAGAGCAATCCAGAATAATGCATCTACATGGTAATCACTGCCCACACTCCATGGAGCAGACATCCTATTCCCTGTAGGACTTAGTCTGACCTGACAGGACAGAGGAAGATAAGAGAAGGCCTCAGCATTCCTGCTAATGGTGTAAAGGAAGCTATATATGCATTAAATATTTGATAGTTTTCATTCCAGAGTCGGAAGAAAGCATTCATTAGGTGATACAACAATATCAACTCATGATGGCATCTAATCCCGTGTTAGAGCCATGTGTGAGAGGTGCTGTCAGCTAAAAAGAAAGTCTGTCCAGAGAGGAAAAGTACTGAGGGGAGAAAGGAGGAATATGAGAGGGACAAGCGGGGAGAGAAGAGGAAGTGGAAGGTGTATATGGCCAATTACACTGGAGAGAGGGAGAGTCCAAAGTGCATGCCTCAATAACTTTTGCATTTCTTGAATTTACAATAGTCACTTTTGCAACCTTATAAAATGTTCATAATATTGTTTTAGAATACAGAATATAAACCATATGTGCCTGTGTCAAACTACATATAATATGCATGTCCTGGGTATTGTGTTTTGCAAATTTAGCAACAGTCTCACACACACGGCTCTCATTAGCATATGTGCAACCACAGTGAAGTTAATAGGATTAGAGCTTGTCAGGAATTTTTCAATTAAATTTTTTTTTTTTTTCATTGGAAAATACCACTTCATTGAAATTTAAACTGTGCATGAGAACCTAGTGGTTTGGGTGCAATTTGCTTTAGGAAAGGTTCCTCAGGTCCTGGAATTTTGATCAAAACCGGGAAGAATAAAAGCTCAGAGTAATGTTGCAGTCAAAGCACAAGGCTGGACACTGGAGGACCAAATACGAGTGCCTGTCACACTGTTCTCACAGCATTGATGAGACCCTGACTCAGCCTGCTGTTTATCCAGGGGTTAGTTCTGTCATCCCAGTCTGAACGTGACTCTATCAAATCCTCAGTGATCGCAAGACCGTAACACCTTTTTGTATTGAGATCCTTTCTCCACTGGATAGGTTTCATATGTAAAGGTTAAAATACCTTTACTTTGTCTTCATAGGTATAAATATCTCACCAGTATCATTGCATTAACCAATTATCTCTACTCTCAAGATTCAGCAAAGACATGCTGCACTGAATCACAGAACCCCAGCAAGGTAAGGGGTTGGAGGCACTCAAATGAATAAATGAAAGAAAAGCTCCAGATTAAAGATATGATGCTACAGTTTATTGTGCAACCCCTTCAGAAATTTAAATATATATTTTTCCTTTTTCCTAGTAGTGCAGAACACAGGATTGTGCCGTATCTGTCTAAGTTTCCACACTCATTTGGACTATCTAGTGCCTCGTTGCAAGAGAGCCTGCTTGCTGTCCCATCATCTTCTTCTTGTTTTAATTTAGACATTGTGGCGGGTTTTTTTATCCCCTTTGAATGCATTTCCTTTAGAAGAAAGGTAAAACAGTTTGAAATCAGCAAGGTTAAGGTTCACTGAAATAACTCTTAAATTTTCTGCTGTGAACTGAAGATGCTGTCAGAGTGTGGTATCCCTTTAAAGAATAGCAGATATGCTGGAAAGGCACCAAAGAAACTTCTATACTTCTGAACAGCATCTTTAAAACAGCAGCACTAGAACAGAAGAAGAGCTCAGGGGAATGCACGGAGCCACTTACTCTCCAGAAATAAAGCTAGCAATGCTTCACTTTGTTGAAGTTACCAGCGGTCGGTCATTGTTGGTTGAAAACTAAAAATGTATACTTTTACATTCTTAGCACACGTACATAGTGCCAGCTGGCTTTACGGCTTAGCTTTGCAACCTAGGGGGCTTACAGGATCTCAACATCTGCAGAATTATGCTTTGATTTCTGGCACCGTCAGATCTCAAGGGAACAAAACCAAAGCAATCGCCAGCCAGAACTCACATTTTGACATATTAAGCAAGGGGCTATTCCTCAGAGTTTTTGCCATTTGGAGAAGAGCAGTAAGCTATACACTTGAAGGGGAGGGGAGGAAAAAAGAGAAGCCGGCAGACATCAGTGTTACAGTATTTCTGCTACCAGGGAGAGTGGCTATTGGAACCAGCGTAAAGGAAAAAATTATGGGAGGGATGGGAATGGAAGGAAATTGGCAGGTTCTGTACACTAATGCTTATTTTCTGTTGCATCACATTCATTAAAATCACTGAAAAATTAAAGAAGTATAATTATCTAGTCTTGAGGCTAATGCTCAAGCATCAAGAGAAAGTAAAGGTGAGAAGCTGAACTCTGGTGTGAGAGAGTATTATATACTTTTCATAAAGATTTTTTAAATTTTTTAATGTTAAAAACCTGAGATCTTGTTTAAAGATTTATAGCCATGCAAAAATACAGTGTGGCAGTTTTATACTTAAAAAAAAAAAAAGCCCAAAACATGAATAGTTTAGTAGATCAGGAAAAGATGGGTACTGTACCTATGTGCTTCACAGCTTTTGTCGGACAGTCCAAACAAAAAATCTGAAACTTGTAAGTAGGAACTTAATTTTCCCAAAGTTCTTCCACACTCAGCACTTGAGGAATTGCCGCTCTGTAGCACTGGAATTATTGCCTGACACTCATCATGGTTGTTTGCTGATCCCAGGGATTTACAATAGGTCACTGGTGTTTACAGACTGGTAACTCTTACCACCCTTTCTCACAAGAAAATGAACACAGAAAACTTGAGCTGGAGCAGTTTTTCAGGATGAAGACTCCAGTGATTTCTTTCCCGGGCAACAGCATTGTTTCCATTCAAATCAGTTTAGAATGTCCCTTGGAAAATCGTTTTCCCAGTACATGACTTTAACCAGACTAACTTTTCTCTTTTCAATTTGCTCCCTTACTTTAATTCCTTTCTTTGACGTATCTTGAAGTCCTTCACTGTATTTTGCCTGCCTACTTCCTCCTATTTTGTTATGAATACCAAAAGAATAACCCTCCTTTAGTCTTTTCTTAGTATTAAGCCCAAGCACTCGCATTGTCAGTTGCTAAAAAGCAACTTACACTTTTACCTGTACTTTCCCTTCGTGCTTAGAATAATTTTTTGTAAGCAGCTAAAACAAGGAGATGGTTTAAAAATAAAAAGAAGATGAGATGATGGCTGACTTTTCCTTTGCCCTTCCTTGGTCTGAAGCATCCTTCAGGCCCTTCAGTTAAAATTTCCTCTGTCATGATTTCAACAGAAAATTGGAAAATATGTAGATACCTGATGCACTGATACTGTTGCAGACTAATAATGTCTCACAGCTTCCATGCCTTTCTCTACTTTAAATTATTTTATGTGTTTTACATACCAGCACTGTAAATTCACTGTCAGCAAGGTCCTGCCAAGGCAGAGACTTTTCTTCTGTCCATGTTTGTCCAGCACCTTAGACATCTTCTGTGCTAGCCTAGGCTGCCTATGATGTGCACTAATACAAACAAATACAGTAACTTTAGATAGCCATTGTGCTTAGAGCAAATTTAGGGTCCACCAAGATGTTACATCATGCTCAGGAAATCCCAGCTTGCTGGAGACTGAGTGGGAGGAGAAAGAAGACAGAAACCTCTCTGCACAACCTTTCGTAGCTTTGGACATCTCCCTTGGCTTTTGACAGAGCCAAGACACCGGGCTAGGGGGACCTTTATTCTGATCCAGCACAGCCATTCTCATATGCATATGTCCTTTCCCTTCACCTACTTGATGGAAACCAGTAAGCATTTGGCCTTTTGGAGAAAGAAGAGGTAGATTTAGAACATTTAGTACATGGGCTGTATACCTTTCCTGATCACCTCAAAGGCAAGCACAAGACTTTGAACTGTAGAAGGACTGAGGACTGCTGTAGAATCTGACACTATTTTGTTGACAGAAGGAAACTGCAGGATAAAATTAATACATTCATCTTGGAGAAAATCCTGTTCTCTTCACAATGCTTTCACATCAAAGGAATCTTGAAACTGAAAAATCGTGAAAGAACCCCAACTCTCCTCTAGCCACAGTCAATACTACTAAAAGAAGATTAAGGCCTTTTTTTAATAGGAATTGTTTCACCTACAAGTTCAGAAAGAGAGAAGATATCAGCAGTATCCTCTTCTCCATTATTTTACCTGTTTCATGGGTCTTACAAGGTAGGTCAAATGCATACTCAGCAATATAATGGGGAACACACTCTGATCTCTTTCTCTGAAGTACTGCAATTTACTCTCTTCCATCAGAAATCATCATGTTTCTTCAAGAGTTGAAACTCTGGTTGACTTGCTTTCAAATAAACTCAAAAATTCTTCTTCGGATTTAAGACAAAAATCAGAAATCTGCTGCACAGTCTAGCTTGCTGTAGTCATTTAATGTTTCAGTAACTAGTCCTTTCTAGAGCAACCCTCACAACCCTGAATGAAGCAACAACCAGGAGGAAAAAACAAAAAGAAAAAAAGAAAAAAAGAAAACAAACAAAAAAACCCCAAAACCACAAAACCAAACCAAACAGAACAAAACAAAACAAAACAAAAATACAGTAACAACAATAAAAATGAAAGGAAGAAATGAAAAAGAAAAAAGAGAGCCTCAAGCTTGAAGGAGAATCCATGATGAACCCCAAAGTTTAAGGAAGATAAGATCTACTAGACTGCAGAGAAACAAACTTGAATGTGAAATGTTCTCTTTTGAGATGCTCGCCATTGTTTAGCTTAGGCTTTCCCAAAAACCGCCATCTTCCAGAGACTCAGCCTTAGAAATACACAGGACTGACAGATTCTTTTGCTGTCTCATAGGACAATCTTTTTTCCACCTGGATTTTGGTCTGATATAGGGCCCCTTTCTCCCACCACCCCCAGCAGCCCCCTCAACAGGAGATATGGCTTCACTTTCCAGTAAGACAAGAATTTAACATCTTTCAGTCTTGGATAAGGTACAAATCCCAGCCCACCCGCTTCCTCCCAGGAGAGGACTTCAAAGCAAGAGCAGAGACTGCAGTCCTCCGGGTGACCCTCCCGGAGGGGCTCTGGCCAGGACACAGGATGGGAGCCGAGCAGGCGCTGACAAACAGGATGACCACGTGTAATCCTTTTGTGCACTTCTCTCCTCTTGTCCTCTCCAGCAGCAGCCCTAAGCCCCATGTATTTAACAGCCAGCTTCTCTCCAGCAGTGGAGTGTTTCAAATACTCATCAGCCGTACTCAGCACGAGGGAAAAGACAAAAACAGCTGGAAATGGCTTTGATGACTGGGTAGCCACATTGGAGAAAAAAAAGGTTCATAGGATGGGATAGTGTTTATTTGCTATCTGTGATTGACAGATCTTTAATTCCTGTTTCCTGACTGGCAGGACCATAAGGCAGACCGTAAAGGGGGCTGCCAGGCAGGATGGAGAGCAGAGACAATCAACAAATCCTTTTGTTGTTTTCTTCCCTCGTTTTATTTTTAACCTTACAGGACATTTCCCTTAAGAAGACTTTACATCGGGCTTTTTGCTATTGCTCTGCAGGAGAAAGGACCTCATAGACCAGGCACTGCCTCACCCGCTCAGACCACATTTGCAGGCTGTTTGCAGTCTGGAGGGCTGCATTTTTCTTATTCAACTGAAGGCAACTTAAAGTTAACCTACAGCACCTGCCTCAGTTTCTGCATCAACAAGAGAGAGATTTGATCGCTTTCCTATTTCCTCTTGCCACCATGTGTAAATATCCCAAAGAGCTCCGAGGGTCCAGTTTGACAAAACACTACTAGAACTAAAAGAAGAAGAGACAACAACTTTAGAAAGACCTGATTATTACACTGTGAATTGAATCCTGGGGACACCGTTTGAGTAAGTGAGAGAAATCATAGGTCAGTTGATAAAATCAGAAGAAAAAAATCTTAGTCCCATGAAACCAGAATGGGAGTTCACAATATTATAAGATCAGTCAGAGTATGTCTACACCACTGTTACGGTTGAACAAGAAATGGGCTTTTGGAGTCTCCTGACCGTCCTCACTTCTGTTGCTGCTGCAGGAACTGGAGCTTTTTAGGATTACATGCTCGAGGACAGCGCCCCATGAAGTCCAGCAGCTGACAGATGTTCAGTCCACAAACCAGATGAGAGCTGCTCTGAGGTAAACTTCTCAACTCCAGCTCTTTCATTCTCCAGTTTCCTCCTGGCACATCATCTTACAAGCTATGTCCATAATATTTCAGTAAAAATCTCATTCCATCAGTGACTCAGGGCCACACATGGACCTGTAGAGGCCATGTGAGCCATCAAGCCATAAATAAGCTCTGCAGTGAATCAATGCTGCTTTAGGATCTGCTGACATTTCCCTCAGCTCTGCCCAGGCAGCAGAGGAAAGAAGAGGACACTGAGCCCAGAAGAAGGTCCTTCTTGATACACACTGTTAAACACCAGCACACTTAATAACATCAAAACCAGGATACATCTACAGTTATAAAAGCTTCCTCTCTATATCTCTAGGTTAAAAGTCTCAAAGATGGGAGAAATAAGCATATAGAGAGAGATCAGGCCATGAGAGAAAGATATAAAGCTGTCATGTCCTAATGTTAAAACCACCCTTGTCTGAATGGCAAAGAAATCTCACTCTATATATTTTGTCTGAAATCAAAACCGACTTTTAGCACCCATCATAATAACTTGACAAGCTGACCAAACTCCTGTAACAGGAGTGACCTCCATCTCCCCTTTGCATGACTTCTCAGATAGCAGAAGGGTAAACTGATGACTCACTGAAGCCACAGCACCAGGTCACATTTAAGTGCAAGTGTATGAGCTACTGATTCAGCATAAAAGGCCCCATACATAAAGAAAAAGAAAACAACATTCAAAAGAAAAGAGGTCTGACACGGTAAGATATTTGAGGAAATTAACTTGACCCCTACATAACATCCAATAGTAGCACGTCTGTAAAAAATAAACAATTCCTACTGCCTACAGGTGGCATATTTAATAAGTAAATATGAACACAGCAGCAAAAAAATGAAACCTAACCTTCACTCCAGTGTGACCTTGAGTGATCCCTTTTTCCATAGCAGCACAGCAGTTTGTTCAGAACTTCAATTTCAAAATTTGTAAGATAAATCACAAATGATCTTTATGTTTTACAGACTAGGCAGGGGACGGAATGAAAGCTTCTTTCTCATAGTCTCTCATCATGCTGTTACAGAGCTGGAATAGGAATAAGCCTTCCATTTGTGACAATTAACTTGGGTCTGGAGGTATCATTGCCGTTATCATCAGCTGTACAATGAAAAGTAATTAACGTTGATAATGAAAAGAAATAGTTAATATCAAATGTTTTCCCTCAGCATGGAAAGGGAAAAAGCTTTTAATGTAATTTTTAATGAACACTGTTATTGACACACTTCAAACCACTTTCTGTAAGCAATAGACATTTTAAATTAAGTTACTTCCTTTCAAATTGATGTCGTATTAGACTACTGTAATTCCTGTCGATAAAAAAATATTTTTGTTTGAAAAACAATACTGTTAATACTTGTCACTTCCAACACTTTATTTTTGTTCTTTTTTTTAGGTTTATGTCAATAGTCAAAAAGAACAGGTATTGCTCGTCATGACATTCATCTCACTTAATGCAGCTGCATAATGTTGCTTAGTTTAGACAATGTTTTAACCTGCACATATTAAAGGAGATTTTGGCTTCTGTACCCACCCAGTGAATCAGACCAGGGAATGAATCTCACCAAAAAATCGTTATTGTTATCCAGTCAGTTAAATTTCTATAGCCGATTCACCTTTCAGGTGTTGGCCTTTAAGCTTTTTTTGTGAAATGGAGCTTTTACCAGTTTTACAGTTTGCCTCCTCCAAAAAAAAGTGCCTTTTTCCCCCTCCCTCCCTGTTTTCTCACTCATGACAGTGATTCCTGTGCTTGCCTGACCACTTAACGAGCCAGTTCAGCTCACCAATCAGCGGACAGTAAATTTTCTTCTGACTGTTTTTCTGTAAGATTGTTGGACTGAAACAGCCCACCACAGGGTAAGATAATCATCAGAGACAAACCAATGAAAGCCAGAACTCAAGGCAGGGTGAGGGGTAGAGGCAGTATTGAGTACAGACCATTGGATCAGTCCACTCATTCATGGGCAAAACATTATGCAACACAAATAAGGCAGCAGGACTCAAAGCAGTGGGTGCAGAAAGCATGGTGGGAACTGGAGAGTTTATCAAGACCTAGTGCAAAAAGCTCCAAGATTAAATTAATTGTACTCCCATCACCATGGGATCTGCCTCTTGCTGCTTTACATGGTAGTGTTTGTAGGAGACAAATGCAAATGCTGGGGTGGGCGGAAGGTGCCTTTATCATTGAATCCCTGCTGCTACATGACCCTGCTGAGGGCTGCTTCACCCCCACACACAATCTTCCCACTGCTGCTTGTTTACTCTATGAAACAAAGAGAGAAGGGCCTGGCCAAAATTTAGCTCGTTGAGGAGTCCCAACACAGAGAAAAAAGACTGCTTGCACTGAGTACACTTACAGGCCAAGATGGTCCCCAGGCTAGCAAACAAACCTGGCAAGGCAACAAAGCAACTGCTTCTGTTTCTTTATTTATCTTGTCTCTTTTTTTTTTCTTCTTTTATTTTTTTGGAACCCCAGGAGTAGGAAGACTCTTGCTACTTTAAGGAAACAAAAAATTTTTACACATCAAATGTCAAACAGCACAAGGCTTTAGGGTCACCAGAGACTTAAAAAAGTTGGAACTGAAAGGGCAGCCATGTGAGGAAAACTCTAAGACTGGTTATAAATCTCTCTGAAACTATCTAGTTAAGTGTGGGGAATGCTACCATTTTGGATCTAACCTTTTTATGTCTGTGCTGACAAAGCATCGTTATGTTGCTTGTCTGAGGTAGTACTTAATGTCAAAGACAGGCAACATGTTACTAATTATGTCTTTAGCATCAGAAAGAAGAGAGGCACAAAAAGCCTTTAAAATCCTCTTGGTATTGGATAGCACGTGTCTGCCCTCAAAGTTTGCAGGCTTTGGTTTTATGCTTTAAAAGCTTCATTCATAATTTTTTACAGGTATGACTGTTAACCATGGCAAGGGGTGGTGCTTGCCACAAAGAACTCAACGAAGTAAAAGATTAAGAGAATACATAAAAGGAAGAAGAACAAGACTGCATTGTCTCCATTTTATAGCAGGAGCACCCAGAGATTGTTTGCCTTACTTGAAGCTACAAATTCATAGAATCATAGCATCATTAAGGCAGAAAAGACCTTTAAGATCACCAAGTCTGACCATTAATCTGGCACTACCAAGTTACTGCTAAACCATGATCCTAAGCACCATATCTACAAGCCTTTTAGATACCTCTATGGATGGTGATTCTGCCACTTCCCTGGGCAGTTCCAGCCTGTTCTAACACTTTCAGTAAAGAAATTCCTACGAGGGACTGAGGGAAGATGTGTTGGACTGTGGTTTTGATGACTGTGAATACAGCACCATTTTCCTTTGTCATCCTGCCACACTTTAGTCACCCCTCCAGCCTTGCCATTAAGCCAACACTCTCAGGTATAAGCCAAAATACCCATTTCTAGTCATCTTAGCATCAACTGTTTAAAAATATGATCTATGCAAACTGAGTAGTATTATTCTGCAACAAAAAATAATGTTTGTTTACTAAGTGAGAAATTCAGCCGGAAGATGAAAAATAAGTGAATGTGAACAATACTGAACTAACAGAGCGCACTGCAATAATACCGATATATTGTCACATTTATAGACAAAGATTCTTTTATCTAATTTCGTTTTCTCACATGCAGGTTTCCTAAGTGAAGAGTAACACTTTTCTGGTCTCTGAAGTTCATAATTTAGCTCAGGTCCTAACTGTAGTGAATGTGAGTTTAAACATAGTTTAGGCTAGCTAGGAGGAATCTCAGAACCTCTTTCCAAAGAGATGTCAAAAAGGCTCTTCCTCTCTTATGCCTTCCTTAAGGCAGAATAGGTTGTTATTTCTGTTATTGCCGTGTTACTGAAGAGAAAATTGGGGCCTGTGTGCCCAGCCCAGGGACATATTTTATTCAGATTCATAACTCCTGCAGTTTACTAAGCTCTGTGTACTGAAATACATTTGAAAATTAGAGGTGAAAAAACAGACTTTTGGATCTTTATGGCCTACTTAATTTCCCCAGTAATATATGACTGGTTTTAAGAAGTGTTGCCATGCCAGTTTGAAGCTACAAATATTCAGAAAAAAAAAAAATAATATTGCTTTTTAAGATACTACTCACAAGATTTTAACTGTGCAGAATTCTCACCGGAAGCAGTATGTTTTGTGCCCCCTGGCTTCCATATTGGTTGGACGAGAAAAATCCTGCCACAGGCAAATCATATGTGCCTTTTAGGTCAAAATGTCCGTATTCCTGCATCCTTATGCCCTGCAGGGAAGATTCTTTCTCCAATATTTAAAGGCACCTGGATCTTGCTTATAGAGGGAATTTTGACAATTTGAGACTCATTTACTAATAATTTAAAATTTTATTGCAAGTTAAATATTTAAGTTAGGCAACTACATTGCTTTCAAAAATGATCAATCAATGAAGTTTAGGGCTGGGGAGATCAATATTTCATCAAAAACAACCTTGTGTTTGTCACAGGTCATTACATTTCACCACCTTATCCTCTGTATGATGAATTAAACAAGCTTATAAAGAAGGTAAAAAAGAATATGTAAAACCTTAAAATAAAATTTACAAAAATAAAGAAAACCTGAAATTAATCATACGAAAGGGTAGAGATGACTGAGTTCATGGCCAAAGGGTTGAAAATTTGAACTATATTTTGAATATTTCAACCATCTCAGCCATTCGCTATAGCGCATGCCTTACTTGGTCAAGATACTTCTTCTGTCTCCCAAATCATCCTTTTGAATATACTCCTATGCTTCTGATCCTGACATGAGCACCACTACACAGAGATCTTGCTAGAACACATGCACAACAGCAAAACTTTCCTCTTGTCATGTACCATGGAATTACTAGTCCTTCTTTCAAAGTTCTTTCACCCACGGAGTGATCTCCCTCCAAAAAAAAAAAGTATTCACATGTTCTTAGTATACAGTGGTTGCCATTAAATAAAAGAGGAATAAACTACGATTTCCTACTCAAGGACTGGGAAAGTCAGTGGAGCCGTGGATGTGTCTTCATACTATTTGGGGTGGTTGTTTAAGATGGTAGGCTTACCTCAGACCTACAGAACTTATACATCTATGAGATTATGTCTGAACAGCAACTGACATGTTATGCCCATGTTATCAAGAGGGCTTGAGGAGGAATGTCTCAGACCTTTACCTCCGATACATCTTTATGTTTCCAAATCAAAAAATTGTTCCCAGAAATGAGGAGAGTGCTTTGAAAACATCCCCTAAATGCAAAAGTTGGCAAGACTCACATCTTGCTTATATGATAGTAAATAATTTCGGGGAATATTTTTAAGTATTTTTATTTTTATAGTAAAAAGTTCCCAAAAATTATTTTTGCAGTTAGCAAAACTGTTCGTCTTCCAGAACAGTAGCCCAGCATCTTCTCAGGGCTTGATACAGCTCATGCTGTTTCCAAAATGAGACTCCCCTACTAAAGATAAAAGAAAGCAGAAGTTCCTAACATACAGCTACACAGGTCTTGAAGGTCCTCTCCAAAACTGTTAAAGAACAGACCAAGGAGACACAAAGAAAAAAATAATCTTATTTTTATGCACTTACACATACCATTATTAAGGAGAAAGTGCTTGTGTACAAGAGTGTGCTCAAAGTGATTTTTTTTTTTAATAATGAAACAATAATTTTATAAAAACTGCAGTTGTTACATTTTTGCAAGACTACTTAGTGACATTGACATTTCTGTAACCTCCATAACAAACCAGACTTATTCAATACCACTCTTTGCATGTCACACTGCGCCGGTGTTATGTGATCACGTAATGAAAGACCTTATAGTAAAATATAATATGCACAATGGGAACAGAATTGTGGTTGTCAAGGGAGTCTTAATTCTGAATTTCCTGACTCTTGTGGGTTTAAATCTCAAACTTAACATTGTATTAACATATTTTTAATTGAGCAAGAGGGGAAAGAAAAGCACATATTAAAAGCCTTTATTAGTTAAAGATGAGGATTTCCCAACAAACATGTTTTAGCTCTCCATTTTTCATTCCAAAATTTCTCTGTAATTTAAAACTAACTGCTCTGGTCTCTTTGCAATGAGTTGTCTCAAAATTAAGACCTGTGATGTGACACAATTCATCTTTATTTTCAACCGATTTGATCTTGCAACCTCTGATCCTGCAGGACTAGATCCTATTCCCTAGAAAGCGCTTCCCTGCTCCTGTTAGCTGGAAAGAGTAGGACTTGTCCTGTTATAATGTAGGCATGAATATTAAATGCTTTCAAGTAAATTACAGGAGTGGGGGGAGTAAGTTTTTCTGTCAAAAAAATCTAATTGGAGTTGGTGTAACTGTCCAGAAAGGATTTAATTTGTTCAGCTAGTTTAACTACCATAAGATTCAAGAACAGAAAGAAAACAATTGTTTCTTTTTTTTCCTATTCTTTCTTTTATAACAACGATTTTTTACCAGAAGGCTTCAGTTTTTATAAGACTTTAAATCTTATATAACATTTTAAGTCACAACAGAGAATTTTGTCATATTTTTATTATTTTTTTTAACATCATTCTGTTTTACTCACCCTATGGAAAAATCAAACATTTGATGTTGACTATTGTATAAAAGACTTTTGACATATCTCTGAAAATATGGCAAGTCTGTTGTCTTTGGAGAAAAGTCTTCTTACAACCTGGTGTAAAAACTTTTTTACAAATAGAAATTCTCAGTATATGCCTCATTTAAAATTAATTTAAGTCAGCAGGAGATTTTCTGTTAATCCCATTTTTCTCTTCTTTTTGTCTGATGATGATTTCTTTTTTGCTTTTTATTTTCTTTTCTGCTGATCTTTAGCTGTCCTAAGAGTTGGACTATTTATTCTAGCTATTGAATAATATTCTATGAGAGGCACTCCTCTAAAAGGGTAAGAACTGCCCTATCACCAAAGAAAACCCAAAACAAAATAACAGAAATTCCCAATTTTGTGACTTACTTCCAGTGGTTTTGCCTGTCTTCATAAAAAGACCACTCTCTGGTCAGCTCTCTGCTCAAGGAATTCAGCATGAGCTCATCCAAAGGCCCACTTAATAAGAACAGCATTATGCATCTACTCTCCAAAAGGAAACCAGGGTTATTTTGGTGGTGGAAATCAGTGTGTCGTCTAACACAGAGAAGTGTCCTCTGAGGACCCCACTGGGAAATCAATAGAGTTTTATGAGGTTAGCTGCAGCTTTTGTGTAAACACCATAACATTTTATGATAGGAAACATAGTCTTTTGCTTTTTGTGTAAAAATGGCATTGATTAGCATGTTTTTTTATGTTTTGTGTGGCTGAATGCTTGGGGGCTGCTCTTAGCATATAAACTGCAGTTTGAAAGTTTTGCTGTCCAACAGCAGATAATGCTTTATTTAAATATTTTCTTGTCCATTAAACTAGCAAAAGATTTGGTGACCTTGAAACCACTGAGGTAATGAAATAGATTTTGTTTTCTGTGAATAAACTCTTAGGTAATTTATAATAAAAAATGGTTCATTTCACACTAATTTTTATTACATTCCAAACATGTATCAGGTAAAAGACCAGTTGATGTGTTTTCTACACAACATTATGGACAATGCTTGATTGTTAATTTGGGATGGTTTCATCCCTCAAGGTTCAGGATTAGTTTCTCTTTTCTGATGTTTATGTTTTGTGGGACAATTTCATTCATATCACCTATCAGATCATATGTACATTGGAGGTGACACCAGTCTTCCCTTTAAGCAGGCCTGGACTTTGGATGAGGAATTAGATTGTGTTTCAAGTGCTTTCCAGAAAATATATATGTATGTGTGTGTTGGCCTGAGATCTGATGAGTGTTGAGTTATCCTTCACTGGGCCCCCTGGGTGCAACAAGAGGCCTTGCTGACTGCTTTTGAGAATCTCAGTCTCCCTTGTCTCCTTTAGGTCCGCTTGTAGGAAGGGGAATATGACATGGTCCCAATTCAAACTCTTCCAAGGTTCCCAGGTCTGCACTGGGAGGACACAAGATGCCCACCTTTTGCAGGGAAAAAGGTACTTGTTGAGCACCTGCAATTATGACTGGCCTTTGCATGACTTTTCCAAGATTTTTGAAGATATCTGGAGACTTGTAAGCTAAAGGCTCATGGCTATTTCTTTCCATATAGTCAATAAATATTACATCCGATTCCTAGACTTGATAAGTCAAAATGCTACATTTAAAACCAGATACATTTTAAATGGAGGAAAAATCAACAGTGAAAACGTCAAATTCTGTGGAAAATTTCACAATCCCTCCAGGAAATGTTTGTGACCTAGGTCATGGTTACAGCTATACTTCAGACGGGAGAAAATATTTCCAAAAAAACAACACTGATGTTCATACAGTGTGAAATAAAACTCAACATCCTTGCCCATCCCGGCCAAACTAAAGCTACTCCTGGCAGACAGCAGCAGCTCACAGAAGCAAAATTTTATGGACTGTAAATAAAATCAGTGAAACATTCCTAATGTAATGGTTATCTATTTCTCCCCACTAGCCTATTTGTTAAAGGTGGAATGGTCAAGGTCTGTGTGCAACCATTTCACTCAGCATCAAAGTGACTTTTTAATTATACTCCAGTGCACTGAGTAAAAACATAACTGCAGATCTCCTGAGGCCCCTTTTTTTCCCCTTAAGAACAGTTTCAAGATATCTTTTTTCTTTTCTCCCTCCCCCCAAGTTTTATCTGATTATTTAGTTAAAAAATTAGAAACTGAGCCTTTTATTTATCCACTGCCCAGAATTTGCAGCTGCAGGACAAGCAAGCTTCCTCATGCCACCCTGGGGGTGACCTCGGCTCTGACCTGTAGGGACCACCCTTACCAGAGTGAGAGGTAAAGCCAGGTTCCACTCCTGCTCCCCTGAGCAAAAACCTGTCTTTTATGAGACGGTTGCACATTGGTGAAAGACAAAGCCACCATGGAGATTCTGACTCTGGCCACAAAGGTGGAAAACCAGCACTTTATCACCAAGCCACTCAAGTCCTCCATGCGATTCCTTATTATTTAAGAACAAACATAAAAATCTATGGGCCAAATTCTTACCCAGGTCTCAGCCCAACAGGCTCACTGCCTTGGCTTGCCTCCTCTCAAAGGAGTTGCAAAGAGTGCAAGCCAGTGGAGAATCTGATTGATTTTATTTCTTTTAATTTACCCCGCAGAGTTCTTGTTTGCCCAGGAGAACAACTTCTTTTTTACTTTAAAACCTCCCCTTACCTGTCAAATGTTCACCCCAGCTATACCACAGAACTGAAATAACATTTTAAAAACCTCAGGGCAAGATCCTGTGCTGCTGAACACTCTAGACCTTTTTAGAAGCTGGTTAATTTTTAGGATCTTAGAAAAACCATACGCGGTTGCTTTAAATAGCAATGAAAGGCTGATTCAAGCCATTAAATTTTATGTTGTGTGTAATGTTGTAATTGATGTCAAGCCTTTCCCATATTCTTCACACTGACATTGGGCAGTCTCCTAAATGCTAAGAGTGCAGTTACAAGAGTCCAGACCAAGTATTGTACCAAGAAATGGGTGGCAGAATTGGGAATTTATTGCTAGGAACAGAAAGGTTCAAATGCAAAATAATTAAGCGTGAGCTAAATTTTGCCAGTTTCTTTCCCATCATTTATTTTGGGGGATAATTGCCTGCATTAAGTATTTTGCTGCAAACCATTTCTTCTGTGTATGCATATAAAACTTTATTACCCTTGTAAAAAGCATGCTGTGAATTCTGATGCTTCTGTGTGTTTGGGAGTGTATAATTATTCTCTTTGCAGGAAAACACTTTTACCTACATCCTAAATGGAACAAATTGGCTTCCTACGTAGCAGTTGCTCGAAAGCAGTGTGCTCAGCTTCGAGCATCACTAAGGGAACAACACAAATTCAGTTTCGAGTTGAATAAGAAGTCTTTTCATCTTACAGATTTTAGTACAATGCATTGCCTTACCTTTGCTATTTTCCTGATGATCTTTAAGAAGTTTAAGAAAACTTATAATGATTTAAGGCCTTAACTCCAGCAACACTGATATGAGCTGAATAACCTCATTCATGCAAGATCAACGTCCTAGGTCAGCAAGAGCAGTCAGTGTATAAAGATACTGAGATGCCACCATCAAGCAAGGAGGAAAAGCAAGGGAGCTAAGCAAAAAGAAGTTTCTCTTTTCTGCACTCTTTCTGTAAACTTTGTTGTCACTACTAAATTAAACAGAAACCATCCCTCAACACTGGTCCCATATTAAATCAGGACGAGGACCTTTCCCAACAGACAATTTGCAAGAAGCCACCCTATTTTGAAGGATGAGGAGGTTTGCCAGCAAAGAGACATGAAGATCTCAGAGGTGGCCTTGGAAGGGTGTGGGTTGCTTCTTCAAGTGTACTCAAGCCCATTGTCCTGGTCATTGCACCAAAGAGATGCAGTGACCTGGTCCCCAGCCTCTGCATGGTTCAGACAGTCCTACCACCCAGACGGCTCGTGTAGGGCTGCCTGAGTAGCTTCAACTGCTTTCCTGAGCAGCATCATGGCTCAAGCAGCCAACAGCTAATTTGGGGCTGGTGCCATAAGCACCCGGAGACAGGTTTTTTAAGCTGGATTGCTTGAATTGATGCAAACAAAAAGCAAGCATCTAACTGCTTTCACAGCCATACTGACAAGGAGCATCTAACTGGGCAGGTTTAGGAGTCTCTTTCTCTCTTTCTTTCTTTCTTTCTTTCTTTCT
>VXBW01006740.1:520058-690221 GCA_013400375.1 Thinocorus orbignyianus
CTTTCTCCCTTTCTTTCTCCCTTTCTTTCTTTCTTTCTCCCTTTCTTTCTCCCTTTCTTTCTCCCTTTCTTTCTCCCTTTCTCCCTTTCTCCCTTGCTTTCTCCCTTTCTTTCTTTCTCCCTTTCTTTTTTGTGCTTCTCTCTGGTGCAACTACTTTGTAGCACAAAAGTAGGGCGTGACTATGATCTTTCTCAGGGCAAAGCAAACTCCCACAGTGATTAAAGGCTGTCACCACTGTCACCTCTCCTCCCCTGAGTGCAGGCTGTAGTTCTTCACTCTGTCCTTTCTTACATTTCATGTACATTTAAAAGGAAAAGACCAAAACCAGAACACTCAACTAGACAGATTTAATTCTACCATTTTGGAAGAGGATGCAAAACAGAACAAACCACACACAACAGATGTTACTCACATCATTTAATTCATGGCAAGAAGACGTGCAGTTACCCTCGTGATACGAAGCATTGATATAATGAAATTTTTAAATGTGCAAGGGAATTTTGAACTGGTCCCTACAAATGACTCCATCTGTTTTATAATGCTTACTTTAGCCAGTGAGGCTAAATAGTAGTCACTGCTATGTGAGAGAGATATATTGCAATGAAAAAAAGAGCTAATAGACATGAATAAAAGGTAGGAATGATCTTTGTGCAACTGGAGCGTTAGTGTGAGATGCTAAAAAGTGAGTGGGTAGAGGGGATTCAGACCTTGCGCTGGGGGTGTTATTCTCATGGTCTTCCCTTCCTATGGGAGCAGGTGACATTGCTTTCCTAGATATAGTCCCACTATGGACAGCAAGCTGAGAAGAAAAACCCAGCTGGAACCTTCCATGGCATGATGAGGGAATGGGAAAGAGAGAGAAGGCAACTTTTCAGTGATTATTGTAGACATCTGGGGGGGGATGATTCCTTTCCTTTAATGCTAAATACCTCTAGAAATAGTTATGAACACGTCTTGAGAGGGAAAAGAAGCAGTTAGGTTACAAAGCCACAAGGCTACTTTGACAGAGTTGTTCCTGTGCAGAGATTTTGTCTTTTGTTGTAAGCCAAGACCCTCTCGTGGAGATGAGAACTATCTTAGCCATCATCAGCCACCTAAAGCATAGGCCTGTCCTCCCACCTGTGAGCCTTCATTCACTTTACAGCCAGCGGCACATCCAGAGGACCCGTAGCATGGCTTGTCCTATCTTAGGACATTTTAGACAGGCTGTATCATCTTCTGGTTACTTATGTCTTCTGCTGTCGTAGAACTTAGAACTTGATCATTGTTGAGATACCAGACTATGGTGTAGCATCATGATTTTTTTTTTTTTCCTTAGCACACAATATACAGGCTCCATCCTACAAACCTTTGTGTACAAGAAAAATCTTCCCTTGCTACTTTGAGATATGTGGATAATTCACATGAGCAGAGATTTGCAGAATGAGGCCCAGGATCTGTATAAGAAGGACACTTCCTGTCTTCTGCCTTAGGCACACAAATCTGTCAGTTTTAAATCAGGCTGTACCATGACTTTTAACCTTGGCACTAAAATTTGAGTTCCAGGCAGTCCTGCCCACTGCTTGGAGCCACCAAAGAGACACTAATTATTTCTCACTCTCTTACTTGCCAGATCTCATTTCACTGCAAGAACTGCGGCTTGTGTTTCCTGGAATGGATTCCTCTCTTTTTAATTTTTATGCCAGAATTATTCATTTTTGATTCCATAATGCTGTTGGAGATTTAATAAATATCTATAGGCAGAAAAGGGCAGCTGTTTCTTGCACAGCACTAAAATCTTAAAATGTCAAAACCAGCAGGACAGTCACCTCTTCAGATCTTTAATTTCACCCTAAGCAGATCTGATTTGTTGGAGGAAGTAACAGTTTACACATTGCAAAAATAAATGGTGCAGCAGGCGTTCATACACAGTAGGAGGTGTGAAAAATGGGGGAAGGGGGAAGGGAGACTGACGGAAACAATCAGCTAATGCAGAATGAAAGCCTTTTTCTCTCCAAGTGGAACTAATAGGAACATCAAATATGTTAAACTAAAACAGAAACATGAATGATCAAATTGTTTTCCACTTTTTTTTTAAGAACATTGTTTTTTCTAAGAGTAGTCACACATCCTTGTGGAAGGAAAAAACAAAGGATTACCTCTAAGCACAAAAAAACAGTTCAAGTGCCTGATTTGGAAAAACTATTTTTGTTTATCTGCATATTGCATGTACAAGCTTAGAGCAAATAGGCTCAGTGGTGACTGCAGATGGTTCATACTCAGGGGACGTTCCCACAGGTGCTGGAAGCCAAGCAATATCTCACCAATAATCATTCAAGTAGGACTCTGGATTAGTAATTGTGAACATCCCCCAGGACTTCAGGAGGCAAAGTTGGCAATTTCCAGTGGCTTCAGTGGGCGTGTTTTGTGTTTCATTCTGTCGTAGGTGATGCTGGAAGAAAACAAGAGCAACATCTGGTCCTGCCAAGCATCTGGCCAAGGGAATGGGTGTAAAAATGCCAGTTTAACTTTCATCTAGTGCTGCCAATAAATACTGCTGTCAGACCAAAACCAAGTGGTGGCTCCATCTAGACATCTGCCATTAAACTCAATATTTCAAAGGTGTTTTTTCTTTATCAGAAAAGCCATTAGATGTCAGGAATCATTTTATCAATAGCACTGTTCAGAAGCAATGAACTTCCCAATGGGACAAGGGCAAATTCTTGAAGGAAGCATCTTTGTCTCAAAGGTTAAAATGATAATATAGAGAAAACAAACAGTGAGTGACATATTAGCCTGGTTTCATTTAAAAATACACAAGTTAATGTCAGAGGGTTAAATGGTAGGTTTTCATTCATGATGTTATCGAAGTGTCCTGTAGACTAAAAGAAAAACAAAACCAATTTTTTTCTGAAAATGTCACACAGAACAAAATGTAGTCCCTTCAGATGAATGCAATTGAATGGTTTATTCTAGCAACCATCATGCTCTCTATCAAATGTTCATCCTTCTAGAGAACAGGTGACAAGACAGCTTTAATGCGCTCAGTCCTGCAACACTCTTCAGGGCTCTTCCATAAGCCCAACATTAGCCCAGACCCTCTTTGGAAGGCTCTCCAGTTTTACCTGCTTCTTCGAGCTCTGACACTTTGGGCATCCACACATTAGCTCTCAGAGCTGAAGAACGCAAGAGGAAAGGGAGGCTGTTGGCATAACCACTGTCACTTCTGCTAGGCACTACCACTTCTGCTAGGCACTGCCATCACCACTGTCTAAAAAGCACTCTCAAAATAGCCTGTCAGTGGCTCCATGTGTGGCACCATACATTGCGACTCCTCAGAAGCTGGTACTGTGCTTCCTCTGGAGGTCCTATCACTGTTAAAGAAATAATGATTGCATCCATACTAGTACATGTTAATGATCCCAGGCACTAGAACATGGCTGCTGCCTGTACAATTACTTTGCTTGAAAGATCCTTGCAAACAATTCCCAGCTGTCACTGAGCGTTTAGCACAATACAGAGACCATTCTTAACTGGAAATTTTGGTGTAGCAATCCTGTTTTCAGCCATGAGAGTATAACTGTATGAACATGACCAAATTGAGTCACTTAACCTCAGAGCTACATAATAGGCCCTAGCACTACTTATTCATACAGATCTAGCCAATGGACCATGTCTCATATGAATCTGGACTACACACACTACACAACGAAGAGTTGTCACAATGCCAGCAACCATTGATATTTTGGCTAGCCATGATTCATTTTCTTGGTGCCAAAAAACACCTAAGATGGTACTGAACCAGTTTGCTTTATCAATAACCTGTTCTAAATCAGATAAAACAGCTGGGGATGGAACTGATGTAGCTAAATCTGGAACTAGAGATGCAAGGCAATGTAGTACAGAGATTTGATCCAATCAGACCCAAAGCAGATCAAAGAAGCAGAGTGGTGATTTTGCCACTACATTGAGCCTTGATAAACAGAATTAAAACTTTTTAGCTCTGCAAGGGTAGATCTTCACATTATGAATCATACAGTTAACTCTGCCATGATATCAGTTCAGAAAATTAACGAAGTGCACCCCAAGCATCCTGTATGCAAGATGAACTATTGGAAGCACACACAAATTTATCTTGAAGTAAAGTGAGTTTCTTGAATTAGAGTTCATATGTATATTCTGGAAACAAAATATGAAAAGCCAGAAAATTCCTGAAAACAAAGACTATGTTTAGCCAGCTGGGCATTAATGCCATAAATAATCACCTTTGTGTGTTTCCTGTTGCTACTTGTGCAACAAGTAAATTAAACCTGTAAATTCATGCAACTACAATTGTAATTATAATTAATTCCAAGATAAGCTGATGATTTTGGGTAAAATAGTTCCTTAATTCTGAAAAAAAATATTTTTGGAGATATTTTAATGCCGTATTTTTTCTACAGCAAAGCAAATCTAAATATCACTCTGGTGGAAGTGCCAGTTTATACTTGGCACAGCTTATTCTTGGTATCTACCCATTGTGCTCATCTAGTTACTTAAGTTTGTCTTGTAAACTCCTTCAGTGTAAACAAACAGTGTTAGTGTCCTTTAGCTATGGGCTTCAAAAGATCTACAATTACAAATTTTATTGCTCAGCATTACAAGATGATGGTATCTCAAGAGAAGGTGACAGTGAGTTAACAGATAGGTCCCCAAGGGCAGCTGGCCCAGACCTACAGACTCCCTTCTCCAAACAGAGAAACAGGCACAATTAGCAACTTTCAAAATGATAAATCTCTTTCCTTGATTCACCAAGCCTAACTTGGTTGAGTCGACTGTCTTTCATTCACATTTTGCAACTAATTAACTCATAACATTCGGCTTTGTCACATACGAATCCCTGGCTGTTTAGATGCCAACTCACATGAGGGAAAGTCACACAAAGTCAGAAAAATCAATTTCAAAAGGAATTACTTTGTAACTGTCTTTTGGTAAGCCGTTAGGAGGCATAGTGTATTAATTTCAGGTACACATTCATTTTAGGTTTTTCTAAAGTGACCATCAGCTCAGGACAGCAGTGTCAGCAGTAGCAAGAGACACGAAATTGCCGGAAGTCTTAGAGATGTATATAACCATATTTCTAACATTCCCGTCACTGCAATATCTGGTCACTAAAAAAAGACATTATTAGAAACCACAGCACAGTAATATAAATTACTAGTTGCTTGGGTTTTTTAATAAAAGTGGAATTATTCTTTTCTTTTTTTTCCAAAAATATATGTAAAGTGAGATGTGTACATTTGGACCTAGATCTCTTTAGGATCTGGGTGAGAGTAAGCTCTTATGTAGTACTAGCATTTGTGTTTCAGAAATTAATAAACCAGCTGCAAATGTATTCAGGAGACTGGATTTTTTCACTCAGGTCCATTGCTGCTTTGAACATCTCTCGGGTGCAACCTGAAACTTTGTCAGGAAGCTTAATAACACTTTTTTGAAATGAATATATTTGTATATAGTCTATTTAATTTTCCTCTTCACCTCGTGATATAAGGCAGAACTGTTATATTGGGCAGTAAAAGTGGTGTGATATAGAAGATACTCCAGCAGAGCCACAAGAAATTCCATGACAGTGTTTAGAGAATTCCTGGGATATCATTCCACTGTATGGGCAAGAATCATTAGGTGTCGAAAATACTCTTAAATATTCTATAACCCACCCATAGTAGAAAGTTTTGTCACATTTCCTTCCTTTATAGGGAGTTAAAATTTATGATTGACAATTTTCAATGGATATAAATAAATAAATAAAAAAAAGACAGTAAAGACTGAGACTAAGAATTCACATATAGTCAAAATTAACTCCAGCTCTTCCCCACAAAATCTGTCTAAAGTGGTTTACTAGAAATCATACTCCAAAGTATCAGTACGTTTTCTATACTTATAAATATCAGACTATTTTTTATCCAAACTAAGACATCAATGGCTTCTAGGGAATAAAAGTTACCTATCAGTCCCTGCTTTCCATATTCTTTAAAAAGGTTCAAGTAATATGCATTGCTATTTTTCCACCTGTTATATTTTCTGTTCCCTAAATAAAGGGATGATTTGTCTCCCAATCCATGCAAGAAACCTCATTTCTTAATGCAATCTTAATTCTTGATTTCTAGAATAAGAATCAAAAGACAGGATCCATGGGCTTACTCTTTTATGAAAAGGGTCAGTAATTTACAGTCCAAAATTTTCTTCCAGTGGGATGGTTTCCTACAGCCTGGATATGATAAGTAACTGAAAGCAGACAAGTAATTCCATACCTGATTTCCTCATATTTTAACAGTTTCAAATAAAAAACTATAGATTTCAACAGCTCCTTTCTCCTGATTTCTGCAGGTCACAGAAGTTCAGGTCCCATCCAGCCACAACAGAATTTTAACCAAACTGCCTAAGGTTTGCCCATCGCTATTTCAGGCAGAGAGCAAATAGTATGTGTGATGCTTTTGGCACCTGCAGACATAGCAAAATAAGTAATAGAAAGACATCTGTTTCTGTTATGATGGAAAGATGTTTACATTATGGCAGATTTGCAAGTTGAACAGTGCAGAGGCCCTTTATTGGTAAAGGAAGTCATCATTTAGTTTGTTTAGCACTGAACACTTAGTAGGGGCCACCTTGATCAGTAATCTGGAAGCCAGAAAAAGTTGTGGATCTTGGCTTTCCAACAGGCTAAGCTATTGAACAGAACTTTTGGCCAGAGAGCAGAATTCGTCTTCTTCATTTTTGACAGCAGTGACTTTGGTAAATTACAGGGGAAGAAGAGGTCTCTTCCTCTAGTAGCTCCGCACTTGATTTTGTCAGGTGGTTTAAATCCAGATCTGTGTGGCAAACTCAGTTTCCACAATTTAGAGGTTCCAAGGTCAACAAGCTGATGGACATGGAAAGTATCTTACTCTTCCACTCTGAGAGAAACAGTTTGAAAGCTGAGGGTTGAGTAAGAGCAGTGGGGAAATGGGAAGCTCAGGCTGCTGGGCACAGGAGGGGAAGGGAGAAAAACAAAGGCAACAAATGACGACATCACATAAACAAGCAGTTGAAATGCAGCAGCAATGAAATGAAAAGTAAAGAGAGGAGAAATAGGTAAAATTATGACCAAAAAACCCAGATGTTTGTCAGGCCCCACTACATGCTGTTTGTCCTAAAGCAGAAATGTTCAGCTACATCAGACTGAGACCTCCCTCTGAGCTGAAAAAAAAATGTAAATGAATATGAATCATGTATATATATATATGAATCACAGCAAAACAGTCTAGAAGAAACCTCCAGAGATGTTCTAGTATTCCCCTCAGCCCAGTGCTGACACAGTTCAACATTCGTCATTCTAAATAGTTACATTTTCGTTGAATCACTCTTCAGCATCCATCAGAGCTTAATCTCTTTGTAGGTAACCATTTAAATTAAAACTTATTTGCTTTAATCTAAGCCCATTATTCCTTGTACTATCCCCAGTGATACAGAAAAATTTATTCTGTTATTCTTGTAATGATTTTTTAAGCACCTGAAATCTATTTTCATATGTCCAAGATGTCTATTCTCTGCATTAAGACAAACACAGATTTTCAGTCATGTGTGCTTCCAAACCCCTACTTATCCCATTGTTACCCTCAGGACTTTATCTTTCTTAAATGTGGCCCAAACTGGCCATGGTACTTCAGAGGAAACTCCACAGATGCTGAGTGGAAGGCAAGAATTTCTTTATATATCCTACATTCACATTCCTGTATAGTTATGAGCATATATTGGCTGTGTTGTTTTTTTGTTTGTTTGCTTGCTTGTTTGTTTCCAACTGCTTGTCACTGATGGACAGTTTGAAATACCTAAAATTTTTCTCAAAAAACAAATCTCACGGTTCAATTTTAAATGCAGTGCTCCCTATGGGTTACAAGCTTTTATTTTAAGCCCTTGGAAGGACAGCATTTGTGAAAGGTGTCAGTTCTCCATATTTGTGCATGACAAGCAGCTTTGAAACATCTCCCATATTTGAAAACTGGTATTTGAAAACAGTATTGCTCTGACTGCAAGAACTCAGGCTCAGTGCATCACTTCATGTTACAAAATACTACAAATACAACATGTCCTAGGAGCATATCTCCTATTTCCACTGAGAAACTCTCCATCTAGGGCTGTTTATAAAATTCAGTCTCCACCACTGCTGCCAGAAAAATTTCTGAAATCCCACTGACAGCCTCTTTACTTCACCTAAACTGTGAAAAGAAGCTGAGATGTGATGATTAGGGCCTGGAAACTGTACCTACTTGTGGAACTTTTTCATCACAGTTATATTATAGATATAAAGTAACAAAAAAGAAGGAAGACTTGATAGTTAAGCAGCAGAAAAGCTAGTGAGCAGCATTTTGAGTTAAATATTAATGCAGATTTCCTATGAGGGGTTCAAATGCCTTTACATATCTTCACAGTCTATACATTGCTGAAGAAAAGTGCAGAACTTCAGTACTTACCTTTGTAAAAGGAAGGTTAGAATGGGAAAAAGGAATGAGGGATATTTCCAGAGTCTGCTGAAAACATCAAGTGATGACACTGGTCAAATTATTGCTGGCAGGGTATTTTGAACTAAACATTACTGCTGAAGAAAATAATGAAAAATACTAATGCCAACCTATCAAGTAGCGCTTTCCATCAATAGTGCTCAGACACCTAACCATCTTATAAATAAGGAAACTGAGGTACCCTGAGAAAAATAGCTTTCCCAAAGTCTTATAACTGATGACAGAGAGAGCAGTAAAAAACTATTTTAAGTCAGAGTCTGATATTCTACTCATTAACTTTATTTATTAAGTTAAGCATAAAAAATACTTATGGTGTTAAAACTCAGTTATTTTCTCAGAATAAACTTCCTGTGAGATCAGAATGTGCACACTTCATGCACAGACACTCATCCATAGAATGGGATTCAAGATGGTAAGAGTTCTGTAAAATTTGAATTATTCAATTGTTTCAACAGTTGAAGAGCAAAACCTACCAGCATAATTCCACCTCATTGGGATATCCCTCCCCTTTTGTGGTGTTCAAGGGTCGGAGACAAGGGTAAGAGAAGAACAACTAATATTGTACTGGATCTCAATCTGAGGAAGAGTAGTTTTATAGCATAGAACGGGACAGTAAAGTTTAAGGTCAGTCCTGGAAGAAAAACCAAAGGTGCCCAAGTCTTGGTAATAATGGACTACTCTATCTCCACTGCAGCCTTTTGTCCACATTTCCCAGCATGCTGATCTCACAATAGCATCACTATGCGCCACTTGAGAACCACTGTAGTCCCTACAGCTCAGGCCCCAATCTATTTCACTGCAAATTTAACCAAGTGTGTCTGTACCTCCAGGGATGGTGATTCAACCACTTCCCTAGACAGGCTATTTCAATCCTTGATAACAATTTTGGTGAAGATATTTCTCCTAATACCCAATCTAAACCTCCCCTTGTGCAACTTGAGGATGTTTCTTCTTGTCCTATCCCCTGTTACCTGGGAGAAGAGACTAGCGTCTGCCTCTCTACAGCCTCCTTTCAGGTAGCTGTAGAGAGCAATAAGGTCTTCCTTCAGCCTCCTTTTCTCCAGGTTAAACAACCACAGTTCCCTCAGCTGCTCCTCATAAGACTTGTGCTCCAGACCCATCACCAGCTTCATCGTACTTTTCTAGACGTGCTACAGGATCTCAATGTCTTTCTTGTGGTGAGAGGCCCAAAACTGGACACAGTATTCAACGTGGAGCCTTATCAGTGCTGAGTGCAGGGGATGATTTCTTCTCCTAGTCCTACTCACCACACTATTACTGATACGGGCTACAGTAGTGTATCTTCAACTTCTTTCAAATTCGCCAACATTAGTTTGAATTCAAATCTTGCTCTCCGGTCTATTGATGGTGACTGCCGGCTGGGATGCACATTTAGACTCACCCCTATAGACATTAATATGGGTCTTAACCTTTAACTGAGTTTGACTCAGTTGGCATTTTGTTGTAGATCTTATTGACCCATAAACTTATCTTGCACTGTTTTATCCACGTTTCCTTTCTGTTTTTCATTCTCTGCCTTCTTCATCCCTCTCATTGCACTGGTCTGGGGGGTATAGGGCAAATTTTCCTTGCAGTGCATTATATGGTTCTGTGTTTTGGATTTGTACTGAAAATAGTCTTGAAAACAAGGATGTTTTAGTTAGAGCTGAACAGTGCTTACACAGCATAAAGGCCTTTTCTCTTTCTCTCGTTGCCCCACTAGCAAGAAGGCAGAGGATGCACAAGAAGTTAGAAGGGGACACGTCTGGAACAGCTAATGCCAGCTGACCAAAGAGATATTCCAAATCATATGACAACATGTTCAGCAATAAAATCTGGGGGCAGAACGAGGAAAGGAGGGATTTTCAGAGTGATGGCATTTGTCTTTCCAAGTAAATGTTGGGAATGATGGAGTCTTACTTTCCTGGAGACAGCTGATCACCTGCCTGTGAATGGGAAGTACTGAATCATAGAATCATCAAATCATAGAATGGTTAGAGTTGGAAGGGACCTTAAAGATCATCGAATTTCAACCCCACTGCTATGGGCAGGGACATGTCTCACTAGAGCAGGTTGCTCAAAGCCCCATCCAGACTGGTCTTAAACACTTCCAGAGGTGGCGCAGGAATGAGTTCCTTGTTTTGTTTTGCTTGTGTACACAGCTTTTGCTTTACTGATTGCATTGGTTTTATCTCATGAATTTTTTCACTTTTACACTTCTGATTGTCTTTCTCATTGCCACTGGGTTGGAGTGACCAGGTGGCTGTGTGGGAATTAGCTGCCTACAGGGGTTGAGACATGACAGACACTCTTTCTTGTCTTTTGGGGGCTTTTGGTGGGGAGGATGGAACAACCATTACAAACATGCATTTCTCCCAAACTCACAGAGGAGGCAGAGGTTCTGGCAGTCACAAACATCAGCTCCCCTGCTCCATCCTCACTTCTGGACTGAGCATCAGCAGTGCCCACAGGCTCACAGGGCATATTCAGGGAACAGCAGGCACTGCCTTGTTGATGGACTTTTTTGTTTTGGAAAATCCCCTGCACCCCTTCTCTTTGTTTCATTCATGGTTCCCTGAAATGACAGTTTCTACATATTTTGCTTTCCTTATATTTTCCTTTTTTTTTTTTCCAGAGAGGAAGCTAGGAGACTTTGTTAGGGGTGGACTCCACCCAACCATAAAAAGAGAAACTAGTGAAGACACTGGCAATTAAAAAGGATGAGGATACTGACTCAGCTTTTCCAAACCATCGTGGCAGCTGGGATAGCAAGTGTCCCAAGAGGAATGATATATAGTGAGGAGGAGATACCGTTTGGCTAAAGAAGCAGATATAAGTCAGGAAAACTGGACTGCTGATGTCTATTTCTGATGCCTATTTTGCATTTAAAATAAAGTTTAAAATGCCGCACAGAATTAAAAAAAAAATAAAAATAAATAAAAAAAGGATTAATAGTCTCAAAAACTACTGGGGCGACAACTTCAATTTTGATGATCTGTTTCTTTTCTTTCTTTGGCTTACCAAATAACAGCAATCATAACTTCTTCCAAATTTCACCAAGATAATTTTTACAGCAGGTTTGTGCATAAAGAAAATACAAACAGATGGTATAACGTGGTCAGTAACAATCCGGCCAATATACAGGAAAAACGTGCTCTCCCACATTCAAATTCAGAGAAATTTTAATCTTAAAAACATGAGACAGTAAACAGGCTGGGTCATAGGCACAGAGAGGAGGAAGAACAACCTGATTGAGGGGGACATACAGTTTCAGACATGAAAGTGAAGGCTTCGGATCAAGGTGAAAGCTTAGACTGAATCTGATAATAAGACCTGAAGTTAAGATACAGGGATCTCTTCCTTTCTTTGCCTCAGATGAAATCTGTGATCCATTCAAGTGATTCAACCTCTCCAAATCTAACTCTCCCTGTGTAAACTGAGACTAGCTCTTAGTCCCTTTAGTGAAATGCTTTGAGAGTACAGATTAGAAGTGATGCTTGCACAGCACCAGCCAAATGCTGGTTTCTTTCAAGCTCATGGCAAAATTCTTCTGGGCCTCTTTGGCTGTGTCAATATTAATAAATTAAATGTGCCCAGTGCCATTCTCTGGTGCTGCAGCCAGCTGGCAGGGAACAGCCTGCATCTACATTACTCTTTCACCCTCTTAAATAGGATAGTTATATCCAAACCGTTTGTTGGGAAAGGCTTGTGCAAGCTCCCAAACTGTTCCCAGGAAATCTGGGCTGTGTGCAGGGTGCTGCCTGGCTGCAGCCTAAACCATGCCAGGGACCCTTCTGACTCTTTAAATGTACAGAAAATCTAGTTCCACTGCCTGGAAATGTTCCTCAGTGCCATCTACTAGCTCTGAGTAACTCTAGAGGCAGACACTTGACCTCTTAATTTTAATATGCAATACAGTTAGAACCATTGGCTCCATTGATATTTCTTTCACACATCCATATAATTTCCTTTTGTACGATTTGTAATGATTTCTCTATTCTGAGAGTGCCTGTAAAAGACCAGCAAGATTCAACTTGGACTTAATCTGATAACTAGTGGAAAATACCAGCCTGCAAGATCTCCATCTTGTATTCCTTTCACCAGCTCATTCTGCAAAACCACCTTCATGTAATTACAGGAACATCCCGCGAGCTCTGGGTGTGTGACTGTGTGGGTCTGTGCTGTTCAGACGGCTGGTGGAACATGAAGGGTAATCTCAAATCTGATCAACAGCCAAGGTGGGCTGGTGAACTCCAGTGAAGCATAAAGAGCTAAATTATTAAGGCAGGGCAGGTTTTTATACAGCATCTCCCACTGAGAGCAAGCAAAACAGACTAATCCCTGAGCTACTAGAATCAGCTGACTACTTCCAAAAGCCAACAGCAGCAAAGAAGCTATTGCATGACTTCTTCCAAACAACAGACAGGAAGATTGGAGAAAGGAGGGGCTGGGTGGGAGCAGAGCAGTTTGACATCTAATCTATCATTTTTATTGGGCTGAGTCTGCAGACATTTGAATTGTGTTTTCCTCACTTTTTAAATGAAATGGAGAACAGCAACACCAACAACATAGTGTTATGAGGACATGAGTGATAGAGTAATTTAAACTTCGTAGAGCTTCCTATTTCAGATAGTGTTAATTTATGTGTGAAGGAACCTGCAAGCGTGCAATTTGTGTTTAAAAAAACCCAACCCCAAAACAACAAAACCTTCAGAGTGTTGTAATGTATCTGCCTGAGGGCACACGTAAAAGACTTAGCAGGAAAGTGGAAAAATATAGGGCCCTCCAAGTACACACATGCTTCTGCGCGCACATACACACAGAATGACAGAGAAGACGAAGGGAAGGCAGAGGCTGGGGTGCTCCTTGGAAGCTGTTTTCTTAACCTCTGCGACAGCCCAGCCCCCCCTGCTGCGCTCCCCCCTCCAGCTCTCCTCGTGTGCTGCACAATGTCAGCCAGAACACCAACAACAGCTTGAGTAAAAACAGCTTTCACTGAGAACAGGAAAGATAGGAAAGAGATTAGTGGGTTTTTTTATATATGAACCCTGTGGTTGGTGACCAAAGCTGAAGACAAACTACAGCAGCGAGGCGAGGGGAGTGAACACAAGGAGAGGCAAAGTCTAGGTGACTCAGGAGATAGTTTAAATCCGTCAACAGGCGGCTAAGATCTGAACTAGTCATCTGCAACCAGGGGAGAAATCACAGTCCCAGTGTCAACGGCCACAAATCTTACTGCCTTTGAAGTGGTCAATATTTTACCCAAAAGTTACTACCTAAGATTGTTATCTGGCTACTTGCTGGCCTATGTGAGACAAATTGGCAGTCTTCAGCTAGATCCTGGTAGACTAATTCCACAACACCACATTTGGCATTCATTAGCTGTCCTGGCTGTGGGGCTAAGTAGGAACAGTCAGAAAGGCTGAACCTCCATTTCACCCCTCAGAGGTGGTCTTCCCAGCACAGCTTTGAGACCTATGGACAAATCAGTATGGGGCAGCAAGTCCTGTAGTAGGTACATGGGTAATTACATGACTTTGCTTTGAAGAGCTCTGACTATTTCCTTCAGCAGTACTGCATATGATTACATACTCCTTTCACACTGTTAACAGCGCAGTGAAATGAGGTAAAAGCAATCTTTCTTTTCCCTTCAAGCTTCCTAAGTGTGAATAACAGAGAAAGAAAGAAAAAAAGTTGAAGCACCTACCTGAGACAAAGGTACCTAGCCCTAGGGAAGGGTATGAAGAAAGAAGAAACCTGAAGAATGTAGGTAATATTATATTAAATATTTGTTTACTGAGCAAATGTAATTTGCTCTTTTATTTTCATGGAGACGTATTTTTACTACTTTCACAGGCAAATTGAAATTGTGAAAGATCCTCATTCTCAAGATCAATCTGCATTCATAGGCTTTATTTAGACTGACTGCTCCTATGTGGCAGCAAAGAGATAAATGTTCTCCTGAAGAGCTCCTACTGTAGGTACAATACAACCCAAGGAAAATCAAGTCAATCAGAGCTAAACTTGCATTCTGAATAACCTACTACAAAGTACTTTTAATGTTTTAAACACCATTTGTCACTGTCACGCTGGAAGAAAAATGGCAATTCACTTCAGCTAAGTGGTAGCTCACTTCAACAATGTGGAAATCCTCTGAACTTCTGCTATTATTCTGATCTTGTAAGCAGCTCTTTGTGAGTTAAGAATTTGAAAGGAGGGAAAGAGCAGAAGTTTCAGTGGGGTTTCAACCTTGCAGACAGGTGGAACACCTGAAGTTTAGTAAGGGAACAAGCAGGCGTGAAGACCCCTACCACAACGCCCACTGCAGGTCCCTGGTTCAGCTGGATACATGGTTTGAAGATGAACTTCACATCTCTGCAAGACAAGCAGTCTGTGGGCCATATTATAGATAAAAGTGTTTGCCCAAGACTGTTAGCTGCCAAGTAAAGCTTTGGCAGTCAAACTCTGAAGGGGAAAAAAAGAGGAAGAAAAGTGACCATGGTAAAGCTCATTTGTAAACTGGTCTGGGGGAAAGCAAAGTTTGATTACGACTGACTAGTGAAACTTAGCATGGGCCCACCTTGAAGGGTGGTCTCAGGAACATCTCTGAAGGTGAAGAAGCTTACGCATCAGGCTGCCTGTCTGCTGATGTTCTTTTCTGACTGAAGTTCTGGGGAAATTTCTGAAACACAGTCCTCCACTATTTCCACAAAGTTGCGGATTCCAAATGGCTGTGTTTGGAAAGGACCTCTGGAGATCACCTAGTCCAGTCCCCTGCTTAAAACAGGTCAACTAGATCAGGTTTCTGCCCAGATGTCTTTTGAATTACTTCAGTGATGGTGCCCGTGGGATGATGTACCACAGTCATGAGGGACAACCTGTTCCAGTGTTTCACCACTCTCAGAGTAAAAAAGTGTTTTCTTCTGGTTTAGCAGTTTCTTGTATTGGAATTTGTGCCCTCTTATCCTCTCACTGGGCACTGCTGAGAACTGGCTACACCTCTTGTTATTCCCTCCATCACATATTTATACACATTGATAAGATGTCCCCTGAGCCTGCTCTTCTCCAAACCGAACAGTCCCAGCTCTCTCAGTCTCCTCTCATGAATTCTTTTTATTTCATGTTCAAGCATGCACTCAAGGCTGTGCTGGATCTGCTTTGAGAAAGAGGGTTTAGCCCTTTATTTCAGCAATATGAATTAAGTACACTAAAATGTCCACATTATGTCAAACAGTAAAACTGGAAAGAGCCCCAAAATCCTTTCAACTCCTCTGCTTTCAGCTCTGACTCTCCAAAGCTGTTCTCTGAGGCTTTCTTTTTTTTTTTTTTTTTCTTTCTTTCTTATTAGAGCTCTTTAGTTGCAGAAAGTCTGTTGCTTTGCTTTGCTTTCCTGTGAGGTTACAAGCTCTGTGTCTGCTGGGTACAGCACTGCTGGCTCAGAGGAGACTGCTCTGCAGGACATTCCGAGGGATGCTTGGAGAGTTGGGTCCCCACCATCCTCCAGCTTTTCTCCTCAGGACACAGAGAGAGGTGATATCCCTCCGTTAAGCAAATCTTTTCTCTTGCAGAGCACTCCTTAAAACTCACACACCCTTTTTTGCTCAAGTACTTCTTTCTAATGTCCATCTGGTTTTGAGTATAAAAGTCCTCAAAGAAAGAGAGAATATGGCTCTACTTCCTTAACCACAATATTCTGATAAGAATATAAGAAATTCCCATTAACACTGGAGCCACATACTTCTTTATACTTTATTCATTCAGTGCACGTTAAATAATCAAGAAAGACTTTTTTTCAACTGACAAAGTTAATTTTCCTCTTTAAGAAATAGCATAGCAGATACTTATGAATAGGATAGTGATTTCATTAAAAATTGAGGGCTTATGTCTATGTTCTTTTGAAGGTTAAGGATAAAGTAATTTTCCCACGCAGATTAAAAATTATTTTTCTAATTTCTTTTTCTAAATATTGAATGTTTTTATTCACTGAACAGACACATTTTTAAATATTCTGCAATTTTTGAAACTCTTTTTGTAGGCTTGAAGAGACTTTTACTCTCAGAGTAAGGAAATAGAAAATTGTTTCAAAGGAGTTGCAGAAAAAATGTGTTACAAATGTGATGTTTGTGAAGTAACACAAAGACTGTTCCCATCACACTGTTTTTTTTAACTTCTTTCTTTAGAAGTCTTTTTTAGGTAAAACACTACTTGCACATATTTTTTATGAACAACTCAAGGCAAAACTGAATATAATAGTAAATTAAATAAATGCAATGCTTTATTATTATTTTTCCTTCTTGATAGCTATCTCAGTGCTAAATCTTTCTGGATACAAAACATGGTAAGTTTTTGTTGCCTTTTTTCTTTTTTTTTTCTTTTTTCTTTTTTTCTGTGGTATAGCATGATATAGAAATGTTTACGTATAAACCATCCCCATCCCCCCACCTCCCCCACCTCCCCCAATAAAAAAACCCAAACCACCAAAACCTACAAATAATTTAATTCTTGGATGCAGCCCAGAGACATTAGACATAGATAATAAAGTAGCCCTATTCAGCCTTAATTGTTTTTTCAGTTTCTCTTTCCACTTTTCATAATTTAGAAATTCCTTTTCAATAGCGAAAGGAAATACTTAACAGCAAAACATAAATTAATGTTGTTTTGATATGCATTTATTTTTTGCACAGTCTCCAACTTCCATTAACATGTTGAAATGAATCCTAAAAAATAGGAGCTGGTCTTTACCAGACTAATACTTTTGAATATATTATGTGTTCAGTTCATGCAGATAAATTCATACTACTCTTATAGAATTTAACTTCAATTTATCACTTTTCCTGAGCTGAAAGTCAAAGCAACAAGAAATGAAAAGAATTTAAAGGCAATTAGCTAAGGAAATCAAATTGTTACATCTTTTCACACATCGTCATGTGGAGGAATTCAGAACAGCAGTGACAGATTTTTTTTTTCCCTAGGCTCACACAGTTAGATAAATGTGAATTGTTGATTCAGCTCCTCTAGCAAGAGAAGTGTAGGACATAAATATAAATAGGATAGAAATAAAAGTATTATGTTTAGCTATGACTGCCAGTTCTCACCTCCAGAGATGGGGAAAAAATGGGGAAAAAATGCACATCTTTGATTCAAGTAGGGTTATTTTCATCTACTATCATCTCATACAGATTTATAAAAGCTTCTGATAAGGCAAATTACTCCTAGGGAGTTCACTTTCTGGAATATACGCTGCTGAGCCCTTGCCAGACTAACAGGTCTGAGTCAGCCCTACCCTAATCATTTTATCCACAGCCTGATTGTCCATGTGCCTTACAACCTTGGATCTTGTTCAAAATAAATAATGGCAATAACAAGCCACAGGCTGAACTTTCCTCTGAATTTTTTTTAAGACAACATCTTCTTGCAAGCAACATCTGCTAAACCAAATGAGGAAGAAATCCTTAATGGCTAGGATGGAGAAGAGAAAAATAAAGAAAGATCAGGGACAAGTCCCATACCAGTGAGACTGGAGGGATTTCTTCCTCAGGCTCCAGGGAAGCTGGGAATGTGCTCCTTACCTCCACTCTCCTGTTCATCACAACTCAGAACTGCATAAACTAACACCTCTGCAGCTCTGCTTCTCCCAGCTGAATGTGAACAGTGCTTCCTATTTAAACACTTCAATTTTCTTATGCAAGATTTAGTCTCTTTGACTCCAGCCTGCATGCTGGAAACCAGAGGCACTCAACACTTCACTGGTGCTTCCTAAATATACAGGCATTGTGGTTTGTACTCCCATACCCTTCAACCGAAGGTTGGTCTTCTGCATTTGGCCTATTAGTAACTTTAGAATTTGATATTTCCACAAACACATAAAAAAGCTCAACATGAACTTCTTCCTGAATGGTAACTCTGATTACTTGTGTCTGCTGAGTATGTTACAGGTTTTGTCCTACACTCGGACAAATTATCGTTTGTGACACGTTCTCATTACTTGTAGGCAGCAAAAGACCTTTTCTGAGACAAGAGCACATTTTCCAGCCTCTGTGAGAACAGCAAAGCACTCGAGAAGTGCGTCTCACAGTTTGGAATTGCCTTTTATGTTAGTGTTATGTTGAGGGTTGTCACATTTAATCAATTTTAATACTTTTCAAGTTGCATTTTCATATATAGAAGTATAACAGAAAGTACGATGACATCCAACTGATGCTGAAGTTAGAGTAAATCAATGATCCAATTGCGCATAATTCAAACTCACCAGATTTATTTCTTTCCACTAGAGAACGTCTGTCAGAGCCAGGAAAAAATTTTATCACCAGGCTAAATTCATATCAACAATTAAATAATCGTTTACAGAAATGGCAATTTTGCTTTGCAAATAGCACAATGACTCCCTGAAGCCCTTTTTTTTTTCTTCCTGAATCCCTCAACCCTTTTCTCTTTTCTGTCTTTGTGCATTTTCAGTTCTTTGCAGGAAACTTTTGTTTGCCTGGGACAGCAACTATCAGCTAACTTTCACATAAAGAAGCACACACAAACTATTCACATTTGAGGATGGAAAAGTATTGGATTTTATTTGAATTTATTAGCTGTTAGCAATAAAAAATAAATGTAAATAACTGAAAGAGGATGATCTGGAAAGTGTAATTCTTTTTTGTCTCCGGCATCAGATCTGGATGAGACAGGAGGAAGAAAGAAACAAAACAGTCTAAATCTCTAATGCTGGCTATTTGTGTGAACTTACTGATTTGTTAGGATAGGATTGGGATCTCTGAAGGGAAAAGATAAGGGATACTGGAATGGGAGTAGGAGTGATTTGATTTCTGCAGAAAGCATAGGACTGTGTGAACAATTGCAACCGAGGAGGTTTCAGCACTAAGTCTCCCAGAGCTGCAAGTACTCTGTCTCTGCCTAAAGCCACATTGAAGTTGTGGGGGAAACCATGTCAGTGCAATGAGGCAGCCTCTGAAGGGAGGGGAATCTAAAAATTGAAGACCATTTGTACATGATTATCTATTGTAAACTCATAATCCAGACCGTCCTTAGTAAAAACATTGAGTTCACACAGACCTTTCTACATCCTCAGGAATGCAGAACTGGAAGAGAGCGCTGAATCACTGAGCCTCGTTTCCTGTTACTTTGGGCACCATATTGCAAGATATCTTTCATAAACTTGAAGAAGATCCCAAAATCCATTATAAAGGAGGTCTCTATCTAAATCGGTGTTTCACAGATGAAGAAATTTGATCCTTGGAGGGATGGAATGACAAATCCATGGCCATCCAATAGCCCAGTAGAAATACTTTGGACCAAATGCCCTTTTTTCAACTGTCCACCCCATGCTTTAGTCCCTGCATTGATCAGGGGCTTCAAAGGTGCTTTCCAGATTTCAAAGATCAGTGTCCCACAACACTGTTGTTGTCAATGCTTGCAATGCTCTGCCTTGCTGATTTATGTGAAAAAGGACTCAATGCTCTGCAGTACTGACGGAGAAATTCTTCAGCACACATTTTTTTCTGGCATTTCTCGGAATGCAGAATTGCTCCCAAAGTGACTGGCTTCTGGAAGCTATTGGAAAACAACATGAAGCCTTCAGATTCTGAATAAAACTTTCCACCTGTCCTTATGGATACTGAAAATTAAAGTGTGCAATTTTGTCAATTACAATAGAAAATACCAGGGCCATTACTTGAGATGGCTATGTATTAAATACAGACCACCCCAGACTGCCTTTAAACAAGAGCAGGAAAGAGATCACAGTTCGTGGGGCTGGGACCTGCCAATCAGACCAAGGCTGAATGCCTGTCAGTCTCCCTCATATTTGACTTGGAAGCAACTCATATCAATATGTAGTCAGGAAATGGCTCTTTAATCACTGCAAAGTCTCTCCTGATTTTAAAGATTAAATCAGTCACAGGCTGCTTGGGTCTTTTCCCTTTTTTTTTTTTTTAACTCCTCCAAGATAACTGATGATAGCATTTGAGAATGATTAGCCATGCCGCACAACACAAGCATACAGCTTGCTCCGATTTCATGCATTACAGGCCATGCTGTACAACACCAATCTCAGATAACAGGACGTCCAAGGAGATCTGACAGATTTGTCTATGAGTGATATATGGGGGAAAGACAACTTGAAATACAGAAGGAAAATAAATGACCCAATATATCAACGATGATCTTGTTAGAAATGCTGCAGGGAGATGGGCCAGGAAAAGAACAAGGTCTCTGCAGGGATCCCAGGGAGGTGGAATTTGAAAGACACTTCCTGCAAAGTACAGGTAGAAGTGTTTCTGCTCCAAGAATAGCATCCAGTGGGACAAGCATATGTTCACAAAGGTACCCTTAAGGCTAGCAAAATGGCAACTAGTGCTGGCAGCTCTAGGGCAACAAGTGACAACTGCAGGAGAGTGCTCTGGAAAAAGCTGTGGAGGTTAAGGGAGAAAGAAGAGAGGGAAGCAATCCCCAGGAAGTCAGTCCCTGGAGCAGGACAAGATCAGGGTGTGCAGGCAGGAGGTGAGAGGAGCAGGTGGGAGAGGACCTGGGCCAGATCAGCTTCTTTTAAGACAGAGGTTACGATGCGTGTCCTCGGGGAAGGAAAGTGCATGATGCTTTGGAAAGGACATCACACAGAGGTGCTTGATGTAAACATCTGTGTACTTGCATAGCAGAAACCCTGAGAAGAGAAATGGGAAAGCACAACCTACACATTATCAGCACCCTGAATCACTGAATTCACCCTGAGATGGTCCAAGGATCCCCTGGAGGCTGATGGCTTGTCACTTGGTGTGGAAAAGAAGTATAACGATGGCAGAGCTCCTTCTGCTCTGTAACCAAGCAAGTTGTCACTGAGACCATCAAGACAGACCCTGCTCTTCTCACAGCAATCTGGCTTGCTTCAGGCAGAGAAATACTCCCCAGCATGACACATAGCCAAATAAATCCTCTTGGAAGTTATTTTTCTCAGATCCTGCATTTTTCTAGTAACGTATGTGCCATGTTTCACCCATGTTTTGCCGTGCTTTTTTCTCCCATATTAGATTTACAGAAGAAACAAGGTATTGCTGCAGCAGTCCCACACTCCACTCCTGCCAGTAAGCTTTTATTCTTTCCATGATGTTTGAAGCGTGAAAAAAAATAACTATCAGGTAAAATTTTACAGCAAAAGCTTTTCTTTTTGCTACGAGATCTCTTTTTTTTTTTTTTCAACAGAGACTGCCTGTTTGCAAGTTGTTGCTCTTCACACACTAAAGCATGCTTGCCCATCTCATTTAAACTGAGAAAATGTGCAGCCAAATGGACTATCTTGCTGCACGTTCCTGCCATTCAAGCACCAGTACAAAATGAAATGGAGAAAAGGCAGAACACATTTGGTTCCTCAACGCTTCTTGAAAAGCCACTGAAATCAGAAGCGTGACTCCTTTTAACATGTGTGGGGTGAGTCAGGCTGTACAGCCTCAGTTAGAAATCCCAGTGGGACCGTGTAAGAATGGGGGTGGTATGCGCAGAAAAGCTGCAACAGCACATATAGAGCCATTTCAGAAAGATGCATAAGAAGTAACTGGAAACTTTTGAGATCTTTGAAACACCTCAAGAAAACACAGGCATAGCTCCCAAGTTTGCCTTTCTGTTTCCGACTACAGTTAATTCTTAAAGAATTAACTATTAGTTTGAAACCTTACACTGGTCTCACCTTCAGCCTCTTCTCACAAGAGAGTTGTCTCTGCTCTAGGAACTGCAGAACCTGAGCTGCTTCTTAAAGAGCAACACAATGATGAGATCACGATCTCACTTGGCATACCAGTGCTGCTCTTTGCAACACAGACATAAAATTTTATCTCAACAAAGCAGTCTCACAACAGCAATTGAACTCCAAAGATAGATTTCAAAAAAATCCCACACTGAAGTAAGGAGTACAAGAGGCTGCACTTATTGCTCTTTTCAAGATGGTCACTGAGAATTCAGGTTTCTCAATTACTTTAACTCCTTAATACCTCCTACTTTATTCCAAGCCCTTCCCTTAAAACCATGGAAAAAGAATATACCAACTCCTCAAAATCAGTTCTTCAATATTACTGACTTTATATCATTTGAATAACTGACAACACATGCCAAATAGGTCATTTTTTCAATTAAATACCTCCAGCTGTGATATTGTCTCATGCCAGATTGGACTAGGCAAACGAATGTCAGCCAATCTCCATAGTTGATGTTGAATTGAAAAGATTTGATATGGAGAATCAAAAGATAAAGATGGGTGAACAATCAGTGATGAATAGACAATAAGGAATTGCCTACTGAACCAAATTTGTATCCTTGAGTGCACACATGGTTCTGCTTATGAATTACTATTGTTATCTCTTTTTCTAGCTCTTTTATCAGCTAATTTATATGATCAGCTCTTTGGCCCTGGATTCTTTTTAAACACTTGTGATCATTCATGACTTGGAATTTGCATTGGAAAATAGAATACATAATATTGCCTCTGCCCCATTGCTAAATGAATGTGGTTAGTCTTTGAATTAACATTGAAAATGCTTCACTTCAAAGATAACGTATCATTGCTGAGGGTTTGTGTTTGTGTTTTTTTTACTGAGTTAGTCTTAGGATAGTGTGTGTCTGCTAAAGATTTCAGAAGTGGAATGTTGGTAAAAGCATAAAAGTACCAGTAAATAAATTTTAAATACATATATACATATACAAACTTCTTTACTTAGCTGTCAGTATGGAGATTGGATAAAATGTTTGGAATTTTGGCTTGAAAACTCCTGAACCATGCACTTTTCTCGCTTCATACTGCTAAATTTTGTGTTTGATTAGATGTGACAACTGCTGCTAAAAATACTGGAGTTTGTGGAGTGACAGTAAAACTCTAGTCTGCACAAGACAGGGCCAAATTCAGCTCCACTCAGAAGATATAAATCCTTAAACACTTCACTGGAGTCAGGAGAGCTGGTCCAGATTTGCACCCGATGAGAACAGAAACTGGCTCACGAAGCTCAAGAGTGCAATTCAACTGGCAGTCTTGTACTGAATTTTCACTTGGGTTGCACTGCTGCCAACATGTTTTGCAACTTCTGTTCTTTTCAATGGTATATACTGGGAAGCTCTGGATTTTATGGGAAGATGAGAGTCTTCTCCATTTCACCCATATTCACTTCCCTGACCCTTCCATTCAAATTGCTGGGCCAGAGACTGGAGAGGTTGGCCTGCACCTGAGTTTGACACTCAGTACTTCTGTTGATGAAGATGTGCAGTGCATACAGACAAAAATCCTAACAGTTTGCAATAGTTTCCTGCTACCAAGTTCCATTGGTTTGCTTTTACTCGGTGTCTCCACTCCTGGGCTTTGTACCAGGCATCTTGATGAGGATTGTTTCTGAAAATTCCTCCTTCTTCCTCCTTCCCCCTTCCCGTCTTCTTCACAGTTGCAGAAAATCATAGAATCATACAATTGCCCTTGATGGAAAGGGCCTTTAAGATCATTGAGTCAAACCAACTACCGAACACTGTCAAAACCACTACTAAACCATGTCCCTAAACACCTTGTCTACTCACCTTTTAAATACCTCCAGGGATCATGATTCAACCACTTCCCTGGGTAGCCTGTTCCAATCTTTGATAACGCTTTCAGTGAAGGAATTTTTCCTAATATCCAATCTAAACCTCTCCGGAGCTATTTGAAGCAGTTTCCTCTTGTCCCATCACTTGTTACTTGGGAGAAGAGACCAATCTCCACCTCTCTACAACCTCCTTTCAGGTAGTTGTAGAAAGTGACAAGAAAGCTTCCTTTTCTCCAGACTAAACAACCCCAATTCCCTCAGCTGCTCCTCATGAGACTTGTTCTCCAGACACCTCACCGGATTTGTTGTCCTTCTCTGGACACCCTCCAGCATCTCAATGTCTTTCTTGTAGTGATGGGCCCAAAACTGGACACAGTGTTCAAGGTGAGGCCTCGTCAGTTGGTGACTAAATGGAGGTGACCCGAAGAAATATTCTGCAGCACTTTGTATTATCTTCCCAATGCACTCAACAGTCTAGAAAAAAGCCCTGCTGGAACAAGACATGCATGTGATGTCTCTGCCATGCTCACAGTGCAGTCTCCAACAGCTGCAATCACACCATACCCAATTTGCTATCCTTTCCTCCCCTTTGCTCACCCAGGGCTAACTACAGATGTAGTTGTATATTATAAACATAATAGATTCAAGGGTCAAAGACCAAACTCAGTATGACCACTTTGCCCACTCAGGTGGCATGACCACCCTGTAGAGCAGCCCAAGCAATATTCAGGTGTTCTTTATACCAAGTGAGTGCCCTGCACTGGAGAAATACACCTCATAATTTTAAAATAAATATTTTACAGGTAAAAGAGGGGGGGGGGAGGAAAAAAAAAAAAAAAGGCAGCTAAAATTGGCCTTCATTCGTTAAGATTTCCAGCTCATACTCTTGTTGCTGCCAGTCCAATCTGAAGAAAGCCTTTGGGGTTGTTCTGGCAGCAAATTAGCAGCTCATTATGTCTGGAATAGATTCAAATGTCCCATCGGGATAATGCCATGCTTTCTTTAGTAAAACATCCCATACGAGAAACAGAACTAGCTGGGTTTTACCTTTCCCTATATAATGGAGCACGGTTTTGTTTTGGGCGAGTTACCAAAGGAAAATGTTTTTAATTGTCTGCCTTGGTTGTGCTGGTAGGTACACAAACAGAATTGTCCTTTGTTAGCTTCCTTTCAAATTTATTAATACCCTCAACAGAAGCTTAAACAAAGTCTCTCAGGACTTGTCAAAATTCAAGGGAAGGAGTAAACAGCAGCTTTAAGCTTATGGGTACTTTGGAATTGCATGCTGTGCACAATGCTAGCTTCCCAGCTTCCATAACGGTTTCACAAGCCTCCAGAAGTTCAAAGTGATAAATGTAAGTAGCCAGACTATTCCACAGTTGTCGGCACAATGTGGTATCAAAGTCCTATTTTAAAATGAACAGCCATCAAAATAGAGGAATGAATTTTCAGTTGTAGCCCACAGGAATTTCTGCATCCAGATCCCATTAATCATCAGAGCTCTGCATGGAGTTCCTTGTACAAAACCTTTAACATTCAGTTTTGTATGGTAAATTATGACAGGCACGGGACTAGGGCCAAATTCTGCCCTCACTTATATCTCGGCAATACCCCATTAGCTTCTGTCAAGATGCACATCCACAGTCAAAGTCAGATCTGGTCATTTGTCTAGTGCTTAGCTCTCACAGCACATCAGTTTCAATGGGTCCATTTATGCATTTTAAAACCAAACACGTAGCTAGTACTTGGATAAATTTGGAACCAAAATGAAGTTTGAGATGTATCTTCTTATGCTAGGAAGAGTACAACATTTAGGTTTCTGCCAGAATACACAAGTCTGACACTATCAGGTGAAGAATGCCATGGGATATTTAATTATCAAAATTAGCCAGAGGAATTCAGGTTTTGGGTCTCGACAGAAAAACATGTGAAATATATACTGCGTATTTACATTTTGTGAACAGCTTCTCTTTATTTTTCCATAACTTTTGATTTTTCAGTGCTTCGGAATAAATATATGCTAGCTTAAAATGTTTTTCTTCCATTCCAAATGACAGAAGGAACCATTTAAAGTGTTGTGGTGAGCTTAAAAGACAAAATCAAGTTCGTTTTTCTTTCATAGCTGGCTAGAACTAATATTTGCTACCCAGTTTAGGTAGCAGTTCAATTTCAGAAAAAGTTGCACACAAAAGATTTGGCTTCATGAAATATTCACAACTATTTTTCTTGGCTTCTGTTCACTGGCAGGCAAAAGAGGTGCTTTAAACATAAAGCGTGGATTTTACAGTGCATCTTTACCATACATGGACAATGGTGGAGACACACCTCTTTACAGCGCAATCAAGACTTGAAAGCTACAATTTACAATAAGTAATTGCTCACAAAAGGAAAACATTGCATCTGCTGCCCTTACCGCAAGGATCCCTGCATGGCATTTTCTTGCTGAGTTCTCAAGTTAAAGCTCAACCAATGAATCATCTACTGTTGCTTCTGTAACTTGTGCAGTTTGAAATGTGCTACTTTTTGGCAGTAAATTTCTGATGGCTACAAAAGAATGCAAACCAGACACAGTGAGTCCAGATCAGCAAACTTAATAAGAGGTAAGAGAGCTAGTGCTTTTGGGAGGCACAGCCTTTGTGAATCGTGTCAAAATGGAAATCAGAAATATAAAATCAGTGTTACCTGGCAGGTCTCCATATAAACTTTTGATATTTATAAATAAAAAGATCTCAACAGAATCTTGCCAACTTGGATAAAGGCATATAAATATATATAAATTCATGCATATATATGCATTCATACAGTGGTAGACTCCCTAAATCTGAAACAGAATTGTATTGGTTTCATTCAAGCACTCACTTGGCACCTCAATTTTAGGCACCTAGTGACACCGAGTTAAGTGTTTAAATTCCCTTCATGGTCAGGAGAAACACAAATGTCTTTGAAGGGCTGCAGAGAGAAAGTCACCCACCAAAGTCACCCATTGTCTTCTGTTGACTACAACAGCAAGAGGCACAGTTACTTTGGGAGAGCTACTTCATCGGATTCATAAAGTATAGGAACAAGTTAGATGTCTGGGTTAGGCTACCTGGATCTAACCTTGATTTCTGATCAAGATAGGGAAACTAATTAAACTGCAGACTCCCACTGAGCTGCCTGTGTAGTACAAGAAAAAGAAAGCAATCCATGAAATCAAGTCCAACAAAAACACCACTAATCAGTGGACTATTTACCAAGTCTATCACAAGGTATGACAGAGGCCAGAAACTCAGGGATTCCAGGCAGATTAGAGCTGTATCTGCACAATTAGAATAACCACATCTATAAACCACAGAAAGCACTTTCTATGCAGCTACAACAATCTACATTATCAGCCATCAACAGTACCAACGACCATTAAGTTCATCCAGCAATTTCCCCACCAAAAAAGTGTTTTCAGTAGCTCAGAAAATTATTAAATATTAACCACTTAAGCTGCCTTAGACTGAATTTGAGCTGCCTTTAACAAATCATTCTTTCAGAACTTCTTAGCCAAAAAACATGATGAATTTCCAAGAGTTCAGCCAGAAGAAAATACATATTTTTGTCCGTGTTTTTTAAGATCTGGCAGATTTTCTTCTTTCAGTAGTTGATCTGCCCTTCTCATGAAAAGACATAATACTGGTCAGGGATCCTCTGCATCAAGAACATGCTTTCAGCTCCCCCTAAGAAAATCTATCCTCATGACAGCACAGATTGTCCTCTGGGGATACTGGCCTCCCTGTGTGGCTACAAAGAGCTTCTAGAATCAGCCAAGACTACTCTAATACTAACTTTTAGCTAGTTCAAGTTAGAAAAGATGGACTACTCGTTTGATACACCACTTATGTTCTATATAAATTAGCCCAGAGAAATTAGTTACTTAATTGATGGAAAAAGGCAACCAACAATGGTAAAAAAAAAAAAAAAATAATGAAATAAACAATGGTGATAGATTCAGAGCACACTAGTTTGGCAAGAACACTTAGGTTCATAATTACTGAAATTCTTAGTCACTTCCCAGATGCACCCACCTGCCCCCAGAAACTGTGCAGGGCATCTGAGCTCCAAACTTTTCTAACTAACTCAGTAAAGACGTCTGGCTCAGATAATAGGGTTACTCCTTTAATACAATATCAATGTGAATTGTCTAATTTAGCATAAAACGAGGTGTAAGCTAAACTGAAAATGTCACTTTTACACCCGAAGGAGGCTCCACATACTCGAAGATATTCAGGGTGTGGTTACGCCAGCTTAACTTTGTCTACATAACCGGTAAAACTTTCCCATGTCAACAGGGCTTTATCTTCAGGAAATCTAACTGCATAAGGGAATGCAAGTTCAAGGGGGTCTAAATTACTCTATGACCATCTTAGATTACAAGGAACCATGAATTTGGCTGAAGTGCATTGAGTACAGGAAGCGTTATAGTCCTGCTTAGCTATGGTGCTGTTTTTGTCAGTGCTCAAGCCCAGCCTATGGAGGGATAGCCCAGACAGCTCAAGTATGCAGCACTTTGGCAGGAGGAAGCCAGACAAAAATTGCTTTTGGTGGTGAAGGATAACAGGGCTCTGGCAATGCCTCCCTGGAGTGCCACAAACTGAATTGCCAGCTCGGCTCTCATTTCACCAGCTTTTACTAGGGTGGTTTTGCTTGTCCCTCACCAGAGCAGGGTGGGCAGGTGTGTTGCCTGTGTCCAGCTGACAGCCTTCACCCTCACAACTTGATTTCCTCTTTAACGCAGGCTCTGCTTAAGTGCCTAATCCTGTGTTTAGGACATCATGCTCTGTTGCTATGGAATTTATTGGGATGTCAGAGGTTTAGCATAATGACTTGACTGTAGGGCTAGAGCTGGGGGTTAGGGAGGAGATTAACCATGAGACAAACCAGTGCTGTGACTCCTTGATTGCTAGCATACATGGAGATGTTCTCTGAGCCCAACACACAGCCCTAAGGACAGATTAGAAGGTGGTCTGAGGTACGTTTTGTGTTTCAGCTCCTCTTCAGATGAGCTTTTCTGAAAGACACAGAGCTTGCACTCATACTTTTTCAGATTTCTCAGAGCTTGCAGTTCGTTTCCTCCTTCCACCCAGTCCTTCGTACGCTTCCCAAATGACTATATTTGTATGTATGTTGAAGCAAGTTAAATTCCAGAGCACTTTTCTATAGCCAAGACATCAGTTTTCCTTCTTCCTTGCTGGAATCTGGTGTTTAAGTCCTTATTGATTGTCCTGGTTTGTAGAAGTGACATCTGTAAGTCCCTATCTTGTTTGGTAATTTTCACTCTAAATCTCAGCTCAAATCATCTCATGATAAATCCCTTTCCCTCATCATTCTCACCCCATCTGCTCTCCCTAGGGAGACCTTTATTTTCCATCTTCCAAGCTCATCTCTTCGAACAGCAAGGAAGCTGTCAGCTGCTGTGAAGATTTGTAGGGCACTAAATCTTATACATTAAACCTTTAAATGCATTTATCCAGGTAAAACATTTTGAAGCAAATATATAAACTCCGAAGGTTCGCTAGCATATGGCATAATGATTAGCAACCAGATACCAATGATTTTCATCCTCTATTATCATTGTTTTAACAGTATAAAATCTTTTTTCCACTTATCAATTTGCTTGAAAAAATGTTCTGCTCAGTTTATCCTTCATCAACTTCATCATTCTCATTACTGAAGTAACAGCCGAATCCAAAAGTCATCAATTTCATTAGGTTAAACACCCCACAACATGGATTCTGACCCTGACCTGTCTACAAGAACTCTTATGATGAAATTCCTTTTTTAAGTAAATGTTGCATCAGAATTCTCAAAACTGTTATTCCGATGTTTTAGGCCTCTATTCACCAAAGTATATAGTGTGAACAATAGCTAGATTGCATTTTCCTGAGTTTCATTCCAAGGGACAAATCACAACATGGTTTGATTCTTTGTTCATCTAACTTTGTCCGTTGCCTGAGTACAATATGAGTGATTCACCAAATCTGCATGCCAGGATTTCTGCCTACTGGAAGCTTTTAATATCTGCCATTATATCAAAACTCAAATCGTGGAGTTTTTTCCAAACAGACTGTTTTTTTATTTTATTTTTTATTAGCTAGAAAAAGGCTTTGAGATTTTTTTATTATATGCTATATAAGTTTCAAGCCTCTAATAGTGTTTACTTGTGAGCTGCTACTTGTATCATGAAGTTGGGCACTGGCAGGGTTAACAGGAAAATGCAGAGAAGAAATTGCAGGAATCTGAGATAGAAAGTGACTATGAAGTCATCTGGTCCATCTTTTGCCAATATAAGCCCATTCCCTACAGTATATTAAAGTACAAGCATTTTAAACAGCCTTTCTTAAACTGAAGAGGAAGCATCTAAAGCTAGCAGCTGCAGGTGTGACCCCAGAAGAAGCAATAGGTGGCTTATGATGATCCAGGATAGTCCTGTGCAGCCGCTGCACTGAAGGGTGGGCAGAGAGCCTCGCTGAGACCGGCTAATTACAACTGGATTACTGAATCTTGAAACGTATAGGCTTTCTCAGCCTATTTGTTCTCAGTCTCCTCTCCCTTAGGGAGGAGCACCAGGATGTTAGCTTAGTTTCTGAAATATTCTCTTATTTCCAGCCAGACCTTTCTTGAAGCTGTTGGATTGTACTGTTAATTCGTGGAGGAAAAGATTCAGCATCCCTGTCCTATGGCATAGGAACAAACCCACTGGCTTTGCCTCCCTAGCACTTCAGTCAGAATTCTTCTCTACAGATGGCTTCTCTACAGGCACCAGTGTGAGCAAGGGCTACAGAATCAGGCCTTGAGGTAGTAAGACTTACCAAATTTAACTGCACAACACAGCTCATGTGCAGTGAAATAAATGTGGTAAACCACCAATGATTCATCATTTACTTATTGCAGAAAACAAATAGGTTTTCTTCTGAGTCACACGCATGCTAAGAATTTTTTCCTTCTCAGGCAAAACAAAAACCAGTGTTATTTCAAGGCTGGGTGAAAGAAGTTCAGATAAAATAAGAGCTCGTTGAATCTTTGTTCAAATCAGGAATCTGAACATAAACTTATTTGATGCCCTGAGGGGTCTGGAAATTTCTTTTTCCACCCAATGTTGCTGCAGGGCATGTTATTGTGCAACTGGGGGCTACAGAGGGTGATGGAGAATGGATATGTTGGGATCCATTTGAAGGTCATGAGACCCCTTTCCTCTTCCCACTCCCACTTTTAGAGAATCTGAGTGTGCTGTTAATAATAATACCAATCTTTTACATCAAAAACTGATCCAGTATCAGAGTTGTAGCCAGTCTTGGTCATCATATGCCAACAAAAGAGATTGTTCATTTTTCAAAATGAGAAAGTTATCATTGAGGTCAGTTCTGGAGACAGGAAGACAAAAAAACATAAATAATGAAATAAAGGGACAAATTAAATTTGGGGGTGGGGGCACGGGAATTGTTTTATCCAGGATTGGAGCAACTTTGGAACAGAAAGCTTTCTTTTTGCAGTAAAGAAGCACTACTTTATACCAATATGCTTTGGGGCTTCAGACTGTGAATTGTATATGGATTCTTTTGCCATTAGTTTGAGAAACTTACACCTGTACTGCCTGACATAGACTTCAGTCTTAATCAGAGAGAGATGCAGGATGCACATCATCCCAGGAAATTCCACGTGGGTTTTGCTGAGGAATACTGTAGAAGAATAGCATCTAAAATTGTCAGCAGGTTCATACGAAAAATCCTTGAAAAATTATGGACTCCCAACTACAGCTGAAAATCAGGAACTGTTTCAGTGATACATTCAGTATAAATACTACTGTGGACATCCAAGTCTAAGACACAAGCAACATAGTGTAGGCTCTAACTCTACAAAAATATGAATGTTTCTTACAGATGTAAGTAAATTAGCAAATTGAATCCTCTAGGGCAGGTACATTCAGGGAAAGCAGCTTCCCTCCGTAAGTACCACAGAAAAACTTTTGGGGTCTGTGTCACTGCATTTGACTTCTGCCATCTTTCCATATATTATGTTTTCTACATCATCAGTTAAGTGACACATTTCATCACGACAGCTTGTGTATCTCATTAACACAGTGCACCGTTCATACACAGACTGGGGATTAGATTTCTCAGATGCTGTAGAGGAAGACGCAGAAAAGCTCAGCTGAAGCACGGAGGAGAGACTTGAGTGGCAGAAAGAGGTGTGAGTAGCTGTCAGTGACAATAAGTGAAGCATGAGACAGAAAGTTGTGCTTGAGGTGACAGCCAACAGTGGACTAAGACAGTAGAGGGAGATGGCAGATCAAATCACAGTGCATGGATCCTCAGCATAGTGACAACTTTGAAAGCTCTAATGATAGAGTGTTTCAGTACATCTCCAGGGTCAAATGAAAGGAGAATGGAAAAGAGCAAGATGAAGGTAAGAATTTAACAATGTCTTCTGAGGAGTTTCAATAGAGATGGGGAGACAAGATAACAGGAACTACAAAGGTGGAAAAGAACTAAGAGGAGAGTGATGGAAGACAAGGAAGAGTATATATCAAGGGATATTACCAACAAGAGTAAAAAGTTGAAGAAAGTTAAAAAACAGTTCAGAAGTTCAAGATTTTCCAAAGGACCTTTGAAGAAAGGAGTGTTTAAAGAGCAGAAGAGGGCAGGAAAGGACTCTGAACTGTAGTCAGACCTCCTAAGTCTCTCATGGAGATCATGAAACAAATCCTCCTGGAAACTCTGCTAACGCATATGGAAAATAAGGTGATTGGTGACAACCAACATGGCTTCACTAAAGGCAAATCATGACTGACAAATTTGGTGGCTTTTTACAATGGTGTTACAGCTCTGGTGGATAAGGGAAAAGCAACTGACGTCATCTACCTGGACTTGTGCAAAGCATTTGAGACTGTCCCACATAACATCCTGATCTCTAAATTGGAGACACACAGATTTGATGGGTGGACCGCTTAGTAGATAAGGAATTGGCTGGGTATCCACACCCAAAGAGTTACGGTAAACAGCCTGATGTTGTGCTGTTCCTTACAGTCAGCACTGGGACTGGTGTTGTTTGACATCTTTATCACTGACATGGACAGTGGGATTGAGTGCACCCACAGCAATTTGCCAATGACACTGAGGTATGTTGAGCAGTCAGCACACTGGAGGGAAGGGATACCATCCAGAGGGACCTTGACGGGCTTGAGAGGTGGGCCTGTGTGATCCTCATGAAGTTCAACAAGGTCCTGCACACGGGTCAGGGCAATCCAAAGAACAAAAACAGGTTGGACAGATAATGAATTGAGAGCAGCACTGAGGAGAAGGACTCGGGGGTGTGGGTTGATGAGAAGCTTAACATGACTCGACAATGTGCACTCACAGTCCAGAAAGCCAGCCACATCCTGGGCTGCATCAAAAGCAGCGTGGTCAGCAGGCTGAGGGGATGATTCTCCCTCTCTGGTGAGAACCCACCTGAAGTACCTTGTCTACCTCTGGAGACTTCAACATAAGAAGGACACAGACCTGTTGGAGAGGGTCCAGAGAAGGGTCATGAAGATGATCACAGGGCTGGAGCACCTCTGCTACAAGGACAGGCTGAGAGAGTTGAGATTCTTATTCCTGGAGAAGAGAAGGCTTCAGGGAGAAATTTTAGCCCCTTCCAGTACCTAAAAGAGGCCTTCAGGAAATATGGGGAATGACTCTTTATCAGGGAGCATAGCAATAGGACAAGGAATGATGAAGAAGTAAGAATCAACAATGGGCCTTGACTAGATCATAGAGAAGATCTGATAAGCAGGTGGAATTTGAACAAGATGCCTTCAGGACTTATGCAACAGTGAGAGAGGTGAGGAAATCAGTGATCAGAAATGCAGAATCCCAGTGAAGGCAGAGGAGGGAGAATTAGTCCACAGGGTTGGGATTCACCTGAGTAAATGTACAAATTCTTGGGCACAACTAGTCTCATCCTATTGCAAACAGCTAAAGGTAAGTATGATGAATCACACAGTAAAAGTATTAATTTCCTTCCATTAAGTACAAAAGAAGCCCAGATGCAAGCATCTACATTGTCAGTAGCAAAATGTATTAATTTGGGAGGGAGGGGAGAAGGAATGAATATTTGAAGGGAAAAGGTGGAAAATGTTAGAACCTGAGATAAAGAAAGATGCTGAACACAAAGAAGAGAAATAAGGTGAGAAGTAGGATGTAGAAGAGATCTTGACACTTCTTTAAGACTGCTGCCAGTCACAAAATAAAGTCTGCAATCAATAACCAGGGTATGCACTGAAGAAATCTCTAATATCAACAGATCCCGCTGCATTCCCTCAAAACCTAGGAAATGAAGGCCAGTAGTAGAATTGGGTAAACTCAACTTGTTCTACTTATGCAGATCCCAGAATTGTGAGTGGGCAGGTGGGTAGTGAAGGTTCACACAACCTGACCAGACATAAACTATTTTTGTTCCAGGTGCAACAGACTTCCACTTGAGCAGTACTGTGCCCAGGCAATGAAGGTCTAACAGAGAGATTAAATAGCTCAAATGCAGCCCCAAGTGAATGTGATTAAACTACTTCCAGACTCCAACTTATAAGTCCCTGTTCAGCTGATGGGCTGGAACATGTGGATTCACTGCTTTGCTAGTCCTGGAGTCTCTGCATCTGGTCGACATGACCTAAACTGCACCATCTGGATACTTGAGAAAGGCAATGCTTCCCCACTCATAAACAAACAGGACTTTCTTGGGGGAGCATGCCAAAGAGAAGCATAACACTAGCTTGGAAAAGCTGCATAATTAAGAGTTGAAAAAAACCTCTCTGCTTTCAGGATGCTCTGGCAACAGCTCTGAGTCTTTCCTTCTCCTGTAGCTAGGACTGGCTACTGAGGAAGTCATGATTATACCTTCCTTGTTGTACCACTTCCAGCTCAGTGTCCAAGCTTGGAGGCATTCAGGGACATGCAATTTCCATGATTTTTACTGCTTAGCCTAGCTGAAATCACCAGTCAGGAGACAGAAGCATGAACCAAGAAACCAGAGGAACTCCATTTCCTGCCATCTCTGGGCTGAGGGTTTAGTAGCTTTTCAGACGGGGGTGTAGCTCAACACGACCAGTCAGAAGTAAGAACAGATGGCAATAGTTTTGCCAGAGAATAAAAGTCCCTCTATAACGGTTGCACAGGAAGGTTCATGCCTTGGCTCCTGAACAGGCCTCCTCTGGGCTCAACCTCACGTCACCTCTTCTCCTCTCTGACACTTTGGCAGCACCTGGGCACTGCAATAGGAGCCTGTAGCACAGCGACACACTCGCTAACTCCTCTCCGCTCGAGGGAGCATCCTCCCCTGCCTTCTGCCCTTGCCACTCCTTCTGTTCTGTCTTTTCTGAAAGTCCCTCACCCTGCTGCAGGGTCTCTTGCCCAGGCATTTTGGAAAGTTCAGCGTGCTATCAATAAAATCATACCAGACAAAAAAAGTTCCAGACTGTTATGTAAAAAAAAAAATAAAAAAAAAATGTAAATAAGATCTTGGCTACCCAGCAAACTTTTCACTTCTCCAAAAGGTGCTGGAAACTCATTCCTTCCCTTGGGGGCATCTCTGCTTATTTGGATCTTCTCATGGAGGAACTCTTTTCACCTTCCCAACAGATGCTAACAATGTCATCCCCACTCCTTTATGGTTTCAAGCATAAAGGAAAGCCCTAAGAGCAGGGTTCACGTGCAGAAGAAAGACAAGGAACACGGTGTTGCTGAAGGAAGAGCAGGCAGCAAGGCATGAAGGAAACATTCAAAGTGAATGGCACCTTCCTTCAGTTCTTTTAGCAATGGGAGCATAAAAAGACCATTTTGCATCCTCAGAGGCACAGTATTGATGGCACATGCAATAACTCACCCATGGGAGACTCCAGCAAGCCCAGCAACTGCATACAAGTGCTACAGGTGGTAGGCAACCTGGATTTTAGTGGGAGCCACAGAAAAATAGCATTTGGACTCGGCAGCTGTTATACAGACTTGCTTGCAACCATAAGCAGAGAGCACCAGCATTTAGAGGCATGTAGTCTGGGTGTAAAGTACGGGCCAGTTCCTGCAAGTGTGTAGGTGTCACTGGGGCAGCCGGGCCAGCGGCCGGGGAGGGCAGCGGGCCCCATCCCAGGTGCTGTGAGCTCGGCTTCCATTGACGTCAGTGGAAGTTCAAGGCACTTAACACCTCCCAGGACCAGGCTGCGAGAAAGACTTCCAGAAGGAAACTATCTTGAAAACAGATCATGTGCAGTTAAATGTAGCATGGATGCAGAAAGGGCAGAGCAGTGCGTGTTGCAAAACGTATCTTCTTTAGTGCCGTATCCCCAAGCTGTGAGCTTATTCACTCTTGGCTCTCTCCTTCCACTGTCTTATCTGTTACGATGTTGGCACAGAGCTGAGTCCGGTGGGACTGCAGAGCTGGAACAAAACAGTAAATGTTCTCCAGGTTTTCTTTTCTTACAGAATTCCCTAACTCCCAACCTACTTAAGGGGGAGCCATGAGCTAAAGTAAAATTATAGTTTTGTCTTCTTCTCAAGCCAGATATCTCCAGAGGGAATTCTGCTCGCATTGTACTTTTTTTCTGCAGAACTGCTACCTCCACCACAGCACCTTGCAAAAAAACAGATTCTTTCTGCTCCCTGATGAAGGTTTCAATTAACAAAGGTAGATTAAATGAACAGCCTTTAGTCAATTCAATTTTGTTGTTCTTTATACCAATTGTTCTATGCACTGGAATTCTATATTTAATCTTTTACAGCCAGTCTGAACATTTATATAATGTTATAAAGTCTGCAGCTGTTATATGTGATTTGGCAAAGAAAGAAGGGAGTATGGTTTGGGGCAGGGGGGAAGAAGGAGGATGGAGCTTCTAGGTCCTCTTATGTATTTTTAGAAATGCAAAGTTTCTAGTTAAAGTAAAGTTTCATCAAATAAAAATAGAACTAAATGAAGCAGCCTCCATTTCAAACTTTTGCAGCTCTCTGAATTATTTCAAAGAAGATTTGTAATTTTCTTCTAGCAGGAAAATGAACCAAGCATTACTTTCTTTACCAGGCATAGCAAAAGCATTCAATAATTCTGTGGCTTTTAGGGATCTGTTCTCTCTGATGTGTTTTAATTCCCTGGACTGCTCCATTCTGGATACGACAGACAAAGGAATCCTTTCTTCTTAAATCAGGAAAGGGGATTTAAATACATACAGGCACATATGTATGATCCACCTAAAGGATGTAATATCCTGTATATGAACAATTATCTTATATCCCTACTGGATACATACATATAGGATATTGCATCTATTGGCCCCCAAATATAGCATTGGTGCTAAGAATCGTTACAAACTGAACCTCCGGAGCTTGATAATTTTTCATTACATGTCATCATCGTATTCACCACAGGTCAGTGTATTCACCTTGTTCATTAATTCTCTTTATATACAAAGAAAATCCCAATGGGTATTGTCTTCCCTTTTAATATAGCAATAATAGTAATAATAATCAAAACAACAACTTTCAGTTTCTTCTGAAGTATTTCTCATTTACAGCCTGGCTTTACCTGGTTTTAGTAGAGGTCAAAGATGCTCAGTATGACACAGGGTTGCTGCCCCCTGGCATAAATGTAGAAATCCCTTTTGAGAGGTAGGACAAGTTCAGCAAAAAATGTGAGACTGTGACTAGAGGCTGTGCCTTTGGTCCTACAAAAGTATTTTAACCAAGCAAGAAATAAAGCAGCCCTAACATCTGCTCTGCAACAGGAGGAGTAGCTGGCTATGTAATGGTCCACCCAACTCGCTGTAACAAGAGCACAAGACAATTCAAGCTTCCTTCAGCCTTGTGGACACATGCTGTGAGGACAGGAGAGCCGGGAATCAGTGACATCAACCATGGCAGCTAGGAAAGAGGGGTGCACTACTTCAAGAAGTTCCCCAGTCTCCATTCTCTTTGTATTCCTGGAACAAGGCGCAAAGATGGAGCAAAGAACTGGACAAGAGAGTCATAAATAGTTAGCAAACAAATTGTTTAGCACAGCAGAATATAAAATCCGATCTCCAATCCCTGAAATGCTGGCAAAGTTTCTCATAGATATTAAATGATGTCTGACCAATATTCACAGGAGTAGCCTAGAGGAGAGAAGGAATAATCCAGCAGAGGCAGGGGGTATTTCATAATTCTTTATTTAATTATGGCATAGTTGCTAGTCTGGTCTCATGGGATGCACAATGGAAGATTAAATGGCAGCAAAGCTCATGCTGCATCCCTTATCTGCTCACATCCAGATTTCTTTCACATATGAGTTGTTTATAACACGCTGAATTTTTTTAAAAAATGAAGTCGAGTGTGAGGGGAAACAAGAAAGGGGTCAGCTGGACTCGACCTTTCTTTCTTCTTTTTTTTCAGTAAACTAACACTTGTGTGTTTGGGAGCAATGAACTAAATATGGACTTCTCTCAAACAAAGACAGATTCAAGGTTAAGGGGGAGACTTTTGTTGTATTATGCAATGCTCTGGGATAGACTATTGTTGGTCCTTGCTGTGCAGATGTAGCCATGGCTGATTATCCCTACTCCCAAACCTCTTTACTCACCCGCACTGTTTGGCTTCCAAGAGAATGATTCTCTAGTGACTGATTTATTTCTGCAGAAATGTGTATGTAAAACTAACTTATTTTACAACTGTTCAACACTGCGCATCCTTTACCCTTAGCAACGGGAAAAAAAGTTTTACAAAGCATTCCACAGTATGGTTTGTTATGTTCTTTTAAAATATTGTGTACAGTGTGAAGATTTTATATCTTGTAACAATAATTCAGTGGACATGAGGGTAGAATCCAGAGTGAAAGTCGTCAAAGGAAGATTAGCAATAATACACCCCCTACTTCCAGTGAAACAAAGCCAGAAAAATAAGCTTTTTAATTAAATATCTTTGAGTTTCTGTAGTGCTTATAAAATTCTACATTTGATTTTAAATTTGATCTAGTTCTTGTTGTAGACACCAAGCAACTGGCTCTAGAGTAATGTAAATAAACTACTAGCACTTTAGTACATGCTATATGTAGTGGAATAAAGGAGGGGAAAGAAGTGAATCAGGAAAAAGACCGGTAACACTCTTATAGATCTCTTTGTACAAAGAGAGACATACATTCTCTTCTTCCTGGATAAAGTGGCAGTTCTGTGTTGCTTATATAGTGAAGTGAGTATTTCCCAAAGAAATGAAAAGTTGGTCCCAGAAGTGCTTTGTGTTTTCAGGATGCTCCTTGAGAAGAATAAAATCAAGTGACCATTTGAAGCTTTCTTACAGAAAATGACATTGCAAAGATGCATCACAAGAAACAGCATGCTAAATCGCAGGATCTGAATACCAGTACAGAAGCTTCAGGGGAAACCTTCCAGGCAAATGAGGGAAATTCCTTTGTACACAAAGGACAAGCAAATATATTTGTTCTGAAGTCTATCTAGATATCTGCTGCATTTCTTGGTGAAAAGAAGGGCAAGAGAAAACGGAGATGTCAGCACCGCAAAATACTATAAATACGCAGGAAGAAGGAAGAGGTGAGTGACACTTCCTAATGACAAACTTCTGAAGCGTTCAAAGCACAGGATCTACTGGAGACTAGTGACTATAATTTGACTAACTGTTAGTTGGGATGGGGATATATATTTGCAGCATACTTGGAGGACAATTTGTTACTTCAGAAAGCAAAAGGTGGCAGAAAAGGGGAGGTTATTTTAGGTTACGATGGGAAAGATCCGATCAGATCAGAAATCATGGAGTTTTTTTTAATAGGGACAATAGCATAATAGAGATCATAGGTTCCACAAAACCTCAAGGAACTGGAAGATCTTTTGTGGAAAAGGAACAAGAAGCAAAAGACAAGAGAGGGAGAGTTTTTAAATGAGACAACCTAAAAGGGGAGAGAGTTCAAAAGTACAGTGAGAGGCTGATATGGCTCCATTAGGAACTCCTTAAGGATGTTAAAGTTAAAAAGGAATCATAAAAAACTGATCTGGGACATGCAACTAAGGACAGGAATAAAAAGCACATGGATTAATTTTATCTACAACAGGAATATACAAGAAACAAGAACAAAATCCAGCTACATTTAAAATCAGAGGAAGACAGAGCTCCACTCCTTACCAAGAAGAAAATTCCACTGAGAAGACAGAAGATGACTGTTAGTTGATTCCTTGTCTGCAATAATTTTTAATTACGTCACTATTAATCCTGTAAGTAATAGATATTTAAAAAAAAAAAAAAAAAAAAAAAAAAAAAAAAAAAAAAAAAAAAAAAAAAAAAAAAAAAAAAAGAGAGAGAGAGATTGATCAGAAAGGGGAAAAATACATTTAAAGAATGAAAAAAGTTGCACAGCAAGCATTGAATTCACTGTTAAGAACTTAGCTAGAGCAACCTGAACTAGTCGTGATTATTTTTGAGGATTCGTGAATGACTGTATGAATCTCAGAAAAGTCAGTCTCACCATACTTTAAAAGCAGGAGTTAGAAGACCAGGGAGCCTAATTTTCAGTCATTATTTAAAGCAATTTTAATACATAGAGAAAATAATTAAGGTATTAAAAGGACACTTCTGAAGGTGTATCAAAAAGAAAGCATATCAAGCCTACTGAATATCCTTTTCAAACACAAATTGCCAGCCTAAACAAGTTATAAACACATTAACCATGAGGCAGCAATGTGCCCTTGTGGCCAAAAAGGCCAATCTCCTGGGATGCATTAAAAAGAGCATGGCCAGCAGGTCATGGGAGGTCATCTTCTCCCTCTACTCTGCCCTGATGAAGACACATCTGGAGCACTGTGTCCAGTTCTGGGCTCCCCATTTCGAGAAGGACAGGGAGCTACTGGAAACAGTCCAGCTGAAGGCTACAAAGATGGTCAAGGGAATGGAGCACCTCTCTTGTGAGGAAAGGCTGAGAAAATTTGGTCTATTGAACCTGGTGAAGAGAAGACTAAGAAGGAATCTTATCAGTGCTTACAAATACCTAAAACAGTAGGTGTCCAGAGGATGGAGACAGATTCTTTTCAGTGGTGCCTGGTGACAGGACAAGGGGCAATAGGCCCAAACTGGAACACAGGAAATTACAACTGAACATGAGGAAAAACTTCTTTAGTTTGACAGTGCCAGAGCACTGAAACAGGCTGCCCAGACAGGTTGTGGAGTCTCCCTCTCTGGAGATATTCAAAACCTGCCTGGATACGTTCCTGTCCAGCCTACTCTAGGTGGACCTGCTTTGACAGGGTGGCTGGACTAGATGATCTCCCAAGGTCCCTTCCAACCCCTACCATTCTGTGATTCTGTGATTCTGAAAAGAGAGCACATAAAGACAGGGACTATTTATCTCCTACACGTATAACTCCAAGGTGAAAAGTTTGACAAGCGCTTGGGCTACAAGCTGAAAATTCAATGTGGTCTTGTGAGAGTGAATAAATAGTCCAAATAAGATGAAATTCTTCAATGACAAACTGCAACAGTTCACGTGAAATCCAGGCGTCTCGGACAGTTGGGGTGAATTGCTCTCTAGAGACACCTGTGTCTCTGAATTGCAACCAGATGAAGCCCAGAGAACTGCATAGATAAAACGTTTAGCTTTTGAGTGACTTTTTTAAGGTGAGATAGATTCCAGTTTGGAAGAGCTGAAATGCACAGCTACAAAGGGGAGAATATTTGTGGCTGGGCAACAGTTCAGCAGGAAAGATCTCAGAATTACTGTAGATCTCAAGCTCATGATGAGTCAAACGTGGTGATTTGCAGGAGAAACAATTCTCATTCTGGGCTATATTAAGAGGATTGTTCCATAAAAGAAATGGAGTATTAATTCAGTCCTTTTCAGAATTGACAAGGCCACATCTCAAATCCCATGCCCAATTTTGGAGGGATAGCAGAAAGAATCCAGAAGGGAGAGAGCTTCACAGAACATAACCTGTTGATATTCCCTTCAACCCTACAGCTGTGTACTTCTTTAGCACAAAAACCTTCTGTCAGCTGCATGATTCACTTAATAAAATATTACTGGATATTAAAGTGTTCTAGTAAAATAATTTATGTAACAGAGAAAACTGGTGTTTGAACTGTGGAAACCAGTTGTAAAGAGGCAACCTTGGCTTCCCTACACAGGAAAACTTCCTCCAAAGGCTATATTTACCCTGCTTGAAAACTATCTGGCTGGCTCCAGAGCAGATCTCTCCAGCTCGGGGAGAAGTCTGTGTATGCAGATGTTGCAGATAGGGATGGGATCAAATTCCTGCTTTGTGTCCTCATGAAAAAGAAGAACGAGGCTCATGGGCTGCAGCTCTCCAGATCTGTCAAACTGGCATCTCTCGCCATCATTGCACTTGCATTACAGTTGCTGTCAGAAATTATTTGTGCCAGAGCATGAATTCTTGGGGTGAAGACAGGATTCCGGGGATGCTCAGTGGTGTATCAAAATCTGCTCGTGGCAATAGCGGAGCGTCTTACAGCTGGTCCCTTGGTGGGGTCAGCCTGAGGTCAGGGATATGCTCTGTCCAAAATACTCCATTCATCCTGCTAGGAAAAAGAGGGAACAAGCCATATAAACAAGGTAAGACTTTTACTATCCCAAACACAGTTCAGCACGTGGACTGTTGCCTGTGCTGGAAAAGCTAAAGAGAAAAGCAGGAACTGAGAGGAGGAGGATGCCTGACGCTGATGACATTACATATGTCATCTTGAAGAGCTGATGAGGGAATATTAATTGCCTTGACAAATAAAAATGTTGAAAGCTTTCAGATCTGAAATACTGGAATTGGGTGGGAATCCGACCAGAAGTTGCCGTACTTTGGGTTTCTTTGGATTTCTTCCAAGGAGCATTTCAGAATTTTGCAATCAAAGTAAAGAGCCTTCGAATCATCTCTCTCAACGCAGAGATGGCAGTCATTCCCCCTGTGAGGCACAACTACCATGAGAAGCACTGCAGTTTTGAATTATTCATTAATTATCTCATAAAAGCTGCAGAGAATACACACTGTGCCAGCTCATCAGCTGGTGTAAATCAATACAAATCCAGTGTCTCCCATGTGAAGCCCTCTAAAAGCGCTAAAAGTAATTTAACTGACATTTCTGCAGTACAGAACTGTTTATTTTATAGAGTCAAAATACAGCTAAATGAAATGTTTGTACAGGATGTAAAGCCAGAGATGAAGTGTGCTATGGCTTTTAGCCTCCCTTTTTCTCACCAATGCTTAGCACACAATGGAGAACGGCAGGAATTACATGGTGGGGGTAATCTGCTTCCTCGATGCAGAGTGCTGGAGATCTCCACGTGTCTCTGATCGTACTGGGCCTGACAGGTCTCCTGCTCCCTGAGAGCAGTGAGAGGCTGCAGGGTTTTGAGAGCCCCTGTCTCTCCCTTCCCCTCCACTCTCCAGGGCATAAAAGGTGCTTTGTCTTTCAGATGAGCCCTTCATATCTCAAAGCACAAGCATTCAAAATATACAGAGGGGTTTTTTCCCATGGTAAAAAAGAGAAATAAAAAACAGGTGTCTTCACAAAGATTTCCATGAAACATTTTCACCTAGAATCCTCTCAGTTGAACATTTCTCCAAGACCCAAACGTAATACATTAAAGTATATGTAAAGAATACAAAATAACTAAGCTCTGATTCACCAAGGCACTGTCACAGGCCAGACTTAAAATGCATGAAATGACTGTGCATTTTACATTTTAAAATATAAATTGCATTGGAGACACAGGCATTTAACAGAGAATTAGTAGGAAGCTGTTGCAATGACAGTATTCATAGGTTGCTAGATACATGCTGGAGTTTAATCCTCACGTAAATCTAAAACAGCTCTCTTCTCTTAAACTGAATTACTCTCATTTTACACCATGGTTCATGATTTTAATACAGTCAGTGTGCAAAGTTAGCAGCCCCTTAGTGGATGCAAATCAGTTTCCCATATATCAGTTGCTCTTTCCTGGAGCCTTTTCAGCTGGACTGACCTTTCTACCAGAAGATAAGCTGTTATATACTTTAATATTCATATTGTACAGTCTTCTATAAACAAATATTTTGAATGTAATACTTGTCAAATTGTAAGAACACAAGTTAAATACTTTATAAAACAGCTGTTCTTTTAATGTTGTGCTTTAGACACTTCAGGCATTTAAACAGAACATCCAGTACTAGCCAAAGAAAAGAAAAGAAAAAATAGTTAATATTCACTTTCTGTTGTCACAGACTTGTACCGCATAAATTTTCAGCCTTATGGGAAGATATTTCAACAGGTTTTTTTAAACTAATGGTTAATAGCAATGATTTTTGCAGAGCTCTCAGTAGCAACACAGTTTTTAGAGTGTGAGTAGCTAAATTAAATGGCAAGAGATGAATTGATGAAGAATTTGTGGCTATGGATATGTGAATATGGATAACAAATATAAAGGTTGACAAGTTTTGTCCTTCTTTTCCATGCTGTTTTCTAGTAACCTGTCTTTTTCTCGCTGGGATGTAGGAGCTGCCGTCGTTTTACACATTCCTGTGTAAGTTTTGCTGCTTCATCATAGAAATATGCAGCTGTCATTTTAGAAGACTATGACCCATGCAACAGGATGGTATATAATGTCATATTATCTGGCCAGAAAATGAGTGAAGTGTCTAGGGCAGACACTGAGTGCTGATTGTCCACAGAAGGAGAGAAGTGTGGTTCTGTGGAAATGATCAGCACCATACTGACAAAAATGTACCTTGAAAGTAACCGCTCTGTCTCATCTGGATTGGTATTTTCATTTGCTGGATTTTTTGTTTCATTTTCTCATCTAGAATATCAACCTAAAATCAAAGGTCAAGATGGGCATATCAAAATTAAGATCAACTACTGAATATTAGCAGAAAAGAAAATGCTCTTTGAGTACATTTATTTAAATGTCAATTCACGGAGAATGACAATAAATTCACAGTTAGTCATAGAAAGATTTGTGGACTTTCATTACTCTTTTTTCATTATTGTTAACTGAAACCGTATCTTCCCGAAATATGCCCAAGGTTAATTTCCACACCATGGGAGCTGAAGCACTCGTCTTTGCCCTTGGTCAGTATCTTACATCTCTATGCATGCATGTGATCTCCCTAAGGCCTGACATCATTGGAGCTAGACTGAACGTTTTCAGAGACTGTCCCTTCATCACGAATAGTTTAAGCAGAGTTTGTTCATCTTTCATCGATCTGTAACTTGATGCAAGTAGGCAAGGGGGAAAAGCAGAGCTTGCTCCTTCGAGCCGTGCCCTGCCACATGTTGTGTGTACTATATATGGGCAAAGAAGCCATCTACTGAAAATCCCAACTGTAATAATTGAGATTAGTAAATCAACTATGCAAAGGAACATGAAGTTCAAGCGCCTTAGAGACACTGGTAAATATTTCCCCACCCACCCTATCTTGCTCATTACTGAAAATCCATGAGAACTGTCTGACTGGAATGCTTTGGTTTGAAGCCTGATTGAATCTTGGACAAGATGCTGCACAAAAAGCATTTTCTTCCAGCAACCTACCAATCATACTAACAGTTGTTGATTTCAGATTTATCACTCCTCTTAAGAAGTGAAAAACTCTATCGTTACGGCTTCCAACACTAAGAAAATCTGCCAGAGGTAAGAGACATAGGAAAGATAATTAGGATTGAAGGAAATTGATTTTATTTTAATGAATTTTGATCATGCATATATATGTTATTTCCCCACAGTTCTTCCCATTTTATTGACGTCAATCTTTCCACCAGCAGTAAATAACAATCTTGTATTTTAATTGTTCTTTTTTCTTGCTAGATTGGTTATAGAGTCATGATTCCTAACAGATTCATAAATAAAATAGAATTTTATAACATTCAGTTCTGATAGCTTGCCAGACAAGACTTCAAGAAAGGATACCAGTTGTCTACAAGTGCTACATTTCATATGTTTTCAACTATCCCTCCTCTGTAAAATTTCACATATTAATGATAGCATTCTCGAATTTGTTCTAGATGGAAGGAAAAAAGTCAGTGACCATTTTCAATTGCAGATTCAAATATAATCTTTACAAGCTTTTAAAAATTGAGAAACCAATAAAATTGATTATATACTTGCTGGTTCCAAAGTCCAAATTAAAGGAGTTTAACTGTAAAGTTAAAAACATAGAGCAAGATGATCAGATTTAATAAAACACAAATTGGTAGAACCCATTAAAATGTTAGATTGTAAAGTTTTCCCTCTGGCTTTAAAGAATGCTTCATTCCAGTTAAAACCGGTGGAAATTCCTATTACTTTCTATGTGTGGAGGTGGACAGTGCAGTTTGCAAGTGCGATTTTGTTTCTTTATGACAAAAATACATCAGTTAGGCACTGGACTGAAACTACGTTATCAAAGTACCATAAGGAGTTAACTACTTTTCAGTACTGACTCATGTAAAAGTAAATGACAGTGTAAATTTAATGATTTCAAAATCAGACTCTGAATCTCAGCCTTAATTTGGCCACTCAAAGAAGTGTCCTGCTATTACAAAACATTAAGGGCTCTCCAGCTCCCTCTTATTTTCATAAACAGCAACTGCTAAGTTTTTGCAAAGTAAAACTCATGAAAACTCTACCTTCAGAAAACACAACTGTTAATTAGGACATAAGAAGTCATTCCAGCTTTCTGATACTCTCAGAAAAATGTCTGTTTTGACATCAACACCCAAAAAGGACAAGTGGTAGATTCTATAAAACCTTATTATTAGCTTATTAGTATTGCTTTACTTGGAAGGCACTTGCATAGTATAGTGAGGGTTACATCACCTTAACCAAGACATAACGTAGATCTTTGTGTGACCTGAAGTGACCAAATCCCAAGATAATAGGTTCTCAGAGGTACAATTTGGGTTATTTTACTTTGTTTACAGATGGTAGCATTTCAGTAAGATTTTCCAAAGGGAAAAGAGCTATTTTAGCATGCAAAATGTTTTGGGCTAGGTTTGTAATTACCTCATCCAACACAGATACAAAAGCAGCTATGAAGAGAAGTTTCACAATGTTCCTTGCACATAAATGCTTCTTCGTTTTAGTTACCATAACCTGGATTTTTCTCAAGTCACCTGTAGCCCAAAACTCTCAGAAGTCCCCCTTCCTCTCTCCTAGGTGGGTTCATTTCACTGTCAGAGGGCATCAAGGTCAGTCTGGGGGAACTGTGTGACCTTGTATACCTTTTTGGTCACAAAGGAAGCCTCTGTAACACACAAAAATCATGTTGACCCTCAAAGGTACTCATTAAAAAAAAAAAGCAACTAAGTGCTGGACAAAGCAATATATTTCTCTCTACTATGTTACTACCTACACACTGAAATACTGAGAGACGCAGCTCTGAGCCCAGGAGAGGGATTGATTTCTCTCTCCAAGTGATAATATCATCACGGGATTCACAATGGGAGGAGATGGAGCCAACTCTAACCTTTGAGCACACACGTACAGGGGGCCCAACCCAGGCATTTCTTCCAGTATATGAGTTAGTTTGCTCCTACTTCATGCACCCCTTTTTGCAGGATTGTCAGGGAGAGGAAGAGCCCTTTGTCCCTTCTCCCAACCTTGGCTAACTAGAAAGGGGCAACATCAATGATACTTCAAGCTTTTACTAGTAACTCATCTGACTGCTGGACCTTTCCTTACAGAAATGGGCTTGGTACTTAAAAGAAAATCCCCCCATGTTTTCTAATCACTTGCAGCAACCAAAAATTGAAGATCATTATAAATATCAGGCTTGGCAGCATACTAAAATCTCTTTCCCCTCTAATATAGCTCATGCTGGAGGCCTGATCCATTGGCTTCTATTTTGGGAGGTGAAAGAAGGTAGTCACTGGGGTGCTATTAGAAACAGAATTTCTTCAAAATATTCGCATCGCTTAAATAGGTCATAAACAAAGGCAGAAGCAGTATTTACTGTGCCATTAAGGTAAACAAAAATAGCAACCCACAGGTAATTATGAAACAGATTGAGTCTGGCAGGTGAGTTCCAGCAGTCTGGTTTTGATTTCCAAATGAGGGATTAGAGCCAAGCTATAGACCTGCCATAATAAATTGACTATATTCCCATAGTTACATGGCTTGTTTCTTTTCACTTCTACTTTCATTTTACATTAGCAGCTTTTGGCACTCTGATGTAGGAACATGCCTTCTCATTTCTTAATAACCTCTGAGCCCGGAGTTGGTTTTATAGTGGAGCTATGGCCACTGAACAGCAACCAGCGTGGGACTGTCCTGCTGGTCCATACCTGTGAGGCACTGACCCCAGGACTTGGCATCCATACACAGCTCACGAGAAACGGAGAAGATCCACTTACATTTTTGAGAGGAAATGGCTTGTCAGTGGAATAATGAGTCCCATGAGCAGAAACTGCAGAGGAAGACAAAGTAAAAAAAAAAGAAAAACACCACAGAAATATTATGATAGGATCAAAAATCAATACCACTGAATTAAATTCAACATGGAGGGTCAAAGAGGAAGGCTTGGAGCGAGTTTGTGGGCTATGTTTTTAAAAGGAATCTGCTTGATTTTTTTATCTCCTGCAGTCCTGAACATAAACTGGCATGTATTTTTAAGGGATGCTCTCAGCAGTGACACAGACACCAAAGAAGTCTGGCTTCCCTGCCACATGCCTCTGAAGTAGTCTAGATGTAAGGGATGAGGATGCCCATGTCCCAGAACCCCTTCACGCAACCTTCACATTGGTGTACTCACCCTACAGACTACCAGGGCTTGGTTCTGCATACATGGCTGGTGCCCTTGCTGCCACTGTCTGGCTTCAAATACAGCAAGGGCAGGTGTGAGTAGCTATGCTGGGATCACAGCCCAGATAATAAACTCCAAAAAGCCAAAGGTGCTTCCAAAAATAGGACTCAGACTTGGAGTACTGCTATGGCCTTGAAATTTTTACTCACTGGCCCTTTGGCAGTGTTTTTTGCCAATACATTAGCTATGGGCACAGCAGGCAGGAAGGCAGTCTAACCCTGGGGTGCAAGGTGAAAATCACCAATTCTGTGCAAAGCAGTAGCACTTAGAACAAATGGAAGCTACTCGGATAGCAAGAAGCCCACAGCAAAAGAGGGAGCAAAGGAATAGGAATGAAAGTATCATTTACCTTTTGGACAGACAACTGGCGTGTGATCACTGGGCTGAAATGCCTGTTGCAACTTGACGTGCATATACTTTGATTCCTTTTGCTTAGACCAAAATCCATTAACAAGGCCCAAGAGGTTAAAGACTGAAAAATGACAGTAGTGAATTACTACTGCCGATTTTCAGTAGTAGAACAATAAGAAAAAAAATGCAGAAATTGTGATTTTTTTTAAATTTAAGTTCTACTACAGTTTCAGATTTTAATGGATAAACTAAGCTTTCGTGAAGGTTTTGCCAAAGATTTTGTTGCACGTCTAGTTTCATTGCTGTAGTTTTTGGTATGCAAGTATCAGAATTCAAAATTTAATTTAAAAGTACAAATAGATCTTTTATAGCTTCTAGTTTTCATCAGCAACAGCTGACTGCGCACTGCAAAGTTCTTAGTTTTTGATAAGAGACAGAACTTGGAAAAACAAAATGCTACACCTATAGACCTTACTAACCTACAAACCCTGCAGCAAGGTCAAATAACACATCCCTGTAGGACCCTTTTTAACTACCCACCAGGACCAGTTTCAAAGACTCTTTATTCACAAAACCTTCCAATCCTACATCTTCATCAGTGACTCCTGCACCAACCACGTTCCTGGCTGACCTTGGTATACCAGGGCAGTGTGCCAGGCTGCCCATCGTGCTTGGCAGCACTGTTCCAGCTTTCCACAACCTCACACCTTTCTGTTTATATCTATCTACCACCTCTTGTGCAACACCTAGACTGTAAACTCTCTGAGACATGGAGCATTTCTTCTGCTGCATATTTCGACTGCATCCAGCACGCTGGGCTGCCAATCCACAATTATACCTCCTAGGTGACATGATACAAATACAGACTGTGGTCACAGTTGTATTTCCATCAAAAATACATGTCATGCTCCTACTGTGTACGAAAGATGAGAGATAGAACTTATTGAATCAATGCCCAAAACCACATGCTCCTTGTTAACTAAAAGTAGAGTGATGACCTTATTTTATTAAAGTATTTGCCACTTCATTCCATTTTAATAGGACAAGCTATGATCCAGCAAATAGTAAAAAAAAATAAAATTAAAAAAAAAGGAAGACCACTCCACCTGGTGTAAACTGGTACACATTCCTTACCAACATCATTAGCTTTGTGGAATGAGCTGAAACTAAACACACTTCAACTTTGTGCTTGAGATTGTTTATATTTGAGGAAGAAAATAAATTTTTTTCTTGTGAAATCCAAAGTACCATACTAATACATTATTGTTACTTAACAGCTAAAAGTGTGGTAAATAAAAATAAGCAGTAGAGTAGAAAATTGTTCCCCATGAAAGGAAAGAGAGATATTCTTTCCAAAATGGAGCTCTGTGCTAGCATGGTCTGTTGATCTCAGCAGTGACAGTGGAATAAGTATTGGAAACCCACAACGCTCCCTCACAGAAAGTTTTCTCCTACCTGGAATTAAGGGAGTTCAGATTTTCCACGGTAGTGTAGACAGGCCACAAGAGTAATTTTTTCTTCCTGATGCTCACAGCAAAAGGGGAATAGGGAAAGTGGCCATCTCAACCCTGAAAAAAAAGGCATTGGGTTTTGTTGCAGTACATCCTAGTGGTACAATCCAACGTCACAGGAAAGATGGCTTGGATGCTCAGAAAGTTAACAAAAATAACCAGTTACAACAACTAAAGCTAAGCAGCACATTGCTAAGGTGGTGTAAACATAAACCTCTGCTGACACCTCTGAGGATGCAGAAGCAGAGGTTAACACTTTTTTTTCATGTGCAAAATGTGAGGGTTTGGTCTCATATTTTATTGATGTTGTGGTGCAGCCTTTGAGCCCTGATGTGCTACCTATGGTCATACGGTGTGAGGACTGACCCTGCCCTCTGAAGATTCCTAAGTACATACACCTGTATACAAGCACCCTCTTTCCCTTCCTATGGAAATCCCTGTCTGCTGCACTAACAAGGTACAACAGCTGTCCCAGGATCACGAGGACCTTTCTGAAGGCTGTAGCTGGTACTTTTTTGAGACATTTATTCCACGGCTGGAGAACATACAAACAAGAGGAAAACAGTGTGGAAGTACAGTCTGTTAGGAAATAGGCTCTCCACTAATATAAATGCCTTAAATAGAGGATATAAGGAATCCAATGAGAGATTCATTATGAAAATCCCTGATAAATCCAGTGGTAGCATAATTGGATAAATGGATAATCTATAAATTAATAAGGACATGAGATACATTTTTAACTAGATGGAAATGGATTTGACTCCTTCACAGACTCCTTCACAGTCACTCTGTCATGGTTTGCCAGATCTCTCTCTGCTCTGTGTCGAGGGAAGAGTTTTATCTCCTTGGATAAGCAGCTTCTATACCTTTCATCTGATGACTAATAGCAGGCAGCTCCCCTACCTACAGACAGAGAGGCTGCCAGTCATGAGGTACAACTCTTTTGAGAGAACAAATTTTATTTCAAACGTGATATACTAAATTTACTCCCCCAAAACACCCATATTTATCTTTGTTGCTGAGAGTCAAAATAGGAATGAAATATTTTGAATGACCTGTAAGCCTGTCATTGGAAGCAAGTTTCTTTCTCTCTGACAATTACTTAAACTTCCTCTGTAAAAATTACAAATGTATCTCCCAATTTGTAGCCTTTCACTCATGTCTGCTGTAGTTTCTCTGCTCAAGAAAAGTATTATGATTAGACTTGATCTTTTCTACCTGACAAAGACACGACCAAATTCCTGATTCTTGCTTCAGTACCATTTTTCTGGTGTGGGAACAAAAATGACTTATAGGTTTTGGAAACTTAACAGATGTAGCTCCTCTCCTGAGCTAGTGTAATGTATTTCAGGGACAGTAGGTACCACCTCAGCACTGGCTGATGTAGTTGACATTTAAGACAGCACATTCCTTCCCACAGTGAGCCTCGCTGGACCAAGAGTGCATGCGTTGCTCAACAAAATAATTCATGCCCCAAATTTATTCTGTTATGAATCCATGTAATATGATGAAAAAGACTCATTACCATGCTCAATATTCCAATTCTACTTCCATTGATATGAACTTGAGGAAAATTAACTGGCTTCAGTAAGTATTTCTAACATAGAGAAGTCATAATAAGAAAAAAAGTTGGGCCTTGAGCTCATGATAGTTTCTCAGGAACTCAGACACTTATCAAGACTACTGTGGCACACTCTCCATTGGAAGAGCTCATTACTAACATTGCACCTCTTGGTCACATACAGAAGTTAAATATACCCCTAAAGACATCAATTCTGCAAACATAACCAGATTTAGGCATCTGATAAATACTAAACCACAAAGTTCAGCATAATTTCAGCATTGACAGTTGACATCACATAAAAGCTCTCTACAAAGTGATATGCAGTCACACAACTGTGGCATCCTGGCTCTTTGGAACAAACAAAAACGTTTCTTGCAATAGAAGTTGAAGACACATTTCTGTACAGGTGGCTGAGGAACTGATCATCCAGGTTGGGGTCAGTCTGAATAATTATGGTGGCTAAATATTGAGTAGTCCATCCATTTTTCAGAGGGAAAACTGATTTCTCATATTTGATACTACAGGCAGCCCTATTTTGTTTCATGTCTTGTTGTCAATAAAGACTGAAGTTATACTCTGGGAAATCAGGAATCAATATATGCAGTTTTCCCCTCTAATGTGTTCTTACAACAGGCAAAGAAAGTGTTTACCTCTCTTCTGTAGCAGCCACACTGCAGATCCCTTTGCAGATGAAGCAATTTGCAGATATCACTTGGCATATGGTAATTTTATTTGCAAGTTATGATAAATAACTCCAGGGGAAGAAGGAAAGTAATGACTGACATAACCATTTTAGCCTATAAAGAGAGACAAACACTATCTAAAACTATGCTCTTCTCCGCTCCTCAACAGGGGTAATGATCCATTGGATGGAGCTAACGCTGCTGGTGCATCTGGCCGGACTCCTGCAGATTGTGAACACATCTGCCCAGTAGCAATCACGTTGCCTTTCTGTGGATAACCGCTGTAGGAAGTAAGATAAGCAAATGAGACCGTTTCTGACAAATTGTCATGAGTCCAGTGCTTACTGTTTAGTGTCTTATTCACCCCAACTCATTTATAAGGAAATGTTAGTGGGATAAGGCAAGCACTGAATAAAATAGATGATTTGATTGTTTTCACTGAGTTGTTAACAAAAATGTGATTACAAGCTTCATGCTTTCTACAGCACAGCTAGTGAGGCAGGGAAAATTAAACCTGGAGTCAGGATTTCAAGGGCCAAACAGAAGTGGAGTTTGTTATGTTTAATTTTTTCTGGGTAAGGTTGGATAAGGGCTTCTTTCTGCTAAACATGCAATTGGGCCAGATCCTTTCATCAGCAGAGCTTCACAATACTCAGTATATGGCCACTATTTACTCACTTCATCAGCAATTTTCTCTAGGGATCTTTTTTAAACTTTAAATATGTAGAAACTAAATAGCTTTCAGGCTTAATGCATCTACTCTGTGTCATTTCTCATGGAGATGGCAGGCTCAGTTCACCTGTAATTAAGCCAAAAGGAATAAAAAAAAGGGAGGAAAAAAAAAAAGTGATGCTTGGAGTTAAAGTTTTGACTGCAGTCTGGGAAGTTTACTTTGCCGGGCAGCATGACTGTGTGCTTATTTTACATTTCCCAAAGATGCATGATCCCTACAGCAAGTGCTGCTGAATTTGCATTCTCACAATGAGCCTTCAGGGAGTTCAGTTGAAGTTGCTCAGATGTCCATCTTGAAATGAGGCAGAAAAGATTGAAACAGCACTAATCACATCTAACATCTGGGAATAAAACACCAACCAAACCATGTTTTGACTGTCACTCATCTCAGTGCCCCAGACTGGGGATGGTGAGGAAGGAAAGAGGAGAAGGAGGAGCTGGGCAGCCTGGACACAAGACTGAGAGAAGAGGAGCTGCACAAGGCAGAGCTGACTGGGCAGCAGGGTGCTGCCTCAGGAGTCTTTCCCTCCTCTAATATCCCATTCTGTCCACAGCTGTTTATTTGGAGCTTGAGAGGGGGGAGATGGACAGGGGTAGGATGGGGCATTTGCAGTAGTATTTGGCAAAACAAGCCAGTCAGGACTAAGCTAAAACACAAGGTTAAATGAATGAGTGTTGAATGGTTTCTTGTATCACTGTACACTAAGACACAACGCAAAGCATCACACTACACCTTGAGCAGAAGAAAATTTCTTGCTTCCTTTCAGCTTTCACAAGTCACAAGGACTCATGTTATCACAAGGTACCACCAAAATCAAGCAGGACCTGGTCACTGGACTGCAAAAGTGGCTCTTTCTGGCTTCAGCATCATTGCAGAGCAGAGTTGGCTTTGGGGAGGCAGCCACAAGGTAACTGCCAAAAGTACCAGGCCACAGAGACTGGAACAGAGAGAGAGGAAGGCACTGAGTTAAATTTGTGGCACAAAACATAAATCAGTTAGTGATGAGACTTGAGCAACTGTATGTTATGTAGTTCTGGGAGTTCCTTAGGATTGAGTTGAGCCTAGCTCCATGGACCAAACCTCCCTACTGAACAAGGGGGTCTGCAGCTATGTGAAGGACTTATGGCTGGTTTGGATCCCTGCATTTCCCTTAGGGGAATGCCTTGTTAAAAACTTGAGACAGATGTCCCATTTGAGTCTACTCCTAAAGCGATCTACTTTGTGCACACAGATCCTACTCTGTGGGTAGAAATAGCATGCAGCAAATGGGACAGTCCAGGGAATCACTTCCAAAGCACAGTGTTGCTTCAACTCAAATGCTAAAGCAGACATGACTATAAAAACATTGAAAACTTATTACCCTTCACACTGCCTCAGTTGACCTCAGCTGTTCCTGCAGTAATAGTGCTGAAGGACCAAAAATAAGCAAGGGTTATAAGTTTCTGCAGCTTGCTACCACAATGAATGTCAAAAGCTACCTTTCGGATCACTGGAAATGCTCTTTGAATAGCTAAGACATGATGATTAATTAACTCATTTTTCATGTGCCTCATTCCATCTCAAAAATAGCTAAATCAGACTGTATTTTAATCTATCACCTTTTCACCGTCACTTGACCTTATCTTTCCAACTTCCTGCTAAGATCTGTGTTTAACGAAACAAAAAAACTGCCTAATTTTCAAACTCAAATCCAGCTCTTTTCCTATCGCAGTCATCAGTTAATTTCCTTAAAACATCATCACATAATCAAAGGGAACCCTGGGGACCAGTGTCCAAACCCTGTCCTGCCTGACAGATGGAAGATTCCTTTCTTACAAACCCAAAGCTCAAGGTTGACAGGAGTCCTTCAGGGAACAATACTCATTTTTTCCAAGCCAGTACCAGCTCCAGGTCAACTATGGCACTAACTATAAAAAACCCAAAGGCTTTTCCTGTCGCTGTGTCAATATTCTTTAATGTTAACCTGAAGGGAGTACTCATTCCTCATACAATTGTACTAATCACCTACAAAAGTTCATACATGCATATTATTTTGTGAGCTGAACATTTGACCTGCTTCACTGTTGCCCAGTTTACTCTGGACAGAAATATCCAAGTTATTTGTGTTTGGCCAGCTTCCCCTCCTATTTCCTTCAATCCTCTTAACTAGATGCTAAAGAACAAACTGGTAACCTTCGCTGGTGCAGCTACTTACCTCTAAAACTCAATAATTAATCCCAAGTGCATGACAAATGCTATGCAATTTATTCTCTGCTTGGCTGCAGCTTGAAGGAGCATGGACTCTGAATTAGTGAGCTCTTTGGGTTCAATCTGGAAAGCATATGCTTCCCTTCCATCATTCAATCCATCAAAATGCAAAAAAAGGCCTGGGAAAGGCACATGGCACATTTTGATATCATTCATTAACATTAACGTCCTTGTTATAAAGATATGTTTTATTTGCAGGTAAGAACAGCCTTATGGGCATCTGGGAACACTTTGAATGATTGCGAAAAAAGAAGAAATTTGGGTCATAACTAATGATCAACATCCCCTTTTAATCAAATGAAGCCATCATAATGTGTCAGTCCTCCGGGGGAACAAGGACCTTTCACCTCGCTGGGGCCTGCTGAGGCCAGCAGTAGCTGTGAGCAACCCTGGCAAGTGGCCTTTTACTTCAGAGAGGAGAAAAAATGGAATCTATCCATCAACACGCTCACTTGTGACACCGAATGCATAAAAGAAACCAAGTCTGATCAGTGATGTTGCCTTCAAGTTAACCCATGAATTTATGGAGCACCCCTTTAGGGTTTTCCTGATACCACTGTAGCTCTCCCCTGGCACAGCTGCTGTGTGGCCATTGCCCCAACAGTGAGAAGCCTCCTCTTTGGGATAGGTCTTCAGGAAAAATGTGGAGTTCTGGCTGCACGTCCAGAGGTTCATGTAAATGAGACTCAAAACCACACCCTGGAGCTGTGCAAGGGCAGTTTTTCCCCCACAGGGTTGGTTCTTCTACAAATGTTTGTCAGGTTTGAATAGGTTCAAAATTTCCCATCTTCTTTTTTTTTTTTTTTTTTTTAATCAGGAAACAGTCTTTTTCTAAATAGCTTTTGAATGGATTTGGAAACAAAACCTACAAGAATGTATACCAAAAATGACACCAACATAAGACAGAGAAATTGCTGTTTTTTCAGACAGAAACCCCAGAGATCATAGCTATAAGCATTAATTTCAGAAATAAGAGCTTAGGTGACTCCTCAACACTGATGCTCTCTGCCAGCCAAACCACACAATGAGCTTCTGTCACTCCAAGAAGTCCTGCCGCTGTTAGACTCCCACAATACACTGTAGATGCCATATGGAGGCAGGTAAGCCCAGGGCAGATGGTCCATCCTGTAGGAAAATAGAGGTGTGAAGTGCCTGAATGGTGTTTTCAAGTGGACAATAGTCTGTCTTTGTGCCCAAAATGCTGAAGTTTTGGGAAAAAATATATGTATTTTTATTGATGTATACTTTCCGTTCGAGGTGTTCTGACAGTACAACTCACTGCTGCAAGGGGTTTTGAAAAAAGGAAAAAAATAAATATCTGAACCAAATGCCCCAGTTATAAAGGACCACAAACTGAACATGCATCTTACAGAGGTGAGAAGGGTGAAAACTTAGACCTTAGAAGTCCCAGACACTTGCTGACATTGCCTTGAATATATTTTAGGCAAACCCTGCAAATTAATGTAAATATACATACATATGACATCGCAGTGCACTTCACACCAAAGGAAGGAGCAAACAAGTGTCCTACGGGGTTCTCAAAGGCTGCTGGAATAAATGTGTCTATTTTGGCTTTTTCTGGGGCATCAGAGAAAGAGGTTAATTAAACACTGCGCTCTGTACTTCTCTGTGAGATTTTAGGTAACTATTCTGGCTTTTTTCACTGCCACTCAGAGCCCCTTCAGTGAACTATAATATTTAATCTTCAGTGTTGCTCCAACTGAAATGACTCCCCAGATTTGTGTGAGAGCCTAATGTATATCTCAGATTGCTCCCTTGATAGTCCTTCATCTATCAAAGCAAGCAGCCTTCTGGTGAGAGCTTTCCTATTAGCTTACCCTGAGAGGCGGGTATGGGCTTTTAAAACTCATATTTCTAAGTAGCTCAGTGCCCCTGTTCCTGCACCATCAGAGCATTTCCAATGCTGTGATATCCTCGTGGTCAACACACTTCTGCATGGTGAAGCTGTGCTGTTGGATGCAAAGGAGATCTAAGCACACATAGATTAAACAAGTTGCTCAATGAACAATTTAAGCCAAAAGAGGCAGCCCAGTCTTGCCTTGCTGAGGTCACTCACGTCCAGTCCCAGATGTTCCCACCTCCCTCTTGGTGTGTGACAAAGGGGACTGGCAGTGCTTGTGCAGCAAAATGGAGGTGGGAGTCCATCTCTCAGTAGCCATGAACCCTCCTCAACCTCTGGGTGGAATGGAGCCTAGGAGGATGTCCCAGAATTACTGAAGATGCCTGGCAGGAGCCTGCAGTCCTGCACGGAGCATTGGCACCATCTCAGACAGACAGAGCAACCTTGATGGTCACAAGGCTTTCTAGCATCAGGTGTTGAGCTCACCAATCATGTCTTTATTTTAATTACTGGGGGGAAAAAAAGCCAGCTACCAGCATTATAGGTGATGACTACCCTGCTTCAGACTGCAGTGAGCCGATGCAGAGACCCTGGTGCAGAGACACACACATCCCCCACCCCCCCCACCCCCTTTTCCCGCTGGCTCCTGAGTGCTTCCTGAATAAATGAAGGGGCAGGCAGCTCTTTTCATGATCTCTTCCCAAGCTATAGCATTTCCTAACTGAGCACAACGTTAACCATCCTGTCAGCACTGTGTAAGCTCACAGCATTTTCACATTAGGGCTCCTAGCACAACGAGAGCAAGGCGGTAAGGGAGTTTAATATTTGGAGGAAGGGATGAAGTGGCAAGTGCTGAATTTGATAGCTTTGGATTTGGCACCACTTCTCAGCAGTGGTGCGTTCTAACAGTCCCCTAAAAACCACTGATTTGGAGAGAAAATACGCAGGCCTGCCCTAACGCCCAAGGCACGAAAGCCAGTTGGCAGGTCTGTCCTCGGGACTATTAGAGCTCTTGAACACAAGAAGCCTCCTGTCCCAGGATATTGCATTTACTTACGTCTCCTTTCCAAACTGGAAATGGTTTTGACCTTCATTCCGCGCCTGGTTTTTGTTTCAGTTAGAAACTCAGGAAACAAAAAGAAGAAGCATTTTAGCATTTGCAGCACACAGCAGAGACTGAGCAATGACAAGAAACGGTAGCAAAGCCCACACGTTCATTAAAATCTCCCAATTACACTTCCAGGTGTAACTTCACAACATGGCGACCGTTTGCCCATCGAGTATTTTCCATGCAAAAAGTCCCACAGGAAAAAATGAACAGTTGTATTAAAGAGCTGCATTGTAGAAAGAGAGAGAGAAAAAAAAATCCCTGGCTGAGTGAGAAAATCAATACATGTTAAAGCATTGCAGATAATTGCAAAATTATGTTTGCTTTATTTAAAACCACTCCTATGTTTTTGGAAATTAGTTCTGCAAATGTTGCACGTGAAGGAATAACCTTCCCCAGGAGCATCACTGAAGATGATGGACGGGACTAGGAAAGAACGCACAATCATGTTTTCTTCCTCCCAGAGAGAGGGCATTAATCACACGTTCCTCCATAATCCTCCTTCCACGGCCCCAGAAGGAGAGGGAAGAACCTGTCATAGCTCTAAAATTGGAGTTTTCTGGTCTTCAGCATGGTTGTTTCCACTGGGCCTGTGACAGACATGGATGCATCCCTGAACGATTTCCAAGCACAGCAGGGAAAACTGAGGTTGCATTTTTGAACTGGGCTTGTGCACAGGCCTTTTCCCTCTGCCAATTCCCATCCAGCACTGTTCCTTTCCCCTTTGGTCACTGCCAGGCTCATATCTCAGAAAGAAAGCAGTTTATTGAACTGCTTTGCAACTGGTTTTGGCACCTCTCATTTAAGGTTGCTGGGAGTGCTCCTCTGCTGCAGTGTGAAGGCAATGAGGCCAATGTAGGCATGTGGGCAAGAACAAGCCCAGGCAAAGAGGCATCTATGGGACACAGGGCCACGGTGTGTACCTTCTCACATTTTCCCAAAATGGGTTGGCTTCTGAGTTAGATGACGCTATAAACCAGGTCAGCATCTCCATAGCGACCATAGCTGTGAGTAAGGACAAAAGCTCAACTCCAGTCCCAGGCTGAAGCAGCAGTGTAACCAAAGTAATTTTCAAGAGTGGAAGGAGGCAACTGAAAGAACATAAGGAAGGTTTTGATCTGTAATATGTTTGAATATTTTGAAGGTCTCTATTAACGACTGTAGTCTCCCTGCTGCGGCAATTGAGTGGAGGAAATAATAATGGAGATTGAAAGCCATTCACCATTCGACCTCTCACAACCCTGACATTCTTCGGTAGAAAATGATTGGAATTGGGCACATCTGCTCTCAATAACAAATAGAAAAAATGTCCTGCAGCTTTAAGGCCTGAAAAACATATAGTAGGGCTAAAAGAAGGGCATGAATATGTATATCCATAGACTCAATATAACTTTAATAGTTCAGTAATAACTCTGTGATCATGACCACACCATATTTTGGAGTACTTTGTCTCCTGGAAATGCCTGGGAAACGTGAGGAGGTAGAAAGTCAATCTCTACTTGCAGTTAGGTACAGCCAGCCTCAGGTCACATGCAGGTGCGATACCAAAGGTCGTGCACAGTGATGTCCTGGCTATCCTCGAACTCAGTGCAGACCAGAAGCTAAGCCCTCCCATCTTCAGCCGCTTTCCAGAGGGCTGAGGTGGGTTGGCATGGTGCAGAGACACCTGAGCTGTAACCCAGCACTGCTGAACCTTGTCAATTTGCCATGAAGCATGTGTTAATACCAGAGAAAGCTGAAAATACATCCAGCTTACCATAGGTCCTTCTGCATCTCGCAATGCAGTGAGACCCATGTCTCTGCTGCTGACAGAAGCAGCCAGTCATCTTGGGGACAAGACTGCAACAAGCTGAAAGATAGAGCATGTCCAGTCTCTCCAGACACAGCTGCTCGACCCAAGACTGTGCTACGAATCAAACGGTGCTGCTGATTCATCCCATTCCCACTAGCACATGTGAGTCATCTGTCCACCCTGGACTGTTCACTGATGAAAAGTTTATTTTTAACAAGTCCTGGTTAAAAATAAACGTATACATCATACAAATGAGTAAAGCACTCAGCCCCAAATTGGTATGAATGTGCCCTGAGAAAAATTAGCTATCTTGAATGCAATAGGAAACCTGAGAACCAGTCCTTCTCTTACACTGGCATAAATCAGGAATAACCCCACTGAGATCAGTTACTGTTTCTGTAAGGAAGCATTTTTAAGGCTCTGATTGAGACCATGCTCCATTAACCTAGTAGGAGGATCCCTTCAGCGGTTTTATTATTATCCAGTCTTCACAAAAAGGGAACTGTGACAGCAAGGGTTTAAATGTAGGGTTCATACCACCTTTAGTGCTATAAAACTTAGGAATCTAATCCAAGCTTCTTGTTCAACCTCTCCCTAAAACAAAATGAGAGAAACAATCATCTAACACATGCTTCTATAGGTCTCAGCAAATGGGAAAAAACACCCCTTGCAGGTGTCTCTGCATTGACTGTAGACACAGTCTGAATAACTGCCTTGGACTAGACACCTGAAGTTTGTCAAGGTGACCAACACCTTAAGTGTTCACAGCAGAACCAAGAACTGAACTCTGCTCTTCTCAGCTCTAATGAGGTTGCATGTGGCTGAGGATTTAAAGACTTTGTCTGAAAAAGGTTGCTAATAGAGCATATGGGTAAAAGTCTGTAGTGTGGGATATGCAGCAGAACAAACCCATGGTCTTGCCTGGCCATCAGCTCTGGAAATAGCACATCAAGGGCTTCTACCCTCAGGGTTGCATTATGGCTTACAACCATTGAGAAAGCTGCACGATATCAGCCACTGGATTTAGCCTGCTTCAACAGAAAACACGTTTGCACCACATGGAACCTGACAATTGCCCTCCCTGGATTTTGTCATGGACACTGTGGTCCTTTTACATCCAAACACACACACGAGCAGAGTAGTGCAGGCACATGTGGTCTCCTACTCCAAAAGCTGACATCCCAAGAAGATGTTCAGTGTAAGAAGCATGGAAGGGTGGGAGACAACTGAATGTGTCTGTTTAAAAATAAAATAAATAATTGGCACATACATACATTTGGATCACAGAAACAAGGCAGAAGCACCAATAATTTCCCTTGCACATTTGTAATGAGCAGATGGCATGTGGTAATTTTGTGGTGGAACTTTGAAGTGACCTGCTCTTTCAAAACGTGAGACTGAAACAAACTTTTAAGAGCAGAGCACTTCCTTCCTGTTATCTTTTGCGTGAGGCAGGCAGGCTGCAGAGAGAGATGTGCTTCCCTTCCTTACCAAGCATTAAAAAAAGCCCAGCTGTGTTGTTCTTTGCATGAAAGCATTAAGCATGGAAGCTTCTCAGGGCAGGCATCATCTACTGTTCTCCCTGTGAGCTCTGCCTCCTCTCTGGGCGCAGAGTCCCACGGCACTGCCACACTCATCCTACAATAATGAACCAACATCAAACACCTCCCACCATGGAGTGGAATAGCCCCAGAAGGCAGCCCTTCCTCTCCTGCACCCACCTCTCCTGCTGCAAAGGTGATCTCTTCCCTTCTGTGGGCTGGTCCACAAAACCTTGCATGGAGACAGAGCTTCTGGGGACCTGCAAGCACCGACGCAGGTGCTCCTCTTACCAGCAGAGCTGTGTCCAAGGGAGCAAACTCAGCACAAGAGCTATATGAGAGGAAAGGAGAAGGCTTGTGGTATGGGCAAGGAAAGCCACAGCTGCCGTTGGTAATGGACCCGCCCTTCTCTGAGCAGGGAAAGGGGCCTCAGCTTTGGTGTGTCCTGCACAAGTAGCCATGGCAGGAGGTCACTGCACATTTGCTTCCTTTGACAGAGTTTCTCCATGTCAGACAGTGCCTTCTGGCACTTTTCGCTCCTGACTCCCCACGTGCAGATATCCATAGGGGTCATTCAGGCCTTTTCTTGCTGTACGACTACGAGTGACTTTCACCCAGGAAGAACATGTCTAGGAAAACATTTTATCAATAGAAAACAAACCAATCTCCAGCCTACAAGGCATATGTCTTTGATTTGCAGTAGACCAAAGTATTAATTTGCTGTTGTTCAATTACTTAATGCAACATTTTGTCCTTAATTGCCTACAAAGAGTAATAGCCAGTAACTACAACTTAAAAGAGGGCAACTTCGGATGCAGAAAAAATGTTCTTTAGGAAGCATTTCCTGTGTCCTCCTGAGTGCCTTATCTGACCAGCATCTTTCACTTTTATTTACATTTTATCTTCTTTAAGAACACTTGTGGTATGGACTGAGTCATCAATAAGGGCACAACATGAAAGGAGGGATGAAAAATAAGCTGTCTTAAGAGCACTACTCTGCAGGAAACTTATTAGCATTTATTGTGCCGTATCAGGTTACCAGAGTTGAATGGAAAGAACAGAGTTTATTGAAGTGGCACAAAACACAACTCTCTGGAAGTCGCATTCAGTATATTGAAAGTACATAATGGAAAAGGACATAAGAGAAATCTCAGATTTTGCGGAAGCCAATAACAGGTACAAGTTGCTGGGGGGGGGGGGGGNTGAGAGCCTTAAGAAACAGCTCTTGGATAAGGGAAATGCCAAGGAATTAGGGAAGAAGGTGTAATTTACAGTGGAAGAAATCCCAGGGCTATCACGTTCATAATCTACTTGCACAAAGCCTATGTCTTGTTGTTGCCCTCCAACTCCTCCCCTCCTTTTCCCCCCACCCCACCACCACCACCACCCCCAAATAAGCAAAAGGGACATACTTAAGAAACAGTTCAGTAGATTTCCAAAATGGGTTCCTCCATCTGGAAGACTTCTGAGCTCTTTCAATGGCCAAGTCACAGACCTCACTCCCACATTAAGAGAATCTGATTGCTACTGATGTAAGACTGTAGGAAAACCTTCGAAGCCGCTTTTTAGGAGTCAAGCAGGATATATATTTACAGATGACATGTGTGTGCTGCCATAAGAGAGGCACACAATTAGAAATGTGGGTAGATTAACAGTTTTGAGTTCTCCTTGGATAACGATAAAGCGTGCACAGCTGGCATTTCACTCTGAGAAAGCAAAAGTAGAGGAGAGGACTTTACCTTGCTCAAGGAGAAGATCTTATTCCTCCCTGACTTTGTTCTCTCAAGGCAGAAGGTCATGATCTGGACTTCCATTATGGCTGTTCAAAAATGCATCAAAGGTTTGATGGATAAAAGAATGTTATTTTCCAAAACCACTGGGACACTTCCTGCCAGTTCACATAATTGAGTATTACAGTATTTAAATTACAAATTGAAGATTATTTTTACAGGTGTCATTTTAAATATAATACGAAATTTCTTGACATTACCTCAGCCGTGCTACACAACCCAGCTGCACTCGGACTTGCATGTGTGATGCACATGGCTGAAATTTTGTCATATTACATCATGGGCTACAAAAACACACAGTATAAATAGACGATGTAATATTTGAGGAGAGCAAAAACATGTAGTGCTGGCCTCGCTTTATGGAACCCCAGATCTAATACGGACGTGGAAATGTAAACTGTTATTAAGAGTTCAGATCAAAAAAATCCCTTCGAGAGGGCCGGGCAGCAGCGCCGGAGGAGGGCAGATCGATGGTGCTCGATTGCCCTCCAGTGGGCTCCCACCGACTCTGCTTCCCCATCACCAACCTGGCCCGGCGAGGGATGAAGCTGAGCAAACGAGACAGCTACTGCTCATGAGGAAGACACAAGTTATTCGCACTGGCAGCTCGGCAGACCAAGGAGAAAAACGTTAAATCAATTAAGGACAAGATCTTTAAGAACCCTCTTGGCTTTTTATCCGCAAATTGGCCTTAGTGGCTGCAAAGAATTTGCCTTTAACTGTCCTAATTTAACGTGGTTTTCTAAAATGCTATTATCTCCATTCTGTAATTTGTTATTTCATTTTTATGGTTTCCAGCAAACGCCACGTCTGGAAAGGAAAATTCCACCTTTTTTTGTACTCTGTTGTGACTCGCAATTTGCATTCATTCTGCATGAAAAATCAGTTCCCATCGAAGAATTCTAAGAGAAACAAGAAAAAATAAAGAAAACAAACTGTCAGCAACTTCCTAATGTTGTTAACACAAAAAATGTCAACAATACTCACTAGATAAATTAAAACGCCCCTGCCCTTTTGCTACCCTCTTCCTAAAGAAACCAACGTGAAGCTTTAAGTCACTTCTAACCTTTTTAAGCAGTTCCAGATCCAACACACAGTGACCACAAACTAGGTTGGGTGGCTGGGCAGTAACTCACAGACGTTGCCAAACTCAGAAGCAAGGAGATGACATTTCATCTGCAGGCCTGTCCACACAGCAAGAATAAGAGGCTGATAATTGTAAGATTAACTGAGCAATTTTTGTTTTCAGTACAGCTGGTCTGCGTCATTAAAAAAGTAAATAAATTAAAAAAAATAAAAAATATAAAAAAAGGACCACAATTTTGGGGACTCAAGGAATAGGTTTGTGGTGGGAAAGGCACTACCATATATGTAAGTGAAGTTTGGGGTGTTATAGTTTCCATGCATGTGTAACTAAAAAGAAGAACCATAACAAAATGACCATCTCTGTCTCATAAGACAGAGCATTACATATTTTAGTGACTTCAGTGCAAATATTTTCTTTCTACTCACCTCACGTGTCTTTTTTTCATTCTATCTTCCTACAGGGAGGCATAAAAAAAAAAAACTAAAAAAATTTAAAACCCAATTTCTCCTCATTTTTTTGTTGCTGTTTTTGATAAACACAAGGACCTAAAAAGGGGGGAAAACCACCTTGCAGTGTTCCTTTTCCATATGGAAAAACATTTTCAAGGAAGATTGCATGGTTTGGTGTCAGGCAATTTTGGGTTACCTCCATGAACATGGTTTACTCTTTAATCGGAGACAGATAAAAAACAGGAAAAACCTAGCCAGTGGAATAGTTTCTTGTGAAAGGAAGGTAACTGGAGGCTACCTTGGAAAATGAACATACTGAGACGGGTCTGATCCTAGGAAAACCCAGATGGCCAGATATGGGGGTCACAACCAAGGCCACAGTCTAAAACGGATTAAAACAGGAGAGGGAGCTCTCACCCAGCCTGTCAAGGTGGGAAGGTGCTCCCAGGTACTCCATTACAGATTGAAAAAATTAGCTATGAACACCTTAAAAGGTTCAACTGTTTATATCACAAAAGCGAAGCACTGATTTTCTAGGCTTGAAGATTCATTATGCACAGGTAACTACCAAGGTGAACATTTAGACTTTGCAAATTTCACCTCAAACTGAACATACCTTGTGTTTTTTTGTTTCAGGGATTCCTAACATTGAGTCACTGGAGCTGAGTTTGAACTCAGTGATGTTTGGTTTGTTCACATCTGAAATTCAGAGCAAAAAATATGAAGGAATGGGAGCTCATATGGACGAAACCCAAAGCAAATGTTTGCAGGAACCTCTGAGAAATGGAAGTGCTGTGTTCACATAGTTCTAATTATAACACTGCATTTGTAGGATTCATATGAGCTAGGACTCGTGGAAGAGAAATATAAAGGAAAGCTGGCTTAAAGGGAAGGCAAAATACCCTATGGAATTTGGACTGGAATCTTCTAATGTGAAGGAAATCTACTGCAGAAAAGTGGGAACTACTTAAAAAACAGCTGGAGAGACCACAAGTGAAATTCATCCTGCTTATAATCTAAACACAGAAAAGGGCAACAAAGGCCAGCTCAGTTAAGCAAGGATATAAAGTCTTATACACCCTGTGCAAAAAGCCTAATAAAGGGTCCTTAAAACATAAATAGCACTGGGAACTACATAAAAAGTAGACAGAAGCTAGTTAAAATGAATAATTAAGAGACGAAGGTAAATTGTAAAGAATAATTTACTTAATCATAAAAGCTTCTTGCATATTCCCATGCCAAAGGGAAAGGCAGGCAGAAAACCACACCATTTAAAATCAGAATGAAAGAGATGGTGCAGTAGACCCACTCTTCCTGTTGAAATTGTACTGCTCCTGATTTAAAGCAGAATATAGCTTTCAATATTTTCCATCATCAATCCATTTGTTTTACGCTCACGGTATGAGGGATTCCTCTCATCTCACTGTATTCATGTAGGAAAGGAAGGGGCTGTTCAGTTACTCATTCAGACACTGTTGGCAGTCAATGGGGGTGGGCTTTAAAGCTATGTAAAGTGAGCCACATCTCTTGAGGTGCCTGTCTCCCACAATGAACTATAAGAAAACCCAGGACCCTAAAGTTAGGTGTGATGACATGACAATGCGTCTTCACAGACATAATTTTAATCTAGTTACAAATTTTCAAGGAAATAACCTAATGACTTGGAATCAATGAACCTTACTGGTTTACAGAAGCCAGGGATATCACAGCTTCATAGTAGCAAATTGCAAATGCAAAAGTAATAGGAAACGTGTCCCCCAGTGAAACAAAAAAAAAGAGTTTCTGCCCACAGATGGCAGCCTTCCATGGCAAACATGAACCTCATCTGTGAGTCATTTCTAGCGGAGTGGTAGAGTTACAAGGGGTAAATGGATCTTTAGAGTGCAAACATGCCTGAACAGCAGAGCTGGGAAGAGGCTGCTTGCTGGTGTCTGTGCAGTTGCAATGGTTAGTTCTGGAGCTCTCCCTTATTATTGTTTTCGACTGTTCAGTGTTACGCCTTTCCACAGCACCAATTGCATGCATTTCAAAGAGTAACAATGTTGTTGCACGGCAAAAATGAGACTAAGGTTCTTTCTTCTTATATTTCAGAAGCAGACATATGAGCTACATGAAGCACAATCTACATGATTTTCAAGGAGGACCAAGAGCACAGAGTAAAGGATTTGATGACAGAGGCTAGGGCTTAGTCCAATCTGTGAAAGTAATTTTTTTATGAAATGCCTCTATCTCATTTTAGTGTCATAATTAAATGCCTTCTGAAAGCAAAATTGCAATTGCTCCAGAACAGATACCATTCTGTGGGAAAGGGCTTAAGTCTTATGGTGAACAAAAAACTTTTTTATTTTGAAGTAGCAACACTTGAGACTTTTGACCTGTGAAGTCTTGTCTTTCAGTGAAACGGAAGGGGTATTTTGCACTGAAACAGGGATGTGGCAGAGTTGTCTGCCCAGCATCGGAGGTGGCACTTTCCTACCCTCTGTAGAAAGTGTACTATGGAGGATGTTCAAAATGTTCTCCAACTTAACTGTGGGCATTTTTAGTGAGGTCTTCTTTGTAAGAACTCACAGTCTCAAACATCTGTAGCAACTACTTTCACCCAGAGTATTGAGTCCTGGATCTGATCTGGTAACCCAAGAGAAAAAAGCTCCAAATAGAAATCAATAATTTCTTATATATTTGGAACCACGATCTAGCTGAGGAGCCCCCTGAAGGCTCAGAAGTGTTGGTGCTTTTTGAATTACAGTCATTTTGAAACAATGACATAACTGAAATAGATTAACACAAAATTCTTAGACTCTTAAAAACACATCTGAACCAAAAAGAAAACAAAACTGGTTTCACAAAAGCCCTCTACCATAAACTACCAAACCAAAATTATTTACTTCCAATGAAACAAGTGTTTTGTGAGTTCCTACTGTGTTAGGTCTACCCACAAGTCCTCGAAGACTTTGGGAAAATTTCTACTGACAGTCAGATTCCTATCACAGAGCACAGGGAATGGAAATGTCCTAACTACACAAGCAATTCTTGAGCTAAAAGAATATAAGAAACAAAATTTGCAGTTATAAAGACAGGGATGAAGAAAGGCCAAACTCAGGCCACAAGTTACAAGTCAGCTGATGATTTTCTCAAAAGCTGGATATCACTTGAATTAATTAATCAAATAGGATAAATCAGTGGTGTTTGCAGTCTTGTAGCTACGTATTCAAATGCACAGTTTGCATTAGAAAATCCAGTAAAAGATTTTTCAGGTGCAATGCAATTTATTATTTTTTTTTCAGAGAATTTTTTGTGTTTGTTTTAAATAGTCATTAATCAGAGCAATGGGGAGGAGGGGAAAAAAAACCCAGCAGAAACAGAGTATCACTTAACAAACCTGCAATTAGGAGACTAGCAAGTTTGTTATCTTTGTACTTTTTCCCACTGTATGACCTAACGGAATACTAACAAGCTTTAAACACACCACAGCTCTAGTAAGAGCATTGGGGTCCTTCACAACATGCACAACCATAGTGGAAGTCTCTCTGAGTTTGGCTGTTGTAGAGCTAAAATGCACTTGATGTCTTGTCCATCTCAATTTATCATGAATCATATGTCAAGAGCTCAGTATTGATGAAGACAGCATGTAAGAAGTCATGTGCTTGGACATGTTCCAGTGTTTAAGCATAATAAGAATCTTAAGGAATTCAGTCCTATCTTGATATTTGGAGAACAATGCATAAAATATCAGATTTCAGATCCATACGAAATTCTTAGCATTGAGCCAAACCAGAGAAATGTACAGGTGTCCTTCCCTGACCGTTTCCAAAACCACCTTGTCCCTCTGCATTTCTAGTTTTTGCTCATTTGAGAAAAGAGGGGGAGGGAGAATGCTTTTTGATTAGCAAAACTAAGAAGTTGTGCAACAATGCAAAGGGAAGGTCAGAGTTCAAATTCAACATGCTGGATTGCTTGTCTCCCTCAATCCTATTCACTAAATCAGCAGCACTGAATTGCTATGATGACAGGAAGAATTTGGAAGGGGAGGAAGGTTGTGCTAGTATTGAAGACAAAAAATAAATCTATGAAATGATTGTCTTAATCTCTTTCCAAAGTCAGAAGAATCTGTCCATTAAAAGAATGAATAACTTTTACCTTCACTGAAAAAGGATGAATTTGTGCTTTAAGTGTCAAATATGAATACACATTGTTAGCTTTTGTTTGATTCTAACCCAAAATCTGTGTTAGATAGGAAACTTTTCCCAGTAATAAAATGCTTCTCACATAAAATGTCTCTTAAAACAAGCAAATATTCTCCCTGGATGTTTGTGATCCAGATAATAGCATTACTAGAGCTTGCCACAAAACCAACTAAGCATTGACTCTTGCCCACATCACCAAGAGTTTTATGCACTTAGATTGCATTGAAAATTAAAAGCTCAAATCCCTCTGAGACCCTGGACTCATAAAAAAGTCAGAACTGAAAAATAATTCTTACTCAGAAATCAGATCATATCATGAGATTAAGGCATACTCCTATTGAGAAATTACTGTCTCACTGAGAAATTTGCAGAGCAACCTAAATGCAAAGAGACTGAAATTTTACATTTCTTTAAATTATTTCATTTTATTAAAGCCTTAACAGTCATTAAACACTAGAAATCTGTTGTCCGACTCCTCGAAAAAATTAGGTACAGTTTGCAAAATTTTATGCATTTAGGGCACTTAACATCAACACCCACTGGACCTAAAAACCAGACTCCTGACTCAGAAAGAGTTTGGAACTGAGGCTTAGCAGAGATGCCGAGGTTTCTCTGGGACTTCAGAATGACTCATCCATGTGATGCTGGAACTTATCTCCATCCATGTATGGAGAACATGTAACAGTGTGTTCCGGTGCACCTCCTCCTACATGGGGAAGAGATGGAGACAGGAGCATGGCTGAGTGACTCTTCATTCAAAACTACGAAATAATTAGCTGCTTCCCCAGAATGTGGCTGACATAGGAGAAACAGTGATGAAAGTGGTCTCATCCTTCCCTCACAGAGGGGTCAACAGACAGCAAAGACTGCAAGACCTCTGTTGGTGGGGTAGAGACTAGTACAGCAGTTGATCCTACAGGACTGCTTCTGTAAGTCCATCCTGTAAAGTAAGAAGGGTGAATGTGAGCATCCTATGTCAAGGAGTAGTGCCAGAGAAGGGTCTCAGGCATAACTGCAGTGTGAGAACTGAAAAAATATCTGAGATTTTAAGTACTTAATATCGACCTGCTTGCCCTGCTTGGGCAACCTGAAGGCTGTTTTAAGTAACTTAGCACCTCTGAGAGGAGAACCTAACTCAGTCTGATTTCAGTAGCAATAAATACATGGGTATTTCTCCTTCGAGTGTTGAAGACACTCAGCTCTCGGAAACCAGCTCCAGCACACAGACAGACACCTTGGCTGAGATTTACCCCATTCATTTTAAACCCTTTAAAGTTATGCACCTAGTCTAAACTAGCCACCAATTTCCCTTCTGAAGTCCATGTGAAGAGATAAATCTGTCCAGGGAGGAATTCACTCCATTTATCCTAGACGTTTCTCTTAATTTATTTTCTAAGAAATGGCTTGTGCACTGCTTTGCAGGAGTGAGGCCCTATCTCTTAGTACTGTTTCAGCTCCTACAAATCTTAGAATATGACTACTGAATATATATTCAGCTACTGATTGCGGAGAGATGCTTTTGAACTGCAAGACTTTTTCTCACTGTCAGTATCTTCTCAGTGTAGTCACACATTTGAGCACACCCTGTTTGTAAATTATCAGCAGAAAAGACGCATTTTTAACTGACGTTTTTCTCATAGTTCAAGAGCTAAATATATTTTTCGGTGATCTTTAAGTACCTATCAAGCTTTGATTGTCAATGAAAATTCTTTTTTTAACAAGAAAACTGAAGCTCCTATTCTATGTTTCTATTCTTCTTTTTGTAAAAACAATTGGCTGTCTTTCCTTTTTTCCACAGCAGACAAGAGAAGATCTAGAAAGTCAGAGGTGCTCTTATCCCCAAGGTTACTAAAAAGCAAATGAACACACACAATAAACAGACTAGGGAAAAAAAGCTGAACTGAAATTGAGACACAAGGGATAATTCAAGCAGCATTTTCAATACAACCCTTGACAACCCTATGTTGTCTTATGGTACGATCTTTTTTTTATGTATGCAGCTGATATGCAATTCAATGTGTCATTTTTTTGGATGTGATAGCAAGAAATTCCAAGAATCGTTCAGCCAAAGGTAACTGTAAGTATAATATCATGTATGGGTATAAAAACTGAAACCCCTTATTTTGTGAAGCACTTCACAGAACATTTGAAAAATCCACCTTCCATTAGAGCCAAATTCCAACCTCAGATACACACTCGGGGCTCTCATTAAAGGCGCTGGGAGCCAGAAGTACTTTGTCGAGGGCAGACTTCAGCCGATTTTGGTATTTATCCTTACAGAGCAACTCTACTGAAACCTTGATTAGCCAAATGGAACAGAGACATGAAAGTAGTTTAGATTAACAGGGTTTGGATAAGTAGGAGAGGTTTTAGTGTTTTGTTATGCACTTTAATAGATGTGACCTTAGACCACAAATCAGAGAGGCTCCTGGGCACATGCATAACATTAACCATATGAGTAGCTGAGTGAAGTCAGCAGAACTATTTGTACTCTTAAATGTAGGCGTATGTGTAACCACAAGGTAAAACTCATCCCCAGTTTTGAATAAAAGGAGGACAGTGGTAACTAAGGATTGCGTGTTTCTCAGTTTTATTTTTCACACTGAACACAAGCTTAAAGCAAGCACCCTGAACCAGAGACTGCTTATTGATGAACAGGTGGCCGATTCATGCCTGCCAAGTAAAGGGAGCTAAACCAACCAGCTTTGGGTACAGGTGAGAAAAGTCTTGGACAGTAACAACTAAAAATCTCTACCAATCAAGCATAGAAAAGGAATCCCAGCAGGTCTAGAAGTGTGTGTTGAAACGCCCACAGGAAATTAATTCTCATTGCACTTAGCCCCCAGACCAGAGTAGTGCATCTATGCTGATATTTTTTTACTCTTTCCAGGGAAAACACAGGTATTAGAGGATCTGTTTGTGTTCCAACCTCACTCCAGTAACCTTTGCATCAGCCTGTAGAGACAACAACAATCACTGAAATCCTGGAAGTTTCACAACGTCAAACGCTGTGATGATGGGACAATAAAGTCCCTAGAATATCTTTGTAATTTATTTTAAGTTTATACTTTTATCCTAAAACCCCCAAACTTGCCTTCCATTAATAACTACCAGCTTATAAGACAGTAAGGAGCAGTATTATGTGCTAGCAAAGGCACATGACGACCCTATGAAATCTGAAACAGGGGTGATAGAGGGCTGCAACAAATCAAGCTTCCCGCCAACACTAGCTGGTAGTTTTTCCCTACAATGATTAACAATAATAATAGTTCCCACTCTGATCACCTGATTATTTGCACTGTCTCTCTGACAGGTGTCATAGGTAAGTGTGGAAGCCCTGCGTGCTGCTTCATAGTGGTGTGCCCAGGGGTTCGGTACTCCCTGCTCCACACCATGAGATGCAGCCACGTTCTCTCCCTGTGCGGAGCACTTGGAAGATTGTACATGAGCCAGGAGAGTCTGTCACACTGGCATGAGGCTGGGGTATTACAGGGTGAAGTATTTTTCCAGATTTTTTTCAACTTCGTCTGATTATAAAGAGGGAAAGAGTTGAAAGAAAAAAAAAAAGAAAAAAAAAAAAGAAAGAAAAAAAAAGAGCTCCTTGTGGACATTTCCATTTTCTAACAAAATAGATATGTGCACAAACTAGTACATCTGAAGTTTGGAGAGATGGATTATTTTTTTTTTCCTGTCTTACTGATGCTTTATTAGTAATAGTTTTAATATAGCCTTTGGAAAAAGAAAAAAAAAAGAATCCAATATCAATCTATTTTGGAAGAATAAACATCTGTGTCTTGTGGGACACATGCATCAAACTTGGTTCAGCTTCATGACAGTCACACGATCAATCTGCCTTTTCAATCTTAACTCCCACTGTGGGGCTATTGCTGAAAAGGAACCGGGGAGAAAGGCTATTCCTTTATTAAGGGAAAGCCATACAGTATGTTTTAACAAATATGGGGAAACAACAGAAAAAAAGGGACGTCCTTCTGTTAAATGGGATTCAGGAGTTGAGCCCCTATATAAGGACCTTTCCTTGAAGCAAAAACATGTCAAGGGAATTGGGAGTATTGCAGTGAGAGTCAGGGTGGGTTGTAGCAAATTGGTGTTGGTAACAACAGAACCATAACAGAGAGAGGCAGCACATGCCCTGTCTGTGCACAGGCTGCATCTATCACCACCTTCAGCAGAAACTCAGTATGAAAATACATAGGAAAACTGCTTGCCTGAGCTCAGATGAAAATTGTAAAATATCCAGTGAAAATTAAAGCTCCTGGGGCTGCAATGAGGAGAGAATGAGGAAAAAAAAAAACACTACTGTAGTGACAGTAGTGATGAAGAGTAGAAGCAGATGAAGGTAAGTACAAGCGACATAAGTATCCCAAAAAACCAACAGCACTCAAACAGTGCAGTGTTTTATTCATTTAAGACCCTCATATCACTGAACTCAAAACTTGTCACAGGTCTGTACCAGGTGTAAATCTGTTGCACGTCTGCAGCACTGAGCCACTTGTTGGGGAAAGAAACAACCACACCCACATGTTTGCAACCTCTCTCCCCTCATCCCTGCTGCCCTTGTGACTATTTGCACTGATGATTCTGCCTCAGGTTTTGGGGAGAGTGATAATGAAAGAAGCGAAAGTCAAGTCCCTGGAAGTCCTCCCAGGATGCTGCAAAACCAATGCTCTGAGGGAACGGGAGAAGGAGGGAAGCATGAAAACAACTCCAACCCATGAGCCATTTGTGCAAAAGGCTGGAAAAGCAGTTTATTATTTGTCTAAGAAATTTTTGTGACATTAATCCAACGATTTTCTACACAAATGGTTTCTTCATCTTACATATCAGACAGTACTTTGTGATGGAAAGCATTGGTTGAGAAAGGCACAGAAACTGCCTTTTTTTTCCTCTTGAGTTTCTAGACAGGGATCTCGGACAGTAGTACTTGCAAATTTTATAGGGAATCAGTTTATTTCATCTGATTTTCTTTTGCTGCTGATAGCACTTCACAGAAGAATCACATGTAAATGTAAAAAATAGACCCCATAAACTGCTGACCAAATACCTTCTGAGTTAGATTTCTATACAGCCTCACAAAAAATTAGTCAGTTATTGGTCCATAAAATTCTGTGATACAATCCAAAACGGAAAGCCTGTTAACTCAAGCATTTGTGTCTAAGTAGGAAAAAGTACACCACGCATATACCTATACGAAAACATCTAGATACAGAGATAGAGACTGAGAGGTACAAATATCTATACAATTTAAACTTAAGAAACTGTAGGGTGAGAAACTAATATGTTGGAAAAAAATTCTACACTGGCAGAAAGGTCAATGAATTTTTATCATACTTGCATAACATAAAAGAATCTTAGACCTCCAGGCTACGTTTGTGACATTTTATACATTAAATGTACCCTGGACTGTTTTCTAGCTCAGGGGCCAACTGGCATGGGCCATTCCATTCCATCTTCTCACAATCTCCTTGCCTCCAAATCAGAACAGCTACAACCAGACCATGTGTTGGGAATAATTCTAATCCCTGAAATGCCTGGGAATTGCTCAGGATAATGCTGAAAATATGTCACAAACTACTCTGAGTAACACAATAAAGTTTCAGTATGCGGGGAAAGTTCCTGGCATGTTTTGTTTACTAGTATAGACATATCCAAGGAAAGCCCAAATTCAGGACCTGATGTAACTTTGCTGGATACAGCAGTTTCTAAGAAATGAAACATCATAAGGGTCCTGAACCTCACACTGGAAAATGTGTAGTTTTCCTGGGACTTTCATGAGGAAAACTAACTGTACTGTAGTGAAGACTCCTAAGTAAGCAGTTCTGAGGCTCTCAGGATAAAAGCATATCAATATTTTACATAGCACCATGATTCATGGATATAGTATTACACTCTGCTGACCTCTGAAAGGGTAATATGTGCAGCTAAACCATAATTATTAGGTTGGCTGTCTACTGTCAACACCAATCTATGACTGAGCTCTTCTATTCTCTCTCAGGTAAGTGCCATCAATTTCATTTTACAGGAGAAGAAACTAAAGTGAAGAGAACACCAAGCTCTGTGTGCAGGAATTCGGGGGCCTTCCCTCCATGTCACAAGTGATCTGGGTGCCCTCAAACCCCGGTTCCAGCTGAGTCTCCAAAATAAACCCGTTACCCTCAAAAGTGTAATCCATGTCACCTGCTTGAAATATGTCAAACCTGGAAGCAGAAATGCTGAGTCTCAAGTCAGAGCCTTAGCTATGGGACAAGCTTCCTGCTATCTCTCTCACAAAGATTTTAGAAGGAAGCAGGTGTCACAAGCAGTTTGCAAACAAACATTAAAATACTGTCATTTCTAGTGTTTTGTGCAACTGGAACAACAGCCCAGATCTGGCTTCAGTCTCTGACAACTTCCCTGGAAGAAATGGCACTGTAGAAACAGGGTCCTTTACACTGAGTGTGAAAGTCAGACTCCTGTATGTGGGATCTTTTCCAAACGAAGCCTCATCCTGCCACCTCTCATCCATCTCACCCAAGAACACACAAGCACTATTTGTTATCCCCCTTTTCAGACGGCACAGCTATGTTTTTTCTGGCTTGCATCCACAAAGACAAAATATAACAAAGGAAAAGTCAAGGATGGATTATAGCTCTGAAAGAGTTTTAACGACAAACACATTGGCATTTTCTCTTTTATTTTTAAATTTCATTTTATGAGTTTCATTACAGCATTCTGCTAGGTGACACACTGGACTTTGCTTTGTACAAACAGCCAAAACTTACGATGTGCCCCTTCAGTACTGTATCGTTCCAACACAGTGTTTTCCTCTCACTTCCGTCCCTTATCTCTCCTACCTGATCTTAAAAAGAAATGCCCAAAAGGGGTTGTGCTAATTGTTAGTTGATTTTTCTCGTCTCCCACACCAATGGTGTGAATATACTGGTTGATCAAAGTTATTTACAGGGAAGGAAAAGAAAAGACGTGTGGCTGAGTTTCTAGGAAATGTTAACCTGCCTGGGAGGCTGTATTTTTCATGAAAACTAGGATTATAGACTATTCTCCTGCTTCATCTTGCATAGTTTGAACTTAAAGTGAGATATCTAAATTGGAGCTTATTTTTCATTCTGTAATCAACAGATGCAGACAGACATGCTCATTGCCTGCATGGGGAGCTGAGGAGTATGAACCCCTAGGCAAGTTGGTTTGGTGCCTAAACTTAGATGGAATGAATTCAAGCTGAAGGTCTTCATTTTGCAGATTGCATTATTTTAATATGATTAAAGCATCTAAGTCACAGGATATGTATTTTTCCCTGACAATGGGAATAAAAGAATGGAAAGACAAAAGGATCTTTTGAGATATAAACAGGGGGACATGGAAGAAGAGCTCACAAAATCCTGGTGAGACCATCCCAAGAACTTTGATAAAGAGGTTGAAAATAATATATGGAAAAAAAAGCTATAAGAAAAGATACAGAAGCTCAGCAATGAGCCATGCTACTCCTTTACAATAAGATATGTTACTTGTAATCTTTCAGTAGATTGGTTTCTAGCAGTCATCAACACGAATGGAGTTTCTCGGTTTTAAGCAACACAGGTGGTTGTAGGAATATATATGCAGACTATAAAGGATGAGTCAATATACAGTGGGGTGCCTTTGACTGTCCTTAACAGAAGACACTATGCACTCGCCATGACACATCTGGACTGAACATCTTCCTCAGACGGATTCTCCAGTTCACCTGAAAATTCCTGCACTGGTGATGGGACCACCACGTAAGAGGTTTATGGCCTAATTTACTCTGGTCAGGAGTAATTTGCTCCAGGTTCTTCCCAGATGTAATTTATGTACATCTCTGAAAATCCACTTTCCCTACCCCAAACCTCTCTTTCTCCCAGTGATATCAAGAGAAAAGAGAGAAGGAAGAAGTAACGATGCAATACAGATGAGGCCACACAGAGACATGAATAAAAACACTAAATGCAGAGAATTTTCTTCTCTTACCGAATTTCATGAGGCGTGCCTAGATCCTCCCATCTCTTTTACAAACCATGATGAACTGATTAACAGTGTGGTTTTGCTCCTTAAGACAGAGCTGTAACACAACGATACCATTCATAGTAAACCAAAGGAGGATCAACTAATTAAAACTACACAGAAGATCAAGCAGGGGGTTAGCATCTCTCACGCAGAAAACAAAACCTGAGCACTTCTGAAGATACGGGAAAAACCATGAGTCAAGAAAGGTGAGTTGTGCATGTATCAAACCAGGTTCAGACAACTGTTCTCATTACCAGATGTTGCAGTAGATCATCTCATCACCCCACACACTCTCTTATAATGCCCCCACATCCATGTAATTTCATGCTCTTGAAAATTATTATAGGATGAGCATTCCGTCAAATTGTCACTCTAGTAAATGATTCATTTAGATCCCCTTTGAAAACACTGACCAATGATCAAGCTCTAGCTGAAGCTGGCAGATGTGCTTACATGAAAGCTTTATTGGCATATACTTACATGTCACAGCAAGTGACATACACTGAGGAGTGACCACAAGCTATGGCTTGTTCCAGCTTGGAACTCATTCTCCCCTTGACCTGGAGCAAACTTAGGAGCACACCACAAAGCACCTTCCTCTGGAATCATTACTCATTGGCTGTTGAAGTGTCTTGCTTCACTTCACTTATCAGTATATACATTTGTTGGAGTTTGTTGATATCAAGACCACCTGGTTCACAGGCATAAACAATCTTTTTACTCAGTGCATAAATCTAAAAAAGCAATTTTAGCTTCATATTTAGTTTAAGTTTGTTGATTCTTTAGAATCTGTAGTGAGTGTGGAATGAGAAAAAATGAGCTCTATTTCTCTTTATATTCCTGGAAATGTATTGAACCAAGAAAATTACTGTTCCAAAGGAATTTTCCACATGTTTATATAGCATTTTAATTTACTAATTCAAATAAAGGTCAATTTAAACCCTGTTCTTCTGGGTTTGCAATTAGGTCTATGAAAAAGAAAATAAAAAAACCAAAAAATTTCAATGCAAGTGAGGAAAAAAACAGGGCTTTTGAGATTAAAACCACCTTTAGTCTCTGCATCATTGGACATCCTTTTCCTTCAAAAGATTTTTCTCTACTTGTGATCAAGCCCTGTCCTTGAAATTTTCTTCCCAATTAAAGAATCCACAATGGTGAAAAGCTGTGCTATGAGAAAAGGTTCTTTTATTAGAATAAGTCATCAGTTCAGTATGGCAGAATTTTCATTTCATAACATCACGTAACTCTTCAAGGCTTTGGTACTTAATGCAAGGCGGTTGTGCCAATGTGTTCCTGGAAATTGCAAAGATCAATGGGAGAGATTTCAGCACCAGAGCTGAAGCTGGTTAAAGCTATAATAAAAGTAGAATAATCAAACCATTACGTGAATGGATGATGTTATATTTCTCAGTCAACTCTATACCTCTCTAAAAGCCGTATCATGACAAAGGTGAACTATGAAGAAAAGAATGTGTGAATGCATGGAACAGAAATTGAAGGACAGAATGAAATGCATGTGGATATATCTGAAACAGGTTATTACAGACAAAACTCATCTCTGATTATCAAATAAATAATTTATGGCTAAGGGAAATATTGTGAGCTAATCCATTTAGATTTCTCAAAAGAAAAAAATAGAGTTACACTAGAGATTACTAGTTGCAACAGAGATAATAGAGATTGCAGCAATTTTTAGGTGGGTACTTGTTTAGCTAAAAAGAAGATTATAACTGGGGAGGAAGGGGGAAAGGAAGAGAGCTGTCACTCTTATTCTTCCACTGAGCGTTCTCAAGGATAAGTCTTGAAATCTATTTTGTTTCCAATAGTCATTAACTACCTGGAAGCTGTCTTAGCATTGCAGGTGATGCAGCTGGGGATTTCGCCACTGCAAATTTTCCTACCAAGTGATTCTGAGTTTGTCACACGTGGGCAAGTGTGCTCCTCTTGGGGTGCTCAGGTTAACTGTCTAAGCTGGAGTTCAGAATAAACCTGGGAGGCTGCAGCTCCTCTTCATTCACAAAGTCTTAAAAACCCTAGAAACAACTTAAAGCCATCAATATGACTACTGTTATTAGAGTTGTGCAGAGAAATCACTCGCTTGAAGCTGTAGGAACATTGGTTGGCAGTGGTTAAGATTAAAAAGATCTGGATGAATTGTTAAGCAGCAATATTAAAGGCCTAAAGGATGTAGAAAGAGAGGTATTTCATGCAAGGATAGGGAAACATAAATACCATTTCCAAAAGCAGCATCAGTACAATATTTATTGTACTATCTATGGTTCCACTGACCCCAAAACTATAGCTTTGGTTCTTGACAGGTGCCTTATGATTGGAGAAGACAGGAAAGGAGAGTCATTAGGACGTTAAAAAGAAAATAAGAACCTGTCTTACAAGAGGAAATTAAAAAATTTTGTTTGTTTAGCCTAGCAAATAAAGTCTGAGAATGGCCTGCTCCATAAATGTATCAAGAGAGTAAACACAAAGAAGAATAAGTACTATTTAACCTGAAAGCCAGGATTAACGCAAGAAATAATTATCACCGAACACATAACATTTGAAAAGTACAAGAAAATTTGTAACTGGACTTGGGTTCTGCAACGGTCTTCCAGTAGCAAGAAACTCAGCTAATTTCAGGACAAAGTCTGATCCACTTAAGAACGGTTGGCTAGACTGTTAGGGGACGACGTATCAGGAGCCGGGAGTTTCTTCCAAGCCTATTTCTTTATTTCCCCTCTACCTAAATCAGAATTGGTTTCTCTAGAATTCTTTAAGCATGATGGAAATCTAATAGATAAAGAAGAAACAGCTGATACTATTTATTTGGATGTTCAGATAATAATGAGTGACCCTTGCAGAAGACTACCATGTAAGCTTCATACTAATAACAAAAGATTAACAGTAGATTATATCAAAATTTTGATTTTCAGAATATAATTCCCCATTTTTGTTCTTTCTCTTGTGCATTTGAAGTATCTGGCACAGGACCTGCTGAGAAACAGGACACCAGACCAGATAGGTAACTGCATTCATAGAGCTTTGCCTATATAGCAAGTCCTACATTCTTATATTTCCAAAGGTTATACAGCTGAAATGTATTATCTTAGTCTTGGATTCTTTGCTCTTTCTGTTGTGATTTTCTCTGACATAAACCATAGCAAAAGAGCCCACATGATTTCAACACTAGGAGATTGCAAAGTAAACCATTTTTACATACCATGTCTGGTAACACTTTAAAATAATAGCCCAGTTAATTAGTGATGAACTACAGTGAATATTCTTATACAAGTACATATGACATTCCTATTAGTGCCAAATGAGTTCATCATGATTAATGTTATTACAGTACATACCAGTGAAATTCATAAAGGCCATTACGCTGAATGGTTACCCAGCACTAAAAAGCACTCCCCTCCAGCCAGCAGCCCACACTCAATAAGGAAGATGAACAAAGTTCTATTCTAAGATTTGTGGAGCTGCACTATTATCAGCTCGGTATGAGATACAGACCTTTAAAGGAGATCTTCAGAGGAACCTTCGGTTTTAGGAATTCGTTTACAGTCAGGCATTGTGGTTAATGGGCTTCAAATTCAGGCAACTCAAGTCAGGTGCTGCAGGGCTTGACTTTTCACTGGGGCAGGTAAATTCTGTGGAGGTGTGCACACTCATCCTCTTTAGACTGTAGACTTTTTGTCGTGCTGTGAAAGATTAAACATGCCTGACTGAGAGCAGAGATCATCATAGGGCCTGTTTGAAGAAGGGTGCTGGATCCCACTGCCCTCGCTCTCCATGAGTTGCATGTCGGGGACAGGAAACGTTGTCTTCCTAGAGGCAACAGCTGCAGAGACAGCACCTAATGTCCAGACTTCACAACACAAACCAAGCCACGGAGGCAGTACCTACATCAATAAGCTCAACAGGGCCAGTGCATGAGCCAGAGGGTTGGCAGATATTCCTTCGTACTGCTAACTCCTGCTAACTAACTAACTGCTAGTTAGTACTGCAAATAAGCAGCACTCCCTAGCAGATTTTTGGCCTACACCAGCTAAAATTCTCTCAGACACCACACCACCATGGCTCAGGGATTAGCATAGCCAAGAACTGTTCCTCACAGGCTGTTTGGATGTAGCTACCCTGTTTTGGGGGAATGTCAGTAAGTTTAAGTGTATGCATACAAACTATATACCAGCTGAACTTAGTACCTGAGAATGATCCATGATTATTTCTCCACCTAATATAGATACAGCCAGAAATGCTATGCCTTTTGGCTTTCCCGCACTCCCAGCTCATGGTAGAAAAGACAACCTCTTCTGGGAGTGGAAATATGGATAGTAACCAGTGCTGCTACAGAGGAGCTGGAGACAACTAGGGGAAAAGCTAAAGCTGTAGTAAACTGGAAATGGTTGGCCAACAAAAGTGCAAAGTTGTAATATTAACACCTGAAGTGTAGATTCTTCCAGCTTACATAGAAGATTGTCTTTAACTACAAGTCCTCGGCTGTAGTTCTGGGGATTTTCACATGTCAGGATAGCTGAGATAAGATCTGTTGGGCTCTACAGTCACTGACACAAGACGACTGATGTGTGCAGTCTTCTGACATTAAAGCTGGACTCATCACACTTAAATTATATTTAAAATGAATGGTGAAGTTCTTCTGAAATCCAAAAGGACTAATATTCCATCTCAGCCTTTCTGAGGCTGAGAAAATTGATTTTTCAACTGTACTGAAGCCATTGTTAAAAACATTCCATTAAAGGAGTGAAAATGAAGATGGAGGAGCTTGGAAATAAGGATATTTTCTTTTGAAACAGCTAGAATTTCAGAGAAAAGGTATCTTAAATCTGGGGTATTTTAACTACAAATATTACCAGTGATAGTAATTGTTCCCATTATTTATACTGAAATGTAATTAAGATAATTATGAGGGGAGTTTTCTCACTAAAATAAGCAGAATAAAAAAAAAAAAACCTATTAGGAGTATCTTGCTGAATAAAAAGTAGAGAGTCTCAAATTTTTGAAGTATAGAGGCAAAATGGAAACCTTAGAAACAAATTCATTTTCTGCTAAATAATAAGCATTCTTGTAAATTGTTGCCCATTACTGCTCATAACTTTCTTACCTTGTTTTGCATTCTGAAACACCTGTTGTTCTCACCTTAAATTCACTTGTCCAATCTCATTTTTTCTGTTTTACCATAACTTCTGGTCTTGTGCAAAATGCCCTACACTGTCAAATGTTTAAACATCAGTTTAAACTCTAAGCTCATGGGTAGTTGTAGTGACATCTGTAGCTCTAATCACACTGATTATGAACACATGCTTAAATACATGAGTTTTGGTAAAGTTTCTCTTCAGTCTTCTGCTCTGTAGTTCCTCTCTTTCCAGGTTAAATCAAGGCATCACTTTCTCCATGCCCTGCAAAATTTCCTTGTAGGCCTAGCTACAATACTGAGGGTTAAATGCATAAGAAATAATTTACTTTCTATTTTTCAGCTAACCCAGCAGGAACTGTCAAGAAAGACTCTCTAAATTCTTGAAACCTCAAAACCAGTATTCTTTATATCACAGACCACGTATCACCAGTTTCAGGACCTCCTGCATAAACCTTATTGAAAACACGCTGTGTCCTCTTTAACATCCTCTTAATCTTCAATAATGTAGCACGTTAAAATGTGGTGTCTCAGGTCAGGAGAACCAACATAACTTACTGCTTTATATGTCAAAACTAACCAGTGACTTCCAACCAGAAATGAATCCACAAACCATACAGTTGGCCATGAATATTCCCAGAGAGGATTTTTTGGAATACAGATGTGAACAAAAAACCTTGACACACTTGGTGCTGCTGGAGGAGGTAACTGTACAAGGAAAAGGGTGACAGCTGGGGAGCCTGATCTAAATTCCCATCTTGACTCAGTCACTGATTCATTCTAGCCCACACGTGGCTCAGTTTTCTCAAGGGCAAAGCATGGCTGATACTTTTCCATTTAAGTAAAGTGCTATGATTACATGGGTGATCAGGCTAGTGTATTATTTTTAGGATATACAGCAATGGTGGAGTCACAGAATTTTCCAAACTAAAATAATAATAAAACCCAAGCAAATTCAAATAAGGGGCACACATTGTCAGAGTCAGCTCTGGATTAGATTGAATAGTGGTGTGGTTGGTTACACTGCCTATTAAGAAACTTGCCCCACATTTCCCATTTTGAGTCCCTATTCAGTGATCCTCAACCATTTTTGATTGTTGTTCTATGTATAGGTGTTCATCACAAACTTCCCTTAATTTTCAAGTAACATGTTTAGCAGTTCTGGAAAATGAAAATAAGAGAAAGGTATCTGGCAACTCTGTTTCAATAAAACAATGATTCCTTTTTATATTTAAGAAACTTGAAATCTGGCATAAAAGAGAGCTTTATATGTCAGGTGTGTCATTTTTGCCCTCTCAAAGAAACAGAAATGGTCAGAAAATAATATTCAGAAAACTGTTTGCATTTGCAGGATACTTAGCAAAAATCCACCACATGATTTTCATAACTACTCACAAGTGTCACTAAAGACAAAACCTATATTTTGAACATATACTGTCATACCTGAGTATGAGCTTTACAATAAATCAGACTCAGGTTATGTCAAATTGGGCGTTTAAATCTTGGCATATAAAGTTTTCCTCAGTACCTCAAATCTTTTGTGATAGTGCTGCCCTGTACCTGAAAAGAGTATGGGGAAGAAGATTAACTCTCCTGAAGTTTGGATGTATAAAGCCTCAGATTTTAAAGTCATGGACAGAAGAGAAAATATCATGAGGCTATTAATAACTCTGACTTCATGGTTTGAATAGATGTTTAGCCATATGATAAGGTATAATTCTCGCTTGAGTCAGTAACATCCATTCCCTCCCCTAAAAGTGGCAAAGGTCCCACTGAAACAAAACATATTAGACCACGCAATTAGTGACTGTATCGTATGTACATGAGATTTTAATTCACATTGCATGGATGAGCAATTTCCGAACACTTGAGTATTTGACATTACAACCTGAATAATGTCTTTTTAATATAACTTTGGGCAGTTAATTTGCATTTAAAGACTCTGGAGCATTTGGGAAAAGGATGGATTGACACATTGGTCAGGATTTTCCTTTGATGAGTGGAATTTTATTTTCTAGTACATACAGATTTATTACTATACTAGCATTTATTCTCCGTTTTTCCATACTTACATCTTCATGTCAAGCCATTTTAAATTTATTTGCAAAAGAAAGCAGCCCAAAGTTCAACCAGAGCAATCTTTATAAAAAAAATTGGGGAAAGCAGAAATTAATTCTGACACATCTGATCAGCAATTTGTGGCATCATTCATCTCAAACTCCCCAGACAACTGAAACCAACAAAAGATGATAATAATTTTAAAGTACAATCTTCAACTGGAAATAATTTTCTAACTTCTTCAGCTCCTCTCCTCTCCACCCCCAAAATATAAAGCATTTTACACAGTAACATCTTTAATCTTCTCTTTTGTCTCCCTAGCACATAATACAGATGGGCTGTGATAGGAAAACCTGGCCACAGTCCACTTCTCTCCTAAGGAATGAGAAACGAAAAAGTGATTTAAACCAAACAAACCTGCTCAGAGTGCTAGTTTTAAAAGAAAAGAATATAAAAATATTAACCTTTCTACTTTGGATCGGTTCTGTTTGTCTATTATTTTTACTTTTCCTATTCAGATTGTAATAATTTAGGGCTCTGAAACAGATCAGAATGGCTTTGGGCTAGTCACTGTGACAGAGAGGCTGCCCTCCCCTCAAAGAAATGTGATATATTACAGTCCAGCCAAAGGCATCTTGTAATCACATTCACATTATGGGAACAGAGAGGGGGTGCAGGTGAGAGCAGTGGAGGAAGAGAGGGTAAAGACGTGTAGTGCAGTGGAAAGGTACCTATTTCTATCCCTTAAGGTTAAATGGATGTAGGGTGACATAGCTATGTCCTTCTGAATTCTGAAATCAAGTGGGATTCACAGTGTCTTCTTCACATTTTGTGAAGAAGGGTATGTGGTGAAATTATGGCTTATAACAAGTAAATCAACCACTTGGCAACAAAGAGTAAAATTTCAGAAAGGGTACAGTCCCTGATGAATAAGACAAAGTGCATTGGTTTTATCTACACTTACATTTATCTGCACTCTAATAAAGGGCTCTTTTTATACTGAGCTATTCCTTTTCTCTTGATAGATAGCACAACGATTAACATTCCTTGGCAGGTCTTACAGAAGTTCTGGTGTCAATAAAGTCTTGCTAAATTGAGTTGAGTTCAGAAGATAAATGTCTCATTCTTCTGTATCCCAGTTCCGTTATCAATCAGGCAGAACCACAGTTGGCAAATAACTTCTTTCAGGTTAAACCACTAACTTCTCCATCTGCCTTCACCTCAGAAGAGAGAACATGGTAATGTGAGTGAACTTACCCCAAAACACTGTGATACCTGGTTAATACACACAACCTCCAATTTTTAACGTGGCTTACGTAGCACAGGCCAGTTGTACAAACAAGCAAGAAAGATTTAAAACATATTCTATTTTGAATACCGCAGTTTCCTTAAGGGCAGTTTAATGCAGCATATTTTTCAGATTTCCTGTGTGTTGCATGCCACTGTGATGTAATCTAGCGAGATGCTCCAAACTGTGACAGACATTTTCAAATGTGAAAAATATGTTTCCAAAAAACAAGGTTACTATCACATCAGACTTCAACATCCAAGAAGAGCTGACCTGACAGGTTTTGACAACATTTTATGCCATCTCAAACCTCTAAGGGCATGTAACTCCAGTAATGTGTGCAATATTAGAACTTAAATGTACTCCAACAGAGGCATATGAACATTCTGAAGAAAACATACTCTCTATTTTTAAGAACAGTGTTCTATATCTGAATAAACACGTAAAAGGTAATGTATTGATAGGAATACATTTAAGATTTAATCAATACTCCATTCAGCCTTGGCAAAGTTTTAACTAGTGCACTAGTTTGGGACACTCTCAGGAAACTCAAGACTATTGAAAAGAAGGGGACTGAGCAGAGGTGGAGGGGCCATCACCTGCAAGGGAACTGTCTTGTTTAGCATGGGGAAGTTTAAGGAACCAACTTAAGATGATGGAAAATCTGAGGCAAAGAGGTCAGTAATAATTTGCCCTCCTTGTCTTCAAGAATGAAAAGTAATAGACTTTAACTGCAGTGAGGAAGACTCACATCAGATATTATGGAAAAATCTCTAACGGTAAGAGTAATGAAGCACTGGAATAGATTTTCCAGGGAAACTATAGGATCTCTGGGGGATTATAAGAGCAGGATAGGTAAGCATCTGGCAGAAATGACATAAGCTTAGTTGATTCTGCCCTGAGGCACATTACAAGATGACCCCTGGGGGTCTGTCCCGCATAGCTTTATTTTCTATGAATCTGTATTTTTGAGACCTGCAACAGAACACGTCCAAAGTACTAGGTTTCAAATAATATTCCTCTTTATGCAAAACCGAGACCTGGATCTTTGGGGCTAGTCATAACATCTTCATTTCAGTTTTGATTGCTTCTTCAGGTTGCGGGAATAGTTGAAGGGGCAACTTGATTACGATACATAAAAATGTATGTGGTGAAGAAAAACATCAGGTTTTAAAGGACTCCTTTAACACAATAATTTCATAAGAAGAGTCAACTGTTGGATGCAAGAAACAGATGTTTTCAAAGTAGAAGCAAAGTGCATCTTACTAAAAGTGTGGGTCAAAGATCACTGAAATTGTCTATCAAGCAAAACAATAGATGACTTCTTCTTGAAGACATTGACTCAAAATCTTTCCAGAAGCTAAAATTTACACATAAATTATTGTATTTAATATAGAAATAACAAGTTAAATTACTATGGGTGTGTTGTACAAAAGAACGTTTTTTCCTCACGTAAATAATTCTTTTCAGCTTTTATCCTAGTAGTCTATTCTTGGTTGAAATTATTTATATTCTATAATCAAGTCATCTCTCTCTTACATAATAGAACAATGTTTTCCTGATCTACTTTTTTTTTTTTTTCAAAACAACTATCTTTCCTATCTCAGATACTCAAATTTCTCACAAGTAAAATTCTGAGAACACTAAGATTTTCATAATTCTTTGAACTTTTGGATTCTCAGATGGGTAGAATGTACTATTTTCTGTTTCTATTACTAGAATTAGCTTACATTTCAGAACAATGAGCCATTTTAAAGTATAAAAAATGGCCATATAGGTTTCAAAAATGTTAATATGAATCATATCAACATCTTCAAAATACCTTTCTGAAGATTCTGCCAAATAAAAAAAAAATCAGTCAAGCGAAAGAAAAATTAACAGAGCTTTGAATTTCACAAAGAATCTTTTTCCAATGAAATAACTATTGTTAAATGTTCCCATCCCACTTGAATTTTGATTTTTTTAAAAAATAAAATGAATTGCTCTTTTCCTTCAATTCTGTCACTACAAGTCTTTTTCTCCAGCATTCTTATGGCTAGGGTTTTTTTTCCAGATCTCCAACTCCTTATCTTTCTCTTCAGAAACAATAAGCTGGTACTAAGCAGAACAGAACAAAGAGGGGAAAATATCTTCCTATCTCTGGCTCAGTTAAGCAAATTATTATTTATTGGACCAAATGATCTGGATTATCCTGTGTAATCATCATACAACATCACTTCGACAGCATTTGTGTCTTTCACAAATGTTGGCAACAATAGATCCACACTTATTTCCACAGCATTGAGGGAAATTTTACATGGCTTTTGTGCTAGAAGCCACCTTGGAGCTCTACTGAAAGCATTTCTATTTAACGAAGGACCCACTGACAAGTCTTTTAAGATTTTGTCAAGTGGATCATAATAGACTTAAAGTTCACCTTGTTGATATCATATAGTGCTGATCCTTCTGTCAGAATAACGCTTGGTACAGACTAAAGCACACTATAACACATGCTCTGTCTGTGCTGTTCTGAAAATCAATTTAATTTGTCATTTCAAAAAGTAAAACCCAGCTTATTTCCCTTAACTATTTGTTCATATTTTGGTTACATTAATGTGAAAATTAATTTCTCATCAATTAAATCCTGTACCAGTCTGTCGTTTTTTTGTACCAAGTGTGATGCCAGGTAAACCAGCCTACAATTGTCTGGATCAGCTCACTTGCTGGCACAATATCACAATTCTTCCTCTGTTCTGGATGTTTCCCAAGATTTCAGGACATATTAAAAAATGAACATCTGTGAAACAGAGATGTCCTCAGCCAACTCTTTCAGGATTCTCAGATGCAACTTAGCCAAGACAAATGATATAAAAATGTTTATCCCTAGCAGATCATTATTGTTTTCCTTCAGTACTGATGAGCTAGGAAGGTGATAAAGTATGTCATAGTATATATTTCCAAATGGAGATGAGAAATCCTTATTACTTCTGTCTTTTTTACTTCATCACTGTCAGCTTTGTCTGGCTCCTCAAGCATTAAGTCTATCTCTTCCTGAAGGTTTCTTCTGTTCCTAAAATCCTTATTTCTGTCCTCTCACCAGGGATTTTTCTATAATGGATTTAATTTCTCTTAACAATTAGACAGATTTCGTAATTTCTACTGTGTGCAGGTTGTTTTCAACTTTCTCTTTTTTTTTTTTCGCTTTCTCTCTTTTTTTTTCTCCTATAAGTCAGGTACTTAGGGATGGTTATAGCCTTCTTTCTCCATTGGACCAAAATTTATTTTAGCAAATTACATCCTCTGAATGTGGAATCAAGACTTACTAGCCAAACAACAAACCCTTGATGAGGATCTCCCTGTTTTCATTCATATTTTTCCATCTCCAATTTTCCTCCAAGGCAAATTTATTCATCACTTCTCCTTAACTTTCACAAAATTTATTCATCACTTCTCCCTAACTTCCACAAATGTGCTAGTTGTTGGGACTGTTCTCTTTTAATATATTAAGTATAAGTTACATATTACTTGCAATCAGATCATGATCATCAGGCCTGTAGCCACTAAAGGCTGCTGCGCAGTGTTTAATTCATCTATATCCATCAGAACAAGATCCAGCATAAAATTACTCATTGTCAAACCCAGTATGTTTTGCGTTAGGAAACCATCATCTATCATCCATCATTTTAAGGAGCTTTACCACCCTCTGCATGAAGTTGAGCTTCCATCATTGCATCCTGGACTCAAGTCCCTCAAGACAATTATTCTTTCTATATATTAAAGACAGGTGTTGCTTTGGCTGGATTCAATGGGCTGTAACTAACTTATATTAGTGCACGGTCCTGGCCTTTGTTAATTAGTTTGTAGATTCATAGGCATTCAGGACCTTTCAGGTCTCCCTCTACTCTCCCAGCTTTCAGAACTTCAACTCACCACATTCAATCTTTTTAGGTCTTACATTCTTTTTTCTTTTCTACACTTTTCACATAGTTCTATAGACAGCTTTAATCAGAGAGAAAGAGGAATATGGCCCTTTCTTGCATTATGAAAAGTATACGTGGAGATTAGCCTGTAGCTACTAAAAGACACATTTTACACCTCCAAATTAGTTGCTTCAATACACTTCCATTCATAGATTTCGAGACCTCGAAGAACTGTTAAGATTCTACCTCCAACCTGCTGAGTAACACAGGCTGTCAAAGCCTACTGACTGCTCTCCTTTGGGTCAAGTTTGTTCCCACCTGAAATGTTTCAAAAGGACTGATGACCTGGGTAAGTTGGTAATGAATGTTTTTTTGTACCAAGTTTATCTCCATTCTGACATGAAAGATCAGAGAGGAGATCATGTTTTGAAAGTTTGGCATCCTGTCTTTAAGATTATATCAACCAAAAGCCTACCTGATTATTGTACTCCAGAGTTTCCCCTTAGGGAACCTCTGTAAGTAGTTTAGATTAAAGATATCTGTCTTCCATACGTGACTCTGAGTGTGAATCATAAATTCTACCTATGTTATGCTGAGGACTTTGTTCTCAACTATTATGACAATGGACAACAAAGGAGCTCCTCTGTAAATTAGCAGTACCATCAAATTAAATGTAACTTGTGACAGTAATTTCTCATAAAATCCCTTTAGTGTTCTTAACTGGAATTACCATAATTCACAAGACTATTATTTTAATCATGATATAATTGTACAGCAAGAGGCTTGGATCCCTGCATTTAAAAGAACTTTTTTTTGAATGCCATGGATTTGTGCATTGGAACAGTATACATTTTTGACAGCCTCTTAATTAAAAAAGCCTGCAAGGCTCCACCATTTCACAAGCTGAAGAGCAATTTTCATAATTATAATTACACAGAAGCATGCACATAAACTTGGCAATCTAAGAAACCAGCTCAGACTAAACTTAAATTGTTAATACTCCTTTGCATTGAACCAAGCCAAAGGGAACTGTGAGACCTGATTTTGCTACTAAAGCTGATTATCTGAGGTAACGCCCACTCAGCTGCCAACTTTCATTGCCACTACAGGATTCATTAAGGGCAAGAATACACATAAAAAAACTCCAGAAGTTAATAGCAATGCTTATGAACACTTTTCCCTTTGGCAATTGTTATGCCTGCACTGCAGACAATTTACTCAGACCCTTTAAGCCCAAGTTAATATTTCCGATGAAGCAGCAAGTCATCTTGCTTTTGCTGATAACGAGCAATGGGGCCGAACCAATCACCATAAGCTGAAGCAACGCTAAAGGTGTTCATGTCATGAACACTTGCCTGACTTGTGCTGGCCAAGAAAGGGGAAAGGAATGACACTGGAGACTCCACGCCAGCACTCCATGTCTGAAAGCAACGACTACGCTCATGTGATGGGCCCAGATACGCTGGCTGGAGAGCCAGACTGCGCTACAGGTTCAGCACAAAACATCCAGAGCACCCCAGGGAGTCTGGCTGCAGTTATCCTGCTACGGGACCCAGTCCAAACCCTAATGCTATCCACACTTGTGCTTGCGGGTAAGAGCATGAACTCCCTGCCCACTCCTCCCTGCTAGAATAGGGCAAGTCAAAACCTAAGCAGTTTCAAAGCTCCGAAGCTTTGCAAAGGTTTGGTGTAAATTAAGATATTTAAGTTGCTGCTTCTGTGTAAGGACATGAGGCAGAAATCTTTGGTAAAGAGAGACTTCAGTTTTGAGCCTCTGCTCCAGCACCAATTCACATTATTTCCATCACCTACATGATATCAATGCAATGGGAAAGCCCCTGGTACTCAGAGGCCACAAGGCATGCAGGTACAAGGCTAGCACAATATGTCAAATACACTGTTCACCCTGAAAAATTACATTTTCATATCTCTTCTCACCCATGCAAGGAGTATAATTCAGCTCTCTTAGAGCCTAAATTTCCAGTGAACTTGGGGGGGGAATAAAAGGCACATTTTCAGAAAAAAATACCACAGCTCTCATTTGTAACCTGCAAGGAGGGCAAGGCTATGAACCACTGCCAAATGACTTTTTTTTTTTTTTTTTCACAGTTAAAATGGGATTCAGCACTGATCTTGGAAGGAAAAAGTCTACCATTGAATCAAACTGACGCCAGAACTTCCAGATATGAAAGTTCAAGATCCTAAGCTCCAGTACACGAACTGTACTGCCGCAGAGGATGACCCAGCAACATTATCTCTATAACAGGACAGTCTTCCTAGATGCTTTTCTGACCCATGCCTATGATGCAGTATATCCACTCCTCTGTTTTGCATCATCTTATTTCTGCAGCAGGCAGCCCAACTTCTAACCGACTAAACTATGTATAAAAAATACCCCAAACAAACGACCCAACACTTGTGTGTGTTATTTAGTTTTATGGTTACAGGGTGATATAGGGTCTATTTCTAACATGTTAGTCCTCAGATGCTTTGCAATGTGAGTAAGCATTGATGAAACGGGGATTTTATTATAATATTGATGTTAGAATATTTCTTGCAGTAATGTATGGAAGCTAACATATTTTAATGCTATGTATGATTTTTAATACCTGGAATAATTGCGTAATACCACTGCTACAACTGTACAGTACACTTTTCAAAGCAGAAAGTCGAGGAATTGTTTTGATTTGAAGCAATCAAATCAATCAAGAAGAGTCATTTCAATCTCCTGAAACACTAGCTATTATCAATAGCTCAGCAAGACCTCACAAATCATTTAGGCATTCCCCAAAGACTTCATAATTCTGCAAGTATCTCTCTGCTCTCAGACTTGCAGTACTGTTCAGTAGGGTCAGCACTTCTAGTCTAGCAAGAAATTACATTGGTGAACATGCAGCTGTGCTATAAAAAGGTTAGAGTGCAATTAAAAGAAAAACCATAAAAATACTGGAGTGCAATTAAAAGAAAAACTATCACATGTTCACCTGTCACAAACATGCAGCGGTGTCATGGGAACACACAGCTGGTGCTCCTTGACCTGTCCAAGGCTCCCCTGCGTTTCACTGGGCTGTTTTGAATGATGCATGGGTCAAGGTCTGGTTGAAGGTCTGAAAAACTATTGAGACTCTTTCAAAATGTACCACGTACCTGAAATGCAGAAGCAGCAGCACCCTAATCCCACATATGACCTAGATGAGTGATTTCTGTTTGTGGTGACTTAACTAAATTCAGGGCAACTGCAATTTATGTGTTATGCAGGAGGTTTATGAGGATTGCAGAAATAAGCCTTCCAAAATTGGATAAAACAATTCTGAAATCTGTTTCTAGTAAATTAATGTGTCTCATTGCATGAAAAAGACATTTTAGAAGTTCGTGAAGACAGAACTCGTTGCAATGTACTGTTGGCTGACCTTCATATGCTTCTTCTATTCTGTGCCCCAAAAGGCATTATATGCATGTAATTTCCAATATGGGAACAATTTGAGTTGTAATTAGGCAAATCTCAGAAGGTTCCGCCACTGATTTGTTCATTCTTTCAATATTATTCTATAGGACACACCAAAAACATTACATTAGGTTCAAGCAGGGGACAATTAAGAAAACTTTAATCCTGTTACAAGGGTATGTAAACATATCATCACTTCATAATGGTGTTATTATACTTTACATATTGGGCAGATGGGTCATATTGGTGTTCTGGCATTTAGTATTACACATGCTGTCTCCAAATACAACTTGAAATATTAACAGACACATTTCCCACTATCAGATCCATAGGATGATAGTTTTCTGCTAAAAACTGTGATAACAGATATGGATCTGCCAAAAAAAGTAGTGACAAAGCTAAGAGTTTGGGACAACTTATTTTTTAATAAACCCTTTATTATGATGAAAAAAGCCAACAGACTGATATTGTATTGACACTAAATACTTTTTATTTTTAAAATCCTTTCTGTGATAAGGGGGAAATGTTATTTACCTTTTTATGATATACAATATTGCTTCATTTTCTTTTCGGGCTTGTGATTTATATATCATTTCTGTACCATTCATATACATATACATTCTGTGCAGACACAAAATATATGCACACACCAATGCCTGTATGTATGTAAACGTGTGTAAGGTAAGTGATTCTATATTAGATGCACTAAATGTTGTAAGACTGATTGAAAGTCAGACCTTTTGTATACTGGTCAACATAGTTGAATTTAATATATTGTGAAGCCTTAAAATATTTACTTGACACCCATCTTTGTAGAAAGTCTTTTCTATTCTTTAAACTCAAAAGGGCAATTTCTTCTTCTAATGACATTTAAGAAAATTACCCTAGAGCAATTTCCACAATTAGAAAAGAAGCAACAAACTTACTGAATAAACTTTATCTTCTTTTTGTTAGGTAATCGGTTACTATACCATAAACTATAGAGAGAATCTTTCACCTTTACATAAATTCCTCTCAAGATATCTATTTTAACAACAGAATAAAATTAGAAATCTATTTACTTAAAAAGATATGGAGGAACTCAGTATCAACCTAAAACTGCAGAGAAAAATAAATGAGACATTTTGTGTGAACCAAGTTATAAACCCAACTGCTCACATGGTGTGACATGAAATTGGCAACGTTAGTTGACGCAGTACTCAAAATTTAAGTTCTACTTGATGTAACTTTAACACCAGTTTATATTCACTGCTGTGTTTATGGTCTTCATTTTGCAAGAAGAACACAAATATTCATCTGGGTTTGTGACCAGTCAAGGATGACTAAGAAAATGCAGAATAACAGGAGGAACGAATCTTGATGCCTCTCTTGGCATTTTTTGCTGCTGCCAGTAATCAGAGGCATACGGACTTCCCAAGTCAGAGATTATTTCTTCATGGTTTTGAGTACCTTTTTTCCATGTATTCATCTAATTGCTTTCTTAAATTCACATAAACTTTCAGGATTATAAGGGCTGCAACTTCATTATGTGCTGTTTATTTTGAATTTGCCATCCTATCACTTTCTCAGAAACCGCTTCATGTTTTGCTTTATGATAAACAGTGAATAATCATCCCCTGCTCACTAAGATCACTTCAATTCTGACTCCTAACATCTTCTGCCCTCCTCAATCCTTCAGCACACTAAACTGTGTGCTAAGAGGACTTGAATACATTGAAGTCTTAAAGCTAACATTCACTGACTGCTAAATTAGATAATCTTTTAAATTGCAAATTGTTTGTACTTCTCTGGAAGAAACGTAGTTTTCTAGGTTGTTGTCTAAGAAGATCTATCTCTTTTCTTGGAGCTGTTTTTGAGGATCAAACTTCTGAGCAAAGTGATGGCAAAGACAATTAAAGAGCATGGTTATAATTCAAAGTGTATAAGGCAGACCTCAGTTCATTTATACAGCACATGTGTATGTGAAGACTGTCAAAAACACTCCTTCAGAAAGAGAACAGGTTGTGCAGATTTAGCAGGTGAAAGCTCCTCTGTAACAGGCGTCCTTCAGGCATAAACCAGTCAGAGATTTAAACAAACCGTTCTCCTCCTCCGCAAAGTGAATCATATCACATAGCTGGTATTTGGGCACTGCTAGTTAAAATGCGTCTGTTTTTCCAGCTAAATCTGTCAAAGTCAATGCGATGGTAGCATTCTGAGACCTGAGCCAGCACATAATGGTGAGAACAAAAGAACGCGTCCTCCCTACCAACCAAAAAAAAACACAAACAAACAAACAAAAAAAACACTGTTATTCATTAGGCTGATGCATGATTCCAAGCTAAAAAAAAAAATAAAAAGAAAAATATTTACTTCAATTTTTATTGCTTAACTCTGACATGGACTGTCATGTACTATTACACTCTGCAGGTGTTTGACTGAGAGCTATTTCTTTCTGCAAAAACACAGAACAGTTACTAGTTCTACTGGTCAGATTCTGAACAGGTTTTGTGACTTCTCACTTATTTTTCCATTTTTAAAACACAGGTCCAACTTAAATGTATTTAACATTTAACAGCCTTCCGTTGCATTGATTTATTTGCAAATGGGCTCAGTGTAAACCCTTGACTGGAGCAGACACAGTATGGAAGCGGTTAAACTTTCACTCTTCTTCAGGTCTGTGGCAGAATGTAATGTTGAATTACTAGCTTTGAAGAGCAGAAGCAGAAGGCAAAACCTTTATTCCCTGAACTGCTCGGGACTGGGGCCTCGTGGGTGTCATGGAAAAGACGTGTCCTGAACTCTAGTCAGCAAATTGCAGTTGTTTCCTTTGGGCTCTGCTTCGAGTCAATTGGTGCGAGTGGAGGATGAAGCTGTAATGCTAAAACGTTGTTCACTTCACCTTCAAAGAATTAATAATTACTCAAGCTGCTACATCGAGCATAAGAGTAGTCCTTAAGCATATATGGGGCCCAAGTCAGCAGTGTGTCCCATCAATCTGGTGTTAGATCTACTCCATTTAAATTACTGGGGTTACTGGCAGGCGACAGTGTGCATACAGTAAAGCTCAGGAATTAGTAAGTATTGGATTAACACTTCCAGACATGTTCATATGAATATTGGAAGCACTTTAATTTGTAAAACTGACCTTAAATTTTAAAAGAACTTCCAGATCTAGTTTATTGAACAGATAGCCTCCCTTAGCATTGTAAATGGGACTCAGGAGGTGATCACCCCTCTGTATTGGGCACCGGTGAGGCTCCACCTCGAGTACTGTGTCCAGTTTCGGGCCTCTTACCACAAAAAAAAAGACATTGAGATGCTGGAGTAGGTACAGAGAAAGGCAACAAAGCTGGTGAGGGGTCTTATGAGGGGCAGCTGAGGCACCTGGGGTTGTTGTGGTAGAGAAAAGGAGGCTGAGGGGAGACTTTATTGGTCTCTGCAACCGCCTGAAGGGAGGATGTAGAGAGGTGGGGGTCAGTCTCTTCTCTTAAGTCACAGGTGATAGGACAAGAGGAAATGGCTTCGAGTTGCACCAGGGGAGGTTCAGACTAGATATCAGGAAAAATTTTTACTCTGAAAGGGTTGTTAAGCACTGGAATGGGCTGCCCAGGGAAATGGTTGAGGCACTATCTCTAGAGGTATTTAAAAGAAGGGTTGACATAGTGCTAAGTGACATGGTTTAGTGATGTTTTTCTTATCAGAGTTAGGTTGACAGTTGGGCTAGATGATTTTAAAGGTCCCTTCCAACCTAGATAATTCTATGATTCTATTTGTTGACTTTCTGTTGATTTCTAATTCTCTACAGCTTTCTTTTTTATACATGTGCAAAATCATAATCACCAGTTATACTAGGTCTGTCCTTCTTTGAGTTCCTCTGATAACTAAATTTCTCTGCCTTGCTCTCTGCTTAGAAAAATGTAATTTTTAAAGAACTGACCTTTTAAAAAATGTTATCAGTGCCTGGCTTGGTCTTCTTTCATCTGCCCTTTGCATCATAGTAGAAGAAACAAGAGCCTCACAGTTGCAGGAGGCTCTCAGACGTGGTGACTACATCCCTACCAATAAACCAGGCAGATCCAGACCCCATCCTCTGGCCCTGGGAGCTGAAGCATGCTGTCATAACATGGCCACAAGCATTTATTAAACTCTCCTGGCCTCTAAAGTAGGGAGGCCACATCCAAACTGCCTTGTTGATAGTCCCTGGCCCAGGCTAACTCCTGAACCAGGACCAGGAACAGTAAGAGAGGCTTTCAGTAAGCCCAAGCCAAAACCATGCCAAGCACAGCTCTAACAATTTAATGACAGAAACAAGGGTGTTCAGGGCCAAGGCAAGACCTCTGGCACTGCTGATTTGTTAGTATAGACACTGCAAAGGGATACAACTAATTGCCCAAGAGAAACAGGAGATTTTTGGCCATACCCTGCAGCCAACACAAACAGAAGTAGCCCCGGGGAGCGCTGTGCTGAGAACCTGGGGATTCCTCTGCCCTCAGCCTGGTGCACCCTTAATCCCACCTCAACTGTGTCATTATACAGTCTTTTAAAGAGTGTGTAACAGCATCACAGCCTTGCTACTCTCCCGTTTTATTCCTTGGGGGGACACCCTGCTGCTTCCCCTTTCCTCCACAGTGTCCCCCATCCCATGCCACTACCTGTAGCCCTCTTCCAGAGCTTACAAATTTAGGCTAACAGAGCCCTAATGCTGTACAAAGATGAACAAGGCTGAGCATGTTCACAGTATAGGAGCACATGTCCTGCTGAAGCCAAGAAGAGCTACAGGAAAATAACCAAAGAAAGAATTTGCTCCAGCAAGATTTGGATCTGCAGCATACTCTATTATGGCAACATCATGAGATTATGTTACTAACACTGCCTGAAATATCTGCTGCTGAAAGATAGATTCATATTAACAGCATGTGCTGTTTGTTGGGAGCATTGTGATAAAAACAACTATCATATTGCTAGAAGTTAGATGCTTTATAAAGGCTATGTGTCATGCAGCGGTCTTATATCATCAGTGGAAGAGACTGAAATGATACGTCTTGGCTTCAGAGAGGAGAGTCTAGCACTTGAACTGGAAAAGATACAAAGTCCCACCACTTCTCGACGTAATATCCACTTTTTTTGTTATCAGTCTTGTTTCTTGCCCTGTCTGCTGGTGACACCTCTCCTTTACCAGTTCACAAGACCACTCTTGACAAGGCGAATCCACCACTGCTGACACTTAGGGGTGTCACAAGCCTTGCCAAGTGCCTGATACACCACCATAGCCTCCCACTGCTCCTTCCACACAGCTGGGAGACATCACCCCCAGTGCTAACATGACAACTGACTCGAGCCTTACAGCACAGTTTGCATCCAGTCACTTCTCCTGAGGGGGAAACTGCCTATGGGGACCGATGGGTATGATTCTCCAACCCAGTAAGTAGGGCATTTTTGTGAAATACAAGTGAGTTTTGGGTCCTGTCCACTGCTCGTAAACTTCAGCATAAACCTCTACAACAGCCCATGGAAGAGCATGGTGCACCATCTTCTTTCTCTCTCCATCTTTAATAATTTCCTGCTTAATACAGTATTTTTTTCTGCCCCTAGGAGCTGTCCCAAAATCAGGGAGAAGTATGACTTTCCCCTGTTTTACCCTTTTCCCAAAGAGCCTGGTGGGCGGGACGTTTTAAAGGGTTGGAGCTTTAGGATTTCCCCTGAAATAGGTAGGCATGAAAACCTCATCCCTCATAGCCTGGGTAACTACTCTTATAGCTCATAAATAAGGAATGACAGGTAGCACCACTTTTATTGTGTATTCCTTAGTTGAACTGGTAATGACAGCTGTGTTTTTTGTGGCAGCTTATGTCCAGATTGTTTAGAGCATGTCGATGGGATCAAGCATGTCCCCTTGACCAGAGAATCCTAGGTGGGCTTCAGCAGAAAGGCTTCCCTGTGTTACTCCAGCTTCTGCAGGATGAGAAATGTAGGTGCATAGAAGCTTCGTGTGTGAAGACCAGAACAGATACCTACACACTAGTGTTAGACACCCATCTATTTCAGATGGGTTTTTGAGGTTCAGAGTCTTAAACTCAGCTCCTTAATTTCTGGCAAGACTCACCCCAGTGGCCTAAGTTCTTTGATAGTTCTGGCCAAGCTTATATAAACAGGACAACACTTCATTTGCTTACTTTATTTAAAGTAATGATCAGGTGAGGAGCTGGATATTTAGCTAAGAAAATGTTTTAGGCAAGTCTGATTTTGGCTACTGCAAGATTTCCCCACATTAAAGAAAATCTTTCTCTTTTCTTCTAAGTTTTATCATATTGACATTTATTTTGGCAGTAATAAATAATAATTCTAGCCTCATGACTAAATTATTTTGTCTGCTATTCTAGCAGTTTGCTCACAGGATTATCAGGTAGTGCTTTTTTTTGTCATACAGTAAATCACTTCTCCAAGTGTGACCATTTTAGGATTATCTTCTCCGTAAGAGCAGGGCAGATCTAAAGCTTAACTCTCTGTAATGCCTTCAGTTAGTTTTGGATCCAGAACCAATGGTCCTTACAGCAGTCTGATCAGGGAAACATTCTACTGAGATAAGCGCTTTCAAATTATGTGTCCTCTCAAAGACTGAAAAGAAGTGCTCAGTAATTTTCTTCAGAACTACACAAAAGCTGACATTGTCAATGGAAAGCAGTAAAATGGAACACTTGCCCGGAATAAACCAGAACTGCCTAATCCAGAAAACCCCAGACCTTTTTGGTTCCGTTAGCCAGGTCAGATACTTTCTTCTGTTCGGACAAGTCTCAGAACCTCGGTTGTGATTATTGTTCTTTGCCATGCCACAGCTCTGTGCCATACGTGATTTCACGGTTCTTTTCCAGTAATTAACGTAATACCAAAGGGCAAGGAGGGGTTGTGGCTGAAAATTAATGCTATAGTAAAGACCCATTAATCATGGCTTTCTACAAGCCAAATTAACTACAGAAGGTAGTGCTGATAGCATGACAAAAATTAACTGCATAAAGCTGCTAAAAATATGTAAATACAGTCTAAGCCTTCGGAATTTTTGCCTTAAAAAGATTTTAAAAGAACAAAACAATTATTTTGATTATAGAAAACAACTTGTCAACTTTTTTTTCTCTGCAGTATTAGAAACAGATCAGCCCAACAATATCTTTGTGGATTTTATTTTCTGTTTATTGGTTTCTAACCAGGATCTAATCTGTGAAGGAATAAAAAAATGCTTCCATTTCTGGTGCAAACCTGTTGCCTACAGATGTGCATTTATTAACTAACAATTATTGACTGTTCAACATACAAAGCTAGAGAAGGAAAAAAAAACCACCAAACTTTCCCAATATAAATAACTACACTATTTTTCAGTTTAAAATCAAAGAGTCCTTAACATTTGACAACAGTTTGTATCTTCTGAATAACAGAAAATTTCACTCTTTGGGTTTCATGCTAAAAAAAATGCTAAACCCTTTTGACTATAATTCAGAAGTCACTGAAGTCAATGCAAAGATTTTGATTTCAGATCACATTGCAACATCTTCCAGAAGTATCTCTCTCTTCCTCAGGTAGAAGAAAGCAACCACCATGTATAACATTTACTTATAGATTAGGCCTAAGGAGAATGTGCTTATCTCCGAAAAGAAATGAGGCACAAAGAATCATTAGTTTGCAATCTTATGGTTACAAAAATTTCATACAGTAACTAAATAAACCAAATCATTTCATCAAGTGGAAGGTAAAAACTAATTATCCCAGAAAGCCAATTAACATTTCCAAGAACTTGTACAGGATTAATATGTCATAGTTTATGAGATTTAGATATCTAAACCTGAACTACACCCTAGGTTCCCTTTAGGGTCAAAGAGAGGAGTGGCCACCTCCAAGAAGCTATTTATCTTATCCTGCAGTAGGCACAACAGTCAGGGCAATATGCTGGAAAAGCCTAACTCTCTGTCTGAGAGTTGAAGTTGAATATTTCAGTTTTTAGGTACAACTTTAGGTCTATGCAGCTGGGCTTGATGAGTCTCACTATAAAAGTGAACACTGATCACTCTTACTATAGATCATATAGATCTCTTTTGCTCACTTTTTTCATAGACTACTGTGGGGAAAACAATAAAGAAAAATATGGAAGAGAAAGGGGCGAAACCAGAGGTAAATGAAAGATTTTCTAAGAAACATTTTTACTTTTGGAGAAAAACTCAGTAAAATTCAATTCTCATTATGCAAGAAAACAAACTAACTGGAATCATTTAATCAAAACCCCAATGTTCCTTCAACTCTTCAGACACATTAACTTAAAGCTAATTTCTTAAGTGGACCAAAACTTCTTTTTTATAAAATTTCTTCCAATTTAAAAGAAATTTTTTACATGAAAGTTTCTGAAATGCAAGGCAGATACTCTCTGCTTGTGTATGTGTGTCAGAGAGGGGGAGAGAGAGAGTCTATCTGCCTTATCAAAAAATTATATGAGAGATTCAAATCAGGCCCTGACATGTGAGGCAAAAACAGATGTTTCAACCCACAAAAAGCTTTTAATAAAATTTTTGAGGTTTTGTTTTTCTTCCAATGCAAAAATGAAAATAAATATTTTGTGGGGGTAAACAGAATCCACCAGAAAGGCTTTTTTTAGCCCAAATTGTTCTGGTTATATCACAGGCCCTTAGATCCTCACAACCACAGGAACAATGAATGAGGGAGAGAACCAACTGTCACTGGAACCAGTGCTTCATTTAACGACACTTTTTGCCCAGGGTTATCATACGTAAACAGTGAGAGGAGGAAGAGGAAGGGGGAAGCCTGGCAGAGCCCACCATTGTTCACCCTGCTGAGAATGCAGAACGGTTCTCCTGCCCTCAGAAACATTCTTCTGGATTTACACTGGAGTAAATTAGAGAAGAATTCACTGCAATAATATAAAACTGTTTACAGTTTTAATAGGAAAAAAGGTTAAAAACACAAAGAGAACAGTGAAGCATCTTTTTCACATTACCAGTGTTTTTAAAACTTTATCAGACTCAAATTTAGCTTTTAAATGTAGGTCAGAATCAGAATCAGGTTTCAAGTTCACCAACCCACCCATGTTTTGTGCTTTCTGCTACAAAGAGGGGTAAGTTTATTAAATCAAAGTTCATGGAACTGGAATCTATAAAGCCAAACTTACATATCCTGGTCGTTGTTCAGTGTTGATTTGTTTTGTGACGATTTAGAATCACCACGAGGCAAAAAGCAGTGTCTGAAAAGAAACAATGGGGAAAAAGAAAAAAAAAAATGGAAAGAACTTCTTAATTCTTAGTACATCCAAATGCTTCAGGAGAAGAAATGTGTAGAAATTTATCTAACTCAGAGAAAGCTTATTAGTCCTTAGAGAAGAGAACACAAGTGCTATATGCCTGTAAATTTGGAGGTGATTGAATAACCTCATGCTGGACCAAATACAGGCCCATTAAAATCGCTGGGAATCTCTCCATTGACTACAACAGGCTTTGGATCAGGTCTCTTTTCCTTTTTTAGGCAAGGGAACACAAGATGGGGTGAAATCCTATCCCCACTGAAGTCAACGGCAGTTTTGCCACTGACTTCACTTGGATGAGGAATTCACTCCTCCTCCATTATCAGACTATAAAGTGCGTTTTCCGGATCTGATCTGCTGGTTGTAAAAGACGACAGGAACAAAAAAACTGTAACATCATTCAAAACACAGAATACATCATGAAATGACAACATTGCCGTGCTTCCAAGTGGCATGTGATATTCAAAGAAAAGTGGTGATGGAACATGAAGCAACACAAGTCTGAACTAGAGACTTAATTACCCACATTACCTGCCAATACTTCTTCAAATTGTGGCATAGAAATTCTGTGGGAAATAGAAGATCAGGAGTCAGGTTTCTAAAAAGACTGACCTACCTACCTAGTCCTCCTGGCATTTCTGTGGTTGGCACAAAAGATCTCAGAAACAAAATGTTTGCATCTCATTTTCCATGCTTGATCTTCAATCTCCATGCCCAAATATAAATAAAATAATAAAATCCTCCAAACAAACCCATTTTACCTTAAGTTACTCTTGGATGTGGGTACATAAAAAAGAAATACACTAAGTGGATTCCCATCCAGTTTTGCCTGGTGTTAGGTCTAGTGTATTTTGGGGGTAACAGTAGGGTTGTGCATCGTTCAGCGCAGCCCTTGCACTGGCTCATCACAGGGTCAACGAAGCTGTTGGTCTGGGGTGAGGGATGCAGGGAGCAGGGGAACATCTTGTGGTGCTCACACTCCATCAACATAACTCTCTTGTGAAAGCACATCTCCAGGCTGAACCCCAGCACCTTTAGGAGGAGATGAGGGGGTGCCACAGTTCCTGTCCTGGAGGAGACCTCCTTCCACCTCCCACACTGGTTTGGACCTGACCTGCCCCTTCATTAGGAGCCAACCTGGGAAACACACTGGAAAGTGAACAAGGCGCGTAGCGAATGAACCTTCTGAAATCTCTCGCAGCCCGGAGGCAGGCACACGAAAAAGGAAACAATAAGGAGTGCTGTCTTTTGCGGGAGAGACTGCAGATCAGAGCCTCGAGACTGGGCCCCAGATGAGAGCGGCAGGATGCAGCTGACGATGTACTGACTCATGTATCCACTGACAAGTAGCAGTATTAAAACAGGGCGTAAAGATGCCACAACTCTGCGTGAGCGATTCGTCAGCCAAGGCAGACACCAGCGAGAGCGTTCCCAAAGCCAGCGGTTCCCGACTGGTGAGGCACGAGCCGAGAGCAGATGCAGGGCTGTGATGAGACCAGGGCTGTCTCTATACCAGTAATACAAAAGAGAGTTTTGGCTCTCCCCGCCAAACTGTGACCAGAAGAGGTGCGTGGCACATGCCAGGGACCACGCTGGCACTTTCACAGAAGGGGTTCAGCATGAACCGGGTGGTCTCAGCCCCCTGAAGCTCTCCTGAGCCTCTCCCAGGCCACCATCCTGCTGCTGCCATCACCACATTGAATGGTAACGCCTGAGGCTAAGGGCAAGAGAAGCCTGAATGAGGAGAACAATAAGCATCCCTGAGGTGCAGAGCATGGAAAATCTCTGCAGGGAGAGTCAGATACAGCCAGTCTGGGAAACAGGAGTGAAATCAGGAGAGTGGGGTGGAGAGGCCAAAACAAAACGCCAGGCAAGACGGGAGGGATGTGAAGTCCAAGAGGTAGCTTGGGGACACTTTACAAGGTGTGTTGGAAGCAGAGTCTTTCTGAAGTGATTTCAGGAATCCAGAGCAAGTCCAGAGAGCCCCAAGGTTGTGGTGGTGCCTTTGGTTCATTTGTGGTGAAATCTCTGAGCCCCAACAAGGGATGCTCGAGTGTCTGAGGGACACAGGAGATTGCACAAGGATAAACCAGCGCGCACAGCAGTTTGCCAGTATCACTAATTGTGGATTGACAAATATGCAGGCCAGTCTGAAGGCCCTTTTTTTCCCCACACACTTTTTTTCCTGGATGTGATTTTGGCAGTTGGTTCCCTGGTAATCAGCTCTCTTAGTCACTGTCTGTCACTATTATGCCAGTGTTTGCTCACACTGTAATTGCATCCCGTATGTAAAGTTACTTCTAAAAGCTGTCTTTGGTAATTGCTTTTTTCTTCTTTGTATTGGGCGATCATTAAAGACACAGGCACAAGTGAAACAATAGGCTGCTAGGATTTCTTTCTGACATACTCGCGTGGATGGGATCCAGTTGGCCATTCACAGCGTTTTAAAGACAGTGTATATTTACCCACTCAGCTCAGCTCCAAGGTAAGCACCTACCCTCATTGCTAGAGTGCCGACAGGCTTTATTTACTTTTGCTGTGATGAAGTGAATTCTGCCACAAGAATGACCTTTGTTAACTGCAGGGGTATGCACAGGAGAAAGATTGACACCGCAGAGGTGGACTGTGGATCACAGGAATCTGCTGTAGGGATGGTGATATGGCAGCAAAAAGCAGGGGGGGGGGGGAAACCACAATTCCGCACTAAAAATAGTAATGCTTTGGGTTAAACATAGCAGTATTGCCTCCACACATGGTTTGGTAAGAACCCTACGCAACGTATCCAGCTCTGGAATTCACATTTTAAAACAGACCAGAAGTTGGAAAGGTTCTGGAAAACAAATCTTCTAACAAGAGATGTAAAGAGTTCAATCACTTTAGGTCCTCAAAGAAACGGAACAGATTTTAAAGCTTCTGAAGTGGAGAGGCATGATGTGAGCAACCCCGTAACTGTATCAGAGAAGGGCCCTACAAGATCAGTTGGCTGGAAGTCCAAAGCAGAAAAATGTAAACTGAAAATAGGACACAAATTCCTTACAGCAAGAGCATAATTAATCACTGGAACATATTACCCAGGGAAGTGGTAAATTCATCATCGCTTGGAGACTTTAAATGTAGATTGGATGTTTAAGTGACATGCTCTAGTAGTTCAACAACAAGTTAGCAGCCACGGTATCATTCACTTGTCCAAGTGTAAAATAATTCCAGCTCCCCACACTGCAAAACAGCTGCCTGGATTGAGGTGGCCCTTGTCACACAGTAGGTCAGACATATCAGGAAAATGGCCCCTTTCAAAATCTATGAACCCCAAATTTCATCAACATGTGATCATTCAAATTGTTTTGTTTGTCAGTTCATCTCTACCTTGGTTATGCCCCTTTAATATGGTACAGTCATGTTGTGAGTAAAGTTTGCAGGTAAAGATAAACTAGAAAAGAAAATTCATATGTCCAGCCAGCAGAGTTAATTTGCAACAACAATTTGAACTCTGGAGCATTGTACCTCCTGAGTACCAGCTACTCCGTCTTAGCACTTCAGTAATTATAGAAAGTTTTTGCTTACTTTATTTTTTAAACCTATGAATCGTTTGTTGGTGAATTCATAAATCTCACTGCTTCAGATGGTAGAATATAAGGGCTTCTGTACTTTGTTAATCAGAAAGACCCAACAGGCTTAACAGAGACATCTTAAATTTAGCTTTGTCTCGTTGACTGAGTACATTGCCTTAAATGGGAATTTTCAATCTGTGGAGTTGCAGTCCCTATTGACCACATCAGAAGAAAATAATTTTATAATGGAAGTATTGCTGGATAATATTATAAGATAAATCAGATAAATGACTTAACTCAGATCTCTGATAGCTCACGACTGATTTTTGATATTTCAGAAATGCAGGATCCTGAATATTGATGGGTCAACAAAATGAGTAAGGTCCAAAGGAAGTTTTTGAGGAGAGAGAGCAGAAGAATGTCAGTTACTAGAAACATCAAAGAAATAAGGGAATGGCAAAGCAGCTGTCTGTTGAAGGGAAGCAAATCCATTTGCCTGTGATAATTCTTTATGAAGGATAAAGTCAAATTGAATTCTGAACAGTAAAATAGTACTTCATTAGGAACTGCAGGAGACAACCGATTTTTATTTATTTCATGCATGTAAACACAGTACTGTCCAAATAACAAAAATATTTGGATATTTCCAAAAAGATATATTCTGACACTGGGGAAATTCTAAGAGAAATTTTCTAATAAGAAAAATGTAGACAAGAATTATGAAAGACAAAAGAGTGTTCTTCGCAAACTTGTTAGATGACCAGAGAGTATATGATCAACAAAAAAAGACAACATTGTCTGAAAGCTTGTCTCATTTCAGTGATATACTGAATGCTTGGAATTTCAGACATGTTATTCAAGAAATGGGAAAAGATATGAAACCCAACCCAAACCAGACAGATTAGCAGCTGCAAAGAGTAGAAAGTGTGTAAACAGGGCAAAAGGAAAAAGTCACAGTTGGCAAAAGTAGTTGTCAGAAGATATTTAAATATATTGAGATCAAAGAAAATGAAGGCAGATTTCTCAATGACAAAGGCAAAATTCTTAATAGCAGTAATGAAAACAAAATAAAAAAGAATAAATATCTGTTCTCTGTTTGTCCATTATGTGTTTTAATCACCAAAGTATGATGTTTTTTTTATTTCAAAGAGGACAAAAATGATCCAAAAGAAGAAAATAGATAATATCTACAAAGGATGTACATTTTAAAGCCATCAGCCTGGGTAACTTGAATCTGGGAGTCACAAAGGACTTGCCTAAAGAAATCCCTGCGCACTTGTTTCTTATTTTTACTAAATCCCAGGACACCAAAGAGCACCAGATGACATCTGACAACGCCAGATGAGTGATCACCTTGTGCAAACGTTTGAGGGGTAAACTGTACCTACCAGAGTTACAATACTGGCTATCCTGACATCAACCTCAAATAAAAGAATTTAAAAAAAAAACACATATGGAATTTAACTGATAACAAAATAAAGGACAATAACATAATGAACACCAGACACCATGAAATGCTTTATGGAAAATAACATTGCCTAAACAAACTTGAGTTCATTTTCTAAGAAGTTTTTTTTTGGATATATATAACTGTGTCGATGCAATAAAATTTTATAGGGTGTACAACACAACATTCTGATATAAAAATCAGCAGTATATAGTACTAAGAAACTACATACAGAAGACATTGAGATTTAGCTAACTGATATATCTCAAAGTATTTGCAAGCAATGTCACTAAATAGGGTTATTTCTAGGAGAGTCACAAAATGATGGCTATAAACTTGAGACTTACACCATGCTATCCTCAAGTCTTTGAAAGGAAGTATAAAATTACTGTGGATAATTTCTGTGGATGATGTAAAGGCAGTTGGAATGGTAGACAAAAGTGGGGAGAGGACAACCAGAGTGAACTGAACTGCTAGGTAATCTGGGTCTACTCAGAGAAAAGGTTCCATAAATTCATATGTCTAAAGGCTTTTCCTATAAAACAGGAATGGTCTTCTGGAAAGCAGCAGCTCTGAGATGGATTTTAAAGCCAGAATGGGTCAGTCTGAGGTCCCAGCATCAAACTATGGGAAAAAGTGCTTCTGCAGCCCTGAGAAATCTGTTAAAATGCTCTTTTCTAAGATTAACCTCCTGTATCGTCGGTGGGACCAAAGCCACGACAATGAACAAAATTCCGATATTTTTAAAGAACAATGTACTATCATTTTCCCCACTCCCATGCCCCACAAGTGCAGAAGAAGTCTACTGCATATATCATCAATATAGTATTAAAGAACACTACATTTTTGATAATTTGATGATAGTATACCGTAACCTCATGAGAATCAAGTAACAGATTTCAAAAGTGACACTTAATCTGTCAGAATACAAAAAGACAACTACTGCCAATAGCCAAAACAAAACAAAACAAAACAAAACAAAACAAAACAAAATCTGTTAAGCATTTAATATATTTTAATGCTTAGATAGAACGAACAGAAGAATCTACGCATGAAAAAGGGAAATTGCCTGAAAGTCAAGTTTAGAGCTTTACTGCCGCGATTTGGCCAGTCATGACTTTCGGGCTCAGAAAGGAGTTAACTGAGTTACACACAAAGAGGCCAAACTAGATGATCTCATGGTCTCTACTGACTTTAAACACTATGGAAAAGGACTTTGTGATTGGAATGAGATGTTCTCAGATGGGTAATCCCAAATTGAGGCATTAAAACCACATCACTGGAGAGGTTCTAATAAGCACATGAAAAGCTGCTGAAGTTAAACTTTTGTGACTTCAAAATTACTGATCCAAATTTCTTAGATTTTTGTCAGTTTGTCTTATATTCCCTTTGAGGCAGGATTATTTCTCTCCTATCTATAAAATACCTCATGCTGAAGCTACTTGGAAATTTCCTTTCTCACCATGGAAAATTTTGACTTTTCATCAAAAAATGAAAAATAAAAAAAATTCCATTGCCAGCCAAAATGCTATTTTTCAGGGGAAACTTTTTCCCAAGAGTGACTATTTTTTCACCAAAATAAATTAGTCTGTCAAAAGCAAAACTTTCATCCAAAAACAATTTCGACAGAAAATTTTCAACCCACCACATCTACAATACTGGTGGTGCTATAAATAAACAGACCAAAAACACATACACTTTAATCAGTTACGTGCCAGATAAAATAAATGATTCCTTCACTTTACCCTGAAGCTTGTTAAATTTGATCTGTGTGGGATATTTATTAAAGAAAGAAAAGGTTATCTCTGGTTTGTATTCCATAGCTATGAAACTGGATCACCTTTTTATCTCCTGTCTGTCTACAGTGATGATTGACATTTGGCCTTTAGCTTAATCTTAAAAAAAAAGAAAAAAAAAGAAAAAAGAAGTAAAAGAAGTAAATGTGATTTGTTTCCTACAGATGGAAAAGCTAAATAATCCAAGTGTGGACATCTCAGCTGTAACATCTTACCACTGTTGATGGAGCAGTGGATTTCCCAGGGAGCAGGAAGAAGATGTGAAGTTGCATCTGATGCCATGTGGAAGACAACACAACTTGGTGCCAACCAGAGGCTACCCTTGCAGGCATTGACATCAAATGCATCTGCTGGGCCACCTTGCTATGAAATATACTACAAGCTGAAAGTGTCTAGAGTCACCTGCAGAATGGAAAGAACTGGACTAACTTCTTCCATGTTAATTTCTAACTTTGATTTCTAATTATCTTGCTTTGACTTAATTGTGTCAGAATTCACAACGTTTGCTCTATGATCAGTCATTTCAGTTGCTGATGAATGAGTAACACTTTTATTCTACAGATCATCTGGTGACAGCGCAGTATATTTCCAGACCAAAGTGGTTGTAAACATAATTTTGCTTCTGCTGAACAATAGAGGCTGCCTCATGACCTTTTCCTCTACATAACTAAAACCTTTTTAACTGAACAGTGGCAAGAACTTCTTGGACAGCAGCTCCCAATCTTAAAGTCTCACATTTTAACTATGCAAGTGAAAATAAAGCACACAGGTTACACGTAGTGTAGTGCAGGGCACACAACTGTGCACCTATTAGAAGTCACTCAACCATCATCCCTCCAAACCAGTCTGGATCCCACTTTTCCTTCCTACAGAAAAGAAGTCAATGCCAGTCTAAGAGTGGTAGACAAAGCGTTCCATGCTCTGAGACAAGCCCATAGGAAAAAAAGAATGAGAACCACATGTAGACATCTCTGAGAGAACACGCAGGAAGATAAAGTGCTGTAAGATCTCATTAGATGAGACTGTTAGCAGAAAGGAGAAGAAATTAGACTTCACCACTTCTTTAAGGAAAAGTAACAGTTCTTGTGGAAGCTGAAGGCCTCAGAAAATCTGATCACACTGCTCATCCCAAACGTTTTTCCATGAAAGATGAGATCCCAAGGGCAAAGACATCAGTATCCAAGGACTCTAAACAGTGTGCAGGACTGTGATAAGTGACACAGGAGGGTGAACACTGCATGGCAATAAGTAATTTCAGTGTTTAGGACAAGGGATGGCAAAACAAGAAGCCATGCTTGCAGCAATGCACCTGCTCAGCCCCACTCCTTCCATGCTCCTTAGCCAACACTCTCTGGCTGTAGCCCAGCATATTCCCCTGAAATTCAGACTGTCAGTGAAAATTCAGAGAAGAAAGTAATCCCAGTCACCAGCCATGAGCGCTCAACAACCAGGATATAAATCTCAGCTTAACCACCAATGTCAGTCCAAATGCTTGGAGAGATGTTTTCAAACCAACCCACATCTGCCCTTGACAAGCAACTTTCATCAATGACCCAGTCTCCCCAAAACACCACTTTCCTCGACTTCTGTCAGGGGCCGTTTTGCCTCAAAATAACAGGATAAAGTCCTTAAAATTTTCTCTGCGGCCACTCGCTCTACTGCCAGTTCACGCTCAGTACAAACTGCAGACCTCAAAATTTTGGATAAATCCAAAGACACAAAGTCAAAGTAAGGGGGAAAAAAAGTGTTCTGGCAAGCATCCAGTCACCAATGGAACTGGAGGAAACCCTATCATATGAATCATTTGAAAATAAGATCAGTCTGGACACAGCACTGGAAAATGTACCATGGGGAACAGACTTGTATTGGCGGGGGAATGAGCAGGATGAGCTAATCCTGTAGGTCTCTTCCATCACTAGTTTCTGAGGGCCCAGTCCTCAAGGGACCTTGCAGGTTGGGCTCATGCCATGTCAGATTTCTTCAAAGAACATTAATACAAGAACTATGATAAAGCTAAAACCGCATTATCACAGATTTACTGTTCAACCTGACACAATAAGAATCTTTGCAAAGGTCTCCCAGGCAATAAGACCTGGTCTAAAAGGTCAGAGTAATTTTGAAAACACTTGATGAAGGGTATTTGAGAAAGCATCTCTTCTTTGACCAGACAGAGGTTCAAAATCACTATCTGATACTGTGCCTGCTTGGAGCTGGGATTTTGGTTCAATGTATCACTAGAGACAAGGCCCAGCTGTGAAGCTTGGAGCTGGAGTCTGTCTACTATGGTATCTGTTTACATCCAGAAATTTGGTTTGGGATGTTATCTAGTCAGAATATACTGGCAACCTGCCTCATCCTATTCAAAACAAATGCCCTGGATATTGCTAAATCCAAACATCAATAAGAAAGTTTTTTAGGAGAAGATGATGGAGCAGAAAAAGACTCTAAGCCTTCTTTCCAGTCACCACTTCCATATACTGAAGTGTCAAGGGATTGCTGCAATCAGTATCAAAACCTCAGATCCACTCATTTTCAACTCCCTGCACATAAATTTGACTGGAGAGGTGAGAACAGGTTTTTATCTACAAAGGCCATGAAAAGAGTCAGGAGATGTGAGGTTTGTGTCTGGTTCTAGTCATCACTCATTTTTTCTCCCAGCTCTTTAACTTCTTTTTGCCACAGCTATAAAGAAAGAAATAGTGTCTACTTTTTGCAAAATGCTTTTGAATTCTCAGCTGACTGGTACTTTAGCAACATAGAGTGCTAGTGCTGCTAGAGAGGAAGAAGGAGAGGAACTGTTGAGGGTGGTGCAAGTGGGTAATGGGACAAAACTAGCAAAGGGATTTTTTAGGCTGGAAATCAGGAAAAAATTAACAATGAAGCCCATTAGACTGTGGAATAGGCTCCCAGAGGGAACTGCTGGCAGCCCCACCACTTGAGTCATTTCAAATAAGACTGGACAAAGCACTAGAAAATACACTGTAGGGAACAGCCCTGGGCTGACCTTCAGGGAGCGGAGGGAAGGAAAGGGGGGGAAATGGACTGTGTGACCTAACGGGTCTTTTCCATCCCCAACTTCTATGAATCTATTACTGGCTAGTGAAAAATGTGATGTAAGGGCAGCCTGCAGTGATTGGCAGACTAAATGAAGGTCAGGAATAATTTTTTGGATGCTTTGAGCACAGTGCGTGTCCCAAGCACTGACCACACTCACTCGGCATGTTTAGCCACCTGGCAGCTCCGCTGTAGCCAACCCAAATAGTTCATATAAAATTGAAGAGAAATAGCAAACAACCATCATTCTCAGAAATGTTCATTTTTCCTGGGATTTCTTTCTGTTNCCGAAAACAAGTGATTGAGTTGAGGTACTTGCTGAGTGAACTCAGCCCGGTCAAGGTTGACTGGTGTCTGGTGGAACCATTGTTGGAAACAAATGAGCATTTACTAGAAGAAAGTCCAATCACTGTGTCTGGATACCAGCTCAGGCTACTTTTAGGGCAGCAGACTGCTCCTTGGGCTGATAGACCATTATAAACATAGGTTAGAAAATCACTTGTCCCCCTGTGGATAGAAGTGCATCACCCTAGGCTGTCCACGTTCACTCCTCAGAGTCTTCTTTTCAGAGGGCCCTTGGAAATAAAACTGTATGTTGCAAGGACCTGGAAAGCCCTGACTAGATCTCATTTCCCTACACTGCCAAAAATACTCTGTCTTCCATGATTACCAGAGCACTCTTATTCTTGGGGCCAGAGTTTGGTGGCAAAACTGTTTACTGATTCATATGTGCTCATTTTGTGTGTTTTGCTGGTGTACTTGGATTGCGATTTCTGATCTTGCCTTGGCCTCTTCCAGGTTTATCTGTTGGAATGAGGCAAGATGAGTGTTGGGTGTTGCTATTGAAGAGAGCACTCTAACTGGCAAAGGATCTTGGTAAGGCACCAGAGGAAGATGAGATGAAAAAACCTGGGCAAGAGGAGCTGGGGGATGTGGAATGAGCCAATAAAAGAGCAGGAGTCATGACTAACTGGGGTAAGTGTAGAGGAAGGAGTGGATAATTGCCAATGAAAGGAGAATCTAGTGAAGTAGTGCAAAAGCCAGAGGTGTAGAGTTGATGCACAACTGGTCACACACAGCTGAAATGCAGCTTTTAAGTAAGTTTGGGAGGATTTGCTTTGCCCTTGCTTCGGAAGGTTGCCCAAATTTTATGCCAATTTTTATGGATTCCAAACAGCAAAAGCTCACTGTAACTGGAAGCACTCAGCACTCAGGGCATGACCTGTTGGACCTGCATGATCCCTGTGTGCCAGCCCTTCAGGCCCTTGGCTGGGCAGGGAGATAGGCATCAGGAGGAAATAGCAACCCCAAGCTCTCATTGCACAATATGAGCATAATCAGAAACGTAGACCCTGCTCCACTCCTCATCAAAATCAAACACCGTAGCTGGTTCCACATCATCTCAGGAGGATGAGGTCCCTCTCTTGAATACCATCTTTCTATGGTCCCCAAATATCAGCAGGGCAATAAATGTTGCTCCTTTTTATAATATGTCACAAGGCGTTTCCACTGAATTATAGCCTTTTTAAAGTTTCCTTTCCAGTTACAAGTAGAAGGAGGCAGGGAAAAGATCAGCTTTATTTTCCTCCTTTGCTTACCTGGCAAAGTATCCACAGGTTTATTTTTCTTACCTGTAGTTTTATTTGTCAGTCCAAGTATATCAAATAAAACACAGGTTTTGGTCAGGACACATCTTGAAGGGAAAATTATACTTTCTCTCAGTATTTTGTAGATCAGAAGAAATTATACAATGGCTGTAATTTCAGTGGTATAAGTCACAAGTGATGTGGGAAGAGGGATCAGGTGATGACAGACAAAATTAATTACATACAAGAAGACCAATAGACCAGAGTCTGCCATGGGAAAGAATGAGTCAATTTGCACTGCAACCTACACAAAACAAAAAGCATACTCTGCAAATTTAGCAGTAGGGAAAAAGCAGCAATACCTTTTCACAGATGGACTCTTCAGAAAAAAAAATATATAAAGGGACAGTGTCCGAGCCTTGTCTACCACCAGCCACTGTTTTTATTTTAACTATTTGCTTGCCAGAGAAGAACCAAAACAACTGAAGTCCACATGAAGTCACAACCTAAAGTACATTTAGTCATTGCCTAAGATTAAAAATGTCAGGTTGGATTCAAAAAAAGAGACCTTTCAAAGTCCCTCACAGGGACAGAGGATAAAGATTCCTGGTTTGGTCTGGGCCCATCTTTTATGCTTCTGAAGTGCAGCAGTCCACAACCACACTGGTGGTTTTCAAGAATTTTTGACCTCGAGATTCCTAAAACTTTGCCAGCAGAGGCATGGATTTCACACAGAAAATATATACCTAACACGTGACCTGTTGCAGTCTGCAGACAGGAGGCTGAAAACCACAGTACTTTACAGTGGTGAAAAACAGCAGCTGTCTCGCCATCAATGAACACTTTTGGGGTGAGTCCACTCAAATACTTCAGTCACATTTATGGATATTCCCAAGCTTGGTCTTCTTTCTGTCAGTCAACATCAACGCCTTTGGCCCATACCTCAGAAAGCAGCTTACACCTGCTTTCACACCAGACAGGGCTGGACCATCCAAACTTAGGGCTCCAGGGAGCTCATTTGGCACTAGTCTTGCCCCTGTTATTAACTTTTCATGCAGTTCCAGCCAAATTGCATCACCTCAGTATCCCTCTCTGCAGAAGCAGGGATATGATTTCTCCTTTTGCTTATATTTCTCAGAGCTGCCACTGGCAACTGTAACAATCTTCTTTTTACAAAATGCTCTCCCATGAACCAAGGCTTCCCAAAAAAGGTCAGGCTTTTGGTGGAGAAGACCCTAGGTCCTGTTTCCACCAGCCCTCCCTTTGCACACACCTGCAGTTTGCTGATCTTGAGCACATTTCCCAAGCAAGAATCAAATGGTGTTTCTGTCAGGTCAAGTGCAGAATATAAGAGCAAACTTGAATCTCTGTCTGCCCAAGACTTAACAAACAATTCAGTTTTAAATTTATTGAATATCAAAAGGGCAGAGGAAGAAATCGTTAAGCTGTTTCCCACGATGTTCTCTTTCCACCTGAAGACAAGGCTCGTAGACATTTTGATAGCAAAACTCTCCTTTTTCCTTCTCAATCAACTAAATGTAAGCTTCTTGCTCATCAGTGAACTATGCTGGAGCAGGCTGTTTTGCATTTGATAATGAATTACATACCATCTTTAGATAGAGATCTTTTGGACTCGTTTTTGGCATCTCTGAGGAAATATGCTCTCCACCTGCTGCTCTGTCCCATGCAAACACCATCCCCGCAGTGCGCTTCACTGTGGCAGGCAGACCCTGCCACCTAGTGCATCCAGATGTGTACTGGCCCCACTGCACAGCTGAAACAGCTGGATGGACCCCCACCCCACAGCTGGGATGACCTGACTTCTCCCTACCGCCCTTTCCTTCGGTCGCTGAAGGAAACACACTGTCACCTGCAGCAGTTTTCTGGAGAGATGGACCGGTGCAAATATTCTCCCAGGACCTGAATCAGTTCTCAAAAAAAGCTTTTTTTGATTTTCTTTTCCATTTAGAAAATGATGCGTCTGTGTATCCCTGTCAGTAACAAGTCAGGTAAGCAGACACAGTAGCATGCCTTTTTGTTCTCCTAACACATTTTAGGAGACACATAATACATTTATACCCCTTTACTCTGACTTGCTCAGTCCAGCATCCAAAAGGAATAGTATTGTCTGGCTTTATGGTATCTTCTTGCCCCCTTGTTCTGTGGGGTTTGCCCTGTGTCATGAAATGAATGGTCCTTCAGAAAGTAGCTAAGGCTTTGCTTCCAGTCATAAGTCAAGAAGCATGGCTAGTAAAAAAAAGAGAGCGTACACAGCCATTGACTCTAGTAGAGGTTGTCAACAAACAAAACCAGATTTAGGTGTCCACGTGTGGCCTGACTCCCCTCCACAAGACTGAGCTACTCCCTGTGTGTGTTACAGGAAACATACAGGCTTCCTCCAAACAGTCAGGTCCAGGCCAGTATCAGAGAGGGAGCACCAAACTGGACACAAAAGATACGATATTTGACAAATTCCGCTTATCAAAGCAAAATTCTCCTTTCTTTTTACAAGAACAGTTTATAAATCTTCACTCCAGGTTTGAAAGTCTAAGTTATTTTGCACTTTCCCTCTCACAGAGCCAACAACCCTGTTTTCCAAGAGGACAACCATCAGCTTTTTGCACTCTACACTGAACAAATATCCACTTCTTTCCTCATCTCTCATCTCTGGGAGGAAGGTATTCGTTTTCCTCCACAGTAGCAATGTAATATATTGCTTCAGTCCTTCGTTAGCTGTCTCATCCAATTCACATCAGCTTTTTCTCTTCTCTTCTGCCCTGTGTTTCTAACCTTGTGTCTAGAGAAAAGCCCTTCTTGCCATCCATTTTTCCAGCAGTCAACCAGCCTTGCCAAAACTTGCACTTTTCCTCCGCTTCATTTCTTTTTCTCCTATGCTCCTGACAGTAAATAGATCCAAACCAGTAAAGCAGTGTATACATTTTTCACAATTCTCATTGAAATTATTTCCCAAGAGCCTTGGTAGATCCTCCACCAGTTGTGTGGCTTGTATTTAAGATCAGAACCAAACCACAGCTGCAGGTGAGCAGGGCTGAGCCCTGAGCAGCAGGAAGGAGGGATCCATAAGCTGCCTTTCTCCACAGTGTCAAAAAAGAGGGAAAGTCCTTCTAAGCCAGAGAGCAGCTCAGCTGGATACCGGGGTAATACCCTGGTACTGCCCCGAGAGAAGGGTTGGCACTTTTGGTGGGGTTCAGCTGGAGTGGGAAGCAGTTTATGTACTCTCCTGACACTCCTGGCAGCAGAAGCAGTAAGTACCTGTCCCGGGATCTCTCCTCCAGCCCGTTCCTGCCTGCAGTCCCCTCCCCATCCATTTGCTTTGGTGCCTTTGGAGCAGGAAGACGAATAGGAACTGCACAAAAAAGGGGTATACTTCTCACCTGGGAAGGGGACAGGCTGCTGTGTGAAGCACAGCTGGGGCTGTGGGGCTTACATCCCTCCAGAGTGGGGGATTTGTAAGAAAAGTCCAGAGGGGAAGGGGTCGGACAGGGTGAGGGGGAAGAAGTGGGATCTCTATCTCAAATTTCCCATATCTCTCAAATCCCTCCACTCAGACCTCTCTCAAACAGTTCATCATTTCCATCTCCTGTCTGGAAACCATGACCTTTCTTCTCCATGTCCTACCTGAAAATTTTCTACCTCAAACAACATGGTCCTGTGACCTTCTGCTGGATCCTCCTCCTACATGTGCCAAAAAACAATCTAAATCACCTCCACATCATCTCTGCAGTCCTCCGTGAATTTTCCTAAGCCTGTTCGACACTCACAGTCTCCAAAAGCTCACTGATCTCACAATTTCCTACTGGAGTCCTCCTGACCTGCCCCAGCATCCTCACCCACATCTCCTGAAATCCTCTGGTCTCTTCCAACCCTCTTCCTCTTACAACCCATTCTGATGCTGCCCTGAAATGAAATTTTACCTACGCTGCCAAAAAGCCTTCAGCCATCTCTGATCATGATGGAAAACTTTCTCCAAGCGCTCCCTCTCCCAGCTGCAGGAAATCCTGCGGGGGCTATTCAGTGACCTCCATAATGAAATAGGTCAGATTAGATAACCACAATGAGCTTTCCTGGCCCTCAAGGCCTCTTGCAAAACAAATTGCACGATCTAGCACATGTAAGAACATGGTTTAATAAGGCCATTCAGGGAGTTCGAACCCTGTGTTCCTAAAGCCTCTGAAACTACAGCTTGCCGGCAGCAGTCTAATGTGTTGTGTGAATCTGAGCCTATAGATCTAAAGAGGGAGGAAAACAAGCGTAAGTGCAAAGGAACGATCTGTGTAGCCCTGATAATACCAGCATTACACCCATGTCATTTGTTTTGTATTATTAGACAAGTTACATAGACATCCCGTATTCCCCAGTCTGAACTAGCAAAATGCCAATGGACAAGGAAAAAAAACACTAAAGTTTATTTTTGTAGGAATAATGCGATGACACATTTTCAGCAATATATACTATATCGTCAAGCCCTCATTAGACAAGCCAAATATTTTTGTGTAATTTCTGCAATAAAATATGAATGCAGCAACATTCAGACAGAGAGGCTGGCTTTTGTTAAAGTGGGGCTCCAAGAATAACAGCTTGTGAATTACCAACACCATTGTTTGGAGGAAGAAAGTTGCTTGATATTAACAAATTCATTAAGCCAAAACTGACATGCCTGTTAAAGCAGCCATTAGCAGTCTCAATCTTTATGGACTTGTGTCCCAAACAACACCAATCATGGGTCTTGTGTCAAGTGCTCTGACAGAGTAACCTACAACCGCTGGGGCACAGATACGTTTTCCAGCAGATGTTAATGATGATTTATGACTCACATTTCTTCCGTGTACTATGGCACTCGTACAACTCATTTGTGCTACACGCTTGCAAGAGTCGTTTCACCCATCCATAATAGCACTGAAATGCAACTGCCCAAAAGGGAAAAAGCAAGGGAGGTTTGGAGCTGCTACGGTAGCAGCACACAGGTGTCTAGAACAGGGGATGAGGAGGACTCATCTGCTCAGGTCCACCTCGCTGGAGAGTCTCTCAGCCTCTCCATAACTTATTCCCTGGCCACCCACCTGAAGTTACCAACCTGCTGGACAACTCACCCTCAGAGCACATCAACGCTGCCTTTCTCAGACAGGGAGCATGCACAGAGACAGGGGATGAGCCCAGACCTCATTGTAGTGCAGGGCCTCAGCACATGGCAAACCTTTTTTCTTCCTCCAGTAGAAACTGCCAAGAGGATTTAGGAAGATGGATAGTAATTTGCCCAGGAGAAATTTGGCAAAGACACCAGTGTAAGCCTTCCAACCCCTCTGATAAACTTCATATGATATTGCAGCTTTAGGTATGTAGTATCAGTGTCTGACTACACAAGTGCAAGGTTTATTTATTTGTGGCTTGGTCTGTTGTTTTTTAAATCTGAAGGACAGTTTCTTCTTCTCCACAGCGCTCCATATCTTTGAGAGATTTGATCCCAGATAGCATGAGGAATAAAATGGCTTCCACAAAATCATCAAGGCAAATTACAGCAAAATGTGTGGGAATCTGTATTTGAAGGACCTACATTGATAAACCTTAGTTTCCCTTATAATCTCATTTTCTAAAGGGAATGCTTCACTCTTACCTCAGCTGAAATTCCCATTAGCCCAGGGTACCTCCCTGTGGTAAGGCAGTCATGTCACACTATAGATTTGGATCTAGAAGGTCATGAACTTGAGTGAACATCAAAATATAACACAGTGGAAATACTTTTCCCATCCCTTAAAATTTTGTAGGAACAGGAACATTAACAGATACAGAGCCATTAAGGGATCAACGTTTTTATAGATGCTTCTAATGAAAGCAAACCACTGAAGGCTCCGGTTCACTCAGATTTGCCCCAGTTCACCATAAAATCTTTCTTGAACTTCAAACAAATTTGTTTTAGACTAGGATTAATTTTCACCTTCCTACGTGTCCACACATGTTTCACTTCTCTCGGAAATGACATTTCATTGTCAAAAGAGATCCCCTGGGTATTGTAGAGATGTGCGACTCCCATCACAGATAACTGACATCCTACCACACCATTTAAGGAGCACTGTCATCTGGAAAATGTTTCCCTTCTGCAGTAGTTTATAGCTTATATAGAAGAAAAATGTCAAGTTTGGAGTGACAGGGACTTTTAAGTATGAAAGAAACTCAAGGTTCACTTTAATCCCTAGGTCCTTGGGAAACACAGCTGCCAAATATCTGTCCTACCCAACAAAGAAAGCCAAAGAAGCCTTACTCCTACATGTCACTGTCTTTTACCAGTCAAACAGAGCTAAGCTTTAGCTGGATTAAAGCAAAATGGTACAAACCACTAGAGACACATTATCAAACAAACCCTTAGACAGCATGGAGACTACCATGGCAGGATCAGATAGCAAAGACAGATCAGTGTATCATGTTTTTGAGTAACCAAAGAGTAGTATGAAGTAGCAGCAAATCATCTGTGTTACTCCTCCACCCTCCTCAGGGGAGGCATGTCCTGATGAATCCAAATCCGCTTGTCCTGCAGATCTTTCAAACAGCCAGCGGAAAACCTGCTTCCCTCTTGCGCTGACACCAAAGCACCCACTGGCCCAGCATCCCGCCGTCACCGGCATAGATAAGAAGCAGGGACAGGATGCAGATATCTGTCATACTGAGCCTGCCCTACACCAATACTGCTTGGCAACCCATGCGATGTGCCTGCGATCTGTACATAGGTCCTAGCGTCCATAGAAAATCAGCACTGCATTTACAGCTTCTGCTGTCACTGTCAAAGGAACAACATGGGATCAAAGACTAAACCACAGTAGCCACCATTAAATCTCCATTATATTCTTTCAAGAAATGCTCTGTTGCAAATGATAACAGAAAGAAGATCAGATAATAAGCCACAGTCCATTACGCTATATGCCATTATACCGGCAAACACGGGAAAATAACAGTGTGGAAAGAATCCCGTGCTACCACTGACCCTTTATTTTACTCGTTCTATGTGTTCATTACAGTTTATGGCATATGGGACATTTGCCCTAGCACGCATCACTAGCATAAACTCCTGCAAAATAATCCTATCGGTTACAGTCATACCAGAAAACAAATGAGCAAATTAACTGCATGACAGGGAAGCTTGTTACAAAAGGACTGAAGATGATACTCCAGAACTTCTCAAGGGTGTATGACTTGTAGCATCGAGCTGAAACAGCCCCAGAAAATTCTGTTATTTGAAAATGTGGGTAGACTTTCTGGTTTGTCTCCCACTTTACTGAATCCCTCCATTTACTCACTCTCTGCTTTTGGTCGCACATGTAGCCGCTGTGTTCTGGCACCCTGTCCACTTCTCCCCATCTTGGGAATATCGACCCCATTGGTTCTGGAATCAGAATGACCACACGGCACTTATAACATTTCCAGACAGACATAAATACACAGATTAGTCTTTTCTGCATTTTTCCTCATAAAAACAACAGCAGCTTCGAAGCGCATTGGCACAAGCACTGAGATTAAGTATTGCAACCTGCTATTGTTGGCAGGGTTGCTCTGGCTTCTCCAGCTTTCCCCACCTCCTTGTAATCCTCTCTCCTCTTGGAGAGTAGTTAAATGCTGTGTCCATTCATGTCACCACGGAGTAGTCTTGGCAGATGCATGCCCCAAGGCTGGGATGTTTTTACGAGAACCGTTTTCATATTTCACTGTTTGCCTGGCTGATCCTTTATCTGTTCTAGCAGTTATACAACTAAACACACTGAACCTTTTGTCAGATGATTACATATTCCATGCTGAATTGCAGGATATGGAAATACTGCCAAACACAGCCCTGCTCTAACTCTGTCGACTTCAGTGCACGGCTAAGAATTAATTCAGCCCTTAAACTCCTTCACGTTGGTCTTTGAGAATAAATAGAAGCAAATCATCAGTAATACGTTCTTGCATTTTGTGTATCCCTGCCTTTCTAGACCCAAAGGCTCCTGGGGATACCCTCTAGCTCTGAGTGATGGGTTTGTACACACTTCCCCTATGCGTATTTAGGATGTTAAAATGCCCCAGCTGAATCTAGAAGCAATGGCTGTCAGGCTCCTAAGGAAAAAGGGAAGATGACATCGGATGGAGCCCTTCCTTCCACTCCCCACTGTTGACCCAGCAGGGAGGTGGAGGTGAGGAAGGCAGGAGCAGAGAGGAGCTCGTTTCCCTCCGCCACTTGAAAGCAGCCTCCCCACACCGCCTGCTCCGGCTACGCAGCAAGAGCTCTCCATCCTGGCGGCAGCTGCCTGCAAACAGTCATTTGCTCCTTGTAGAAAAATTCAGGGAAATTTTCAGGTTGCTTTTAAACATCCCCAAGCCCAAGGAAAACACAGGGTGTTTTTTTCTGCAGAAGTTTTCATTACTTTTTTAAACTCATGATTCCCCAGAGAACTGTTTCAGGAGAAAAATGCCGGTCTGGTCTATTCTCATATCCTTCAGCTATTGCTACTGGATCAAACCATTAATATAGCTTCAGGGTCTGGTTTGCACATGATCAGAAGTGAAGCAGAAGACAGATGATTATGGCAAAGAGTTCAGGAAGGGATTTTGTCTGCAGAAGAATCCTAAGAGAGAGTGGACAGGCAGAAAGAAGGAAAAGCAAATGTACTGTTCATATGTTTCAAAAATAGCTATACAAATGTTCTGTACCTTGCATTTCAAGGTGTTTTCCAAGAGCCTCTGAGTCTTCCTCAAATATTGCTACCCAAGCATCTCCCAGCCATTTTAGTCAAATTTATCACGTGTTTACCTGCTGTTTTCAGTGCTGTTAATGTGGTTGCAGCTGCCCACATGAAACCAGCGTTCTTTTGTATTTAATACCTGGAAGATGGTGGGAGTGCTTCATGTGTTCTGTCATGAGTGGCGGCCCCATCTCCTACCAGCGAGCAAAACAACATAAAAGGGGCCAAAGTAAGGGAAAGCACAGTCATAAAAAGGTGGGAAGAAAAGTTTTCAGCAGGAAGGCACTTTAAAAGTATTGTGGAGAGTGGCTGAATAACCGTCCTTGGCATCCCTGGGTGACTTACAAACTGAACCGCTGAAAAAAAAAAAAAGACAGATCCTCCTAATATTAGCATTTCAGTTCCTCAGTCTCCAAGCACTGGGGACCATAGAGTGGTTCTTCTCCTCTAGTCATTTTCCCTCTGCATGATTTCTATCCAGTCCCTCACTGTTGTGGCTTCTCTGGACTTCAACGACAATTTCTGTGCACAGCAGATTTAACGAGGGCTGCATGTTGCTGGCTATTTAGTTTGCTGTAGCTATAATTAGACAGCTGACAAAGACTGGCTTGTTGCGTGCTCTTTTTTTTCCACAATTACATATCATATTTGGTCTCTGTGCAAGACGAAAGACGATTTTTCTTCTTTGTCACTCTCCAAACTCCTCAAGGGAGTTGATAACTGTATTGGCTGCTTTCTGCCAGTTACCTCACTACTAGTAATAAGACATTGTCATCGTTACTAAGCCGATAAGTGTGTTGAAGTGACATGTTGAGGAATTCAGTCAGCCTCCTACCTACGCCAGTGTTTTTCTTCTTTTTTTGCAGAATCATTGCCCTTTTGGGGAAAAAAAAATCCTGATAAACAAATATTGTCATTTTGAAATGTTATGCTGCTGCTTTCATGATAATAGTTGGTTGGATTGCATCTCCCAATGCAAAGTGATGTCCTCCCATGGCAAATGGAAGCAGTGCAAGGTGGGAACCCTGTGGCTACAGCAGGACACAGAGGTGGAAGTCAGGCCACTATGGGAAAGTGAGGACATGAGGGTGGCCAGAAAAGAAACTTTCTAATGACGTTTTTTGCCTGCAGTATTTCCTGGTTTTACTCAACTCTTTGCATTTTTTATATGGAAGACCAAATCTCCCCATGAAGTTAGAGTCTTTTAAGGAAAAAGTAAATGAAAATGAATATACTAGTAGAATATAGAATATATACTAGAACATTTGTTAGTTCCCTAAAATAAATACCTTATCTTTAGTAATCACTGCCAGTAATAACTTAGACTCAGAAACAATCCAGAGCAGGTATTTTGAGTGAGAAGACACCATTTCCAAGACAGTTACTTTTTTAAATATAGTGCAGGACCATATTACCAACAACAGGCTCTGAAAAGGCTCTGTAGAAGTACATAAAGCCATTCTATAGTTCACTGCGAAGAGCTAGCAGAGTATTATTACCAAGATAAATGAGTAAAACAATTTCCTGAAAAACAAAGCCCAGTCTAAAAAACAAAACAAAACAAAAGACAAAACCCCCCACCACACATAAGCAGGAAAAAACTTTTCATCCCTACTCTATGAAATCTCCCAGTGAAGGCAATGGAAATTATACTCATATTCGGACAGGTTTCTACCCTAACAAAAAAAGCCATAAATACAGAGAAAAGTCAGGTGACAGATACTTGCACTTCCCACAACCTGGAATTGCTGCAGATCACACCACACCTCTCAAACGAGAAAAAGGTGGACTTTTCCTCCCAGGAGAAGCAGAAATCTTCTATAAGCTTTCAACCCAGACATATGGACTGAAAAGGTAGCATGCCTGTGGACACTAGCCAGAAGTGGCATCATTAACACGGGGCTTTAGTTCATAGCACCAGAAGAGCAGCGGAGGACTGGAAGTGAGGCCTCTGAGGAGAAGCTTTTCATAGAAAAGCTGCATCAAAATTCCCCCATGACCCACCTAACTGTCAGGTTGCTGCTGGTGAGTAAGCAACAAAGAGTGACTTATTCACCTTAACAGCTGCCACCAGTTTCTACCTTTCTTCCTCTCTCAAGAATGTCCTGGCTGTTGCTTAGATGACAGCACATGCAAAGCCTTCCCGCTGTCTCTCTTGCTTCCTTCCCCTGGTCCGTAATCCAGCACAGCCCAAGCACCTTGTAACGCTCAGAAATGAGACCCTAGGGTATAATATCTAGCACCTTCCCAGTCCCCCCAACCGGCTGCCCCCACTTGCCTGTTGGGCAGACCTCCTTGCAAGTCAAGAGGGTTGGTAAAAATAGTTCTCCCTGTCTGCCCCACTTCTGATTCATGGTCCACTTAGGTAACGTCTCTTTCAGTTACATGGAATGGCTGGGGCCTCCTGGACCCCAGGGACATTACATCTTCATAAATAAGGAGATTTATTTACAGATATAAATCAAGACACAACGTTTAGAACATGCTACAGGGAAACAGTAAAATGCAAGGAGAAGGAAAAAAGAATAATCAAAAGTCGAGGATTCTGGCCAAATTCTTCCTAAAATAACTCTTCCAAGACATAGTGAACATTGTATCAAACTCACATAGGATCTCTAGCCAGCATCTTGGCTTCTTTCATGACTCATTTCACTCGGGCTGGGGAGTAACAATTTCCTCCCTAGCCACCGACAAACACGGCTAAGGCTAGGCAGACAGAGCTCAATCTGTTGTGATTGACCAGGTCCCCCTTTAGGGGAAAGGAGGCACCTCATCAAATGCTACCGTGCATCAAAATGTCAGCATGGAGAAAATCACCCTCCTTCAAACACATGGCCCCACGGACTCACACACATCGGGTCACGCTCATCCCAGTGGTGGGACCAACATCTGCTAGTGCTAACAGGTGGCCAGGCAATTAAAGAGTCAACATCTGCTCAGAACGTTGCTCATTGGATTAGCATCTTCACGTTGGGACATCTGCAAGTCTTTGAAGTGTTTAACTCAACAGAGGAAGGACATGGACCTATTGGAATAGGTAAAGCGGTGGGCCACAAAAATGATTAGAGAGATGGAGCACCTCTCCTATGAAGACAGGCTGAGAGCTGGGGCTCTTCAGACTGGAGAAGAGAAGGCTCTGGGGAGATCTTATAGCAGCCTTCCAGGATCTGAAGGGAGCCTACAGAAGAGATGGAGAGGGACTCTTTGTCAGGAAGTGTAGTAATAGAACAAGGGGTAATGGTTTTGAATTTGAAGAGGGGAGATTTAGATTAGATATGAGGAAACAATTCTTTCCTGTGAGGGTGGTGGGGCACTGGAACAGGTTGCCCAGGGAAGTTGTTGATGCCCCATCCCTGGAAGTGTTTAAGGCCAGGCTGGGTGAGGCTTTGCGCAACCTGCTCTAGTGGGAGATGTCCCTGCGGGTGGCAGGGGGGTTGGAACTCAATGATCTTCAAGGTCCCTTCTTGCCTAAACCATTCTATGATTCTATGAACTCTGTGTTGTCTACGAGTACAGGGCACTCTGTCCACAAACTCTCCTTACGCTGGTGCAGCAATCACTGGCACAAATCTGGTTCTGCACGAAACCAGCGGTGCTAGTAGGGGAAAAACAGCCTTGTATGGACAGACAAGATGAAGTTCACTTCTTTCAGCTATTGACAAGTGGAGAATTATGGAGTCCTACATGAGTCCCCTGCACGGGAGAAGGTTTCGCAGATTTTTTCCTATAAACAATAAACAGTTCATGTACCATGTTCTGTTTGGCAAGACGGTAATCATTTCAGAGAAATCAAATAATGATTTGGAAATTAAAAAAAAAAACCTCACAAGTCAGTTGCAGAGTCTAAATTATACCAAAGTTTAAAAATGTTCCTCAGAACAAATGCCAAAGCAAAGTTTGAGTTTTCACTGTGATTTCTGAATACAGGCTGACGCAACTCTCTCAGAGGGCATTGGTAATATCTTGAGACTGGCCTCGGAGGTAATTAAAAATTAAACTGGACAATGGCTGCCAAGACATGCTAAATGCCCTTGCCAAGTCCCTTGTCCTCTGTCCCCAATGTTGGCAGCACAGAAACAAAGGCCTGGGCAGGACACTGCAGAGGTCATCACGTTCGGACTCTTGCAATTGTGCATAATCACGCTCAGACATGCCAATTCTTCCTGTGCTCATCAGCTTAAAAAAAAAAAAAAAAAAAAAAAAAAAAAAAAAAAAAAAAAANCAGACAAAAAATAATGAAGGGATTATGAATAACCCATGGGCATCCCAACATCTTCATGTGCTCAGTGTCATGGCCCCATCTCATGTAGGCTGAGAGCCAGGCAGACTCCTGAGATTTTCAGCATCGCCTATGCTATGTGACGAACTCAGGCACCTTCACAGAATCACAGAATGACTGTGTAGGGACTTCTGGAGATCATCTAGTCCAACCCCCCCGTCAAAGTAGATCCTCTTAGAGCAAGTTGCAAAGGAACGTGTCCAGGTGGGTTTTGAATGTCTCCAGAGATGGAGATGGAGACTCTACCACCCCTCTGGGCAGCCTCTTCCAGTACTCCAGCCACCAGCACTAACCTTCTCCATGCCACCAGCACCAACCTTCTCCATGCCACCAGCACCATGCTCACTGACTAGGTGCCTTTGGGGATGTCAGAAAGGAAATATCCAATCTGCACATGACAGTTTTACACCCATACAGCTGGCTAATGCTGCCCATGGTAAGAGGTCAGGCACAGGCCATGGGGTCAGACCTGGCGATGGACTGCTTCTTCCTGCCCCTGGTGATGCAGCCAAGTAGGGTGGGCAGCACCTCAACCAGCCTGCTGGACCAGCATCCATGAGAATACCCAAGGCAGGAGCCACAGGAGGGCCCAGACATGGGAAGCACTGGGCTGTGTGATAAGCACACATATGTCATTAGCATGTGTATTTGCTCCACATAGAAAAGGAGGCATAGCAAAGCCAGTGCTGAACCAGCTGCCACAGAGCATCCAGGCACTCTCTTGTGTTTCTTGCCTCTGCTATGCTTTTATCCTGAGCAGATATTCCATGCCTCCTAGCCACGGCCATTGTGCTGTGGTGGCTGTGGTTTGCGGCTCGCTGGGCTGCCGGTGGGAGGGGGGAGAGATGGCTGACACTTCATTCAGCAATTGCAGGCCTCCTCCAAGGCTCAGACTTTGAAACAAGACATTGGCAGGCCTGTTTAGAAAAATGATTTCATCCATGTATGCATTAAGCCAAAGAACACAGTACTTGTCCCTTTGGTGTTTATTTTAAAATAATTATTACATGTTCCCTTTTCTTTCAGGAACATTAAACACAATGCTGCACATGATTTTGTTCAGGAGGGTTGCAGATGGCTGTGAGGAGGGAAAGTCAGTGGCAAATACTGACATATGCACCATGGCAAGTACTCAAAAATGAACTCCTCGTTCCCTTCAGCCCAAGGAATGCTGAAGTTCAATACCATTTGGGGGGAAATTAAGATCAATAACAGCTAGTTGATTTATTTGGTTGTTGATTCTTGTAGTGCCAGGCCACCAGTTTTGTTGTATTTCTACTCTTTAAATCGAGTGCAGACCTTTACAACCAAGTGCCAGCATTTGGTAGCAAGAGAGGCTTCCCTCGAGCAGCTGTCCTCGGAAAAACATGCCGTGGTTTCAAAATGTGGTTGCAAAATGTGGACAATGTGCACAGGAGTTATTAATGTTCACAAGAAAATGTGCTGCTTCATCTCCATTACAGTCATTAACCGCAGCTGTGGTTTTGCAAGCAAGGGAATTTGCTCTCATTCTTAGAGCTCAGATTTGGAAGTTCACAGAGACGCAGGTAGTTCCTAGAATTCCCTTCCCAGCTATGATGAGAACATACACAGACACTGGAAAGACACTTTCCTTTATCTTAATAAACCTAGCACATAGACTGCAGAAGGAATGTAAAATAAGGCTTTAGTGTCAGATGCTTCATATGGACCACATTTCTGACAGTGAAAAGGGAATAAAATACACATATATATTAAAAAAAAAAATAAAAAATAATAAAAAAAAAAGACAATACACTGTCCAGGAAAACAAAGCAAGCTGGCCAGCTCTACAACCATTTGACTAGGAGACAGCTCCAGAGTCGTTCCAGTACTGGCAGTACAGCTAAGCCAGAGTTCTCCTATAAGCCAGATGACACAGTTGGAAAAATATATTCCAGAGCTTGTTATCCATCCCCTGGACCTGCCAAATTTGCCCGTATGGGACCACAGGTGTTGGTTCAAACCAAGGAGGAAAAGGACAGAAAAGACAGCAAGATGAAGAATATCAGGACCTGGAGAGGCAGCTATCATCAAGCCAGCGCTGAAGTTGCTACAAGTGCCAATTTCTGATGAAAGGACCATGATCTTCTTAAAGTCCTGCCCAGGTAAGAGAGTGCTTACAGTTACATGGATGGATGGATATTTGCAACTCCAACATATAACCTACATATCCAGCTTGGGATGCTCCATTTTTTCATAGATATGAACCCGGCAGTTGTAAAACATTTGTGGGTACGAGGTGCTAGAAAGCACAGCCTTCAGCTTCAGTCACAAAGGGCCTCTTTTTGGCAGTTTGCTCTGAAGAAGCAATTCCCCGAGCACAGTTAAGACAAGTCTACTTATAGTGGTGCGGACAGGCCAACATGCTCTGCCCCAAATTCCAAGCTGGCCAGATGCAACCCAGCTTCCGTCTGGAAGCTGTAGAGCTGTATTAGTGTAGCCGAGCGCCCAAACTAACTACCATGCTGAAAAGCAGGATGTATTAACCGGTGAGCATTTCTGCATTTAGATGGCTGCGTGGCTTCTGGAGCCGAGACCAAAGGAGCTGAGGTCTCTCTGAACTGTGCAGATGTAACCGGGGAGGAATTCACTTAGCACCTGCACAGGTCTGATCTTTCTTCCAAGCGAACGAACTAAAGCAGAGCTGTCCTTGACTAAGTGCAACATACCTGGATTTCAGTACCACGGGCTGGCCCGAGGCTGCTGGCTGCAGATGAGACAAATCCCAAGCAGCGAGCGGATCAGCACTGTGTTTGTCATTGCGAATCAAGCATGGGAATTTCAGCATCAAAAGTAGAAAAGCACAGCGCCTGAACAGGAATAGAGCCTCTTGCGTTGCCAGCTCGAGCCATCCAAAAGTTACAGACAGGTTCCCATACTCATGAACTTGTCTTTAAATAAAAATCACACCACGAGATATGATTTTAATAACACATTTGGGGTTGATCACATTCACTTTCTAGGGTTTTAGCCGCTGGGGTCCACTTCCAAATAATTTCACAACAGGAAGGCTCAGAATATGTTATTTTATGTTATTTTGCAAATGAAAGCTGAGGTTCTTATGCATTCATCTTAACTCCAGGAGCTGTGTTTTTTAAGGCACACACCAAATGTCAAGAGACTCACAATAAAATCACAAGAATTGGCAAGGCTGCCTGCATTGGCTTTGGGGAATGAGCAGGTTGTTGTTGGAGCCACGCATTAGAGGGAGACATACTCACATGTTCTTAACCAGTGAATTATGCACAGAGGTACAATGGCAATCTGCCCAGCACTGACATACAGCAACAAGAACAGGATGCACAAAATTCCCAGGCCTCTTAAGCTAGTGGAGAAGCTTTGTTAGTTTCCCTAACAAGGGAACCAATGACATAACCTGCCATAAACATGTTGGGACCATTATATACACAGACATGAGATATATTTAAACTATAAAAACCGATTTAATAAGCAAAAAGCTGCATAATCTGCACATTACACTCACAAAAAGGAAATAAAATTAAAGCAAACTGGAACAGGTACGTCTGGAGACAAAAGGGGTGAAAGAAGCCTGAAGACCTCTCAGAGAAATTCTTCTAGGATCCGCTTCAGCAGGAAAATGCTCCTATCCTCCATTCTCTGCGGTGCTCTGTACAAGCCATATTTTTACAGCTGTTTTTTAACCAAACCAAAAAAAAAAATGAATGGCCCATACACCAACAATGAGACAATTTCCAAGTAAGGGGAGGAAGCTGGAAACAGGACTTTATATTCTCCATCGAAGGGGAAACCGAATGCATATGCATCCTTTTGTCCAATCTAGCTAAGAACCATCACCTGAGATCAAGTCAAAGATCCACTGAAGCCAGTGAACTGATCCTTATTTTTCTTGCATTGAAGTGCAACTACCGAAGTGTCAAGCACAAATACATGGCAGGAGAGAGGGATTTGCTCTCTTCTGCATCTGTCTTTGCCTTTGGTCTTAAAAGCGTCATAGATTTGTGTGCAACTGACTCAAGCCTATTCAACTACAACTATGTATTTGAGGAGAGAGTACTACCGGCTGTGGAGGTTTTTATAAATCCTATCACTTATGTTTTGCCATCTCTATGGAGGATATGTTTAGCTGCATAATAAATCATTACTGTTTTGTCAGGATCAATTCACATTTGTCAGATGCTCTGCAGTCTTCAAACAAAAGCCATAAATAATTGCATTTCATGAGTATTTCATCTTTTTAAATGTTATGACTTACAGCCCATAGAATGGGAAGAAGAGGCAGTGGAGTGATATGCTTCTCTCCCAGCTGCAAGCACTGATCTTCTCATGAGAGGAACCAATATACAAAACTCAACAACATCTATCCCTAATACCAAAATAGAGATTGAAAAACCCCTCAGAGGTGCCTAAAAGTCTGTATCTAATTTATGGGTAATTTACAATGGAAATAGACTATATAAAAATGTATACAAATTTGTAGCCTCGCACATCAGGGCAGATAGATAGTTTAACTACAAAATAATGAACATGAAGCGTCTCTCGTGAGCTGCCAGGTAGACATTTTGATTGCCCAGATTTCATTAAACTCAAACCAGAGAGAGTTTGGAGTCTTCCAAACATTCTTTAACTCTATCAAGTGTGTCGGTGCTCTACAGCCGATGACAATATATTTCACCAGAGTTGCCAAAAAAATTGTTTCATTTTAAGCGATGCCTGTATTGCATTACTTTTTACAAGTTGAGCCAGCGTGTAGGGCACAATCAGTTCTGTAGAAGAATCAGCCCATTTACAATGTTTTATTTGCATCCGAAAAAACAATTTCACAGAGTCATTCCTGAAAACAAGGAGAAAGACAACAAAAACAACAGTAAAACTCCTGTTGTGTCCTTCTCTCCTCTAGCCCTCAAGTCAGCTTTGCTTTTCCCAACTTTGCCAATCAGACTCAAGCGAATGAAGAGTTACAGAGAACGTCTACACTGCCAAGAGCTATTTCCAGTGGACTTTGATCAAATGATGCTGTAATCCCTAATGGGAAGCATACTTCATTTATAAGGTATTCTTTGGTGTCATTCCCAAGGAGCAGGCATATGAGTTTTTGAGCAGCAAAGCTCTTTCTCTACAGAAAGCGCTATGTTTGCGTGAGGGTATAACACTACCACGGTCAAGGCGGGTGCACAGGCCTGCCTGGACAAGTGGGATTTCAGCCTCAGACATTGCTAGGGTCAGAAAAGGCAGAGGTGGTCAGAGGTTAATAAGTTTTAGCACTAGAATTTCTTCAGCCGCAGCCTTTTACCCAACAGCAACGACTATCACACAGCAGTGTTTTTCTTTTTTATCATTTCCAGCAAGGAACACAACAGCAGGCTGTTCTGACATTTGCACTTCGCTGCAACTTTGTTGAACTTAAGAGACTTGGGTTATTCAGAACAGTATTTTATTTGCCCTGAAGTTTTATTCCAAGACCAAGGACAATTAGCTCACATTTTAACAAGGAAGCAATTAAAGAGCATGACGTTCATAAAAATGATTTATTGTGCTATTAAATTAGGATGAAAATCATCAAAGTTCATAATAGCCAAAGAAAAACAAATATAAATTATCTTCATACTCAGTTTGTACCCCGATGCTTATCAGCCTGAAACGCGTGTATTTATTCTTCAGTGCTGCTGTGCAATTTCTGTCATTGTATCTCGCTGTTTGGAAAACTCATCATTTCCACTCTGTGCTCAACAGCAACCCTTTAAACTGAAAAGATTTAAACAACCCTTATCTGCTTAAAGCTTCCTCTGAAAATAGGCTAAGCTTCCAGACTAAAGGTGCTTTCTGCAGCCTCAGGCAAATTTACAGGAGTCAGGTGTCCCACTGGGAATGAGGAGAGCTTCTTGCCCCCCTGAAATCCTCTGCTTTTCCACCTGTCTAGTTGTCTATGCATTTATGGAAATCTCTGGTCTCAAAGTATTTACCTTATGCCTTCACTTTTTTCATTAACTTCATTGTTTACACTGTTTTCAAGTACAAATCAGAAAGACTAAGCTATTCTTACTGAAATGGCAGTTTCAGACTAACATGCTCTGCTTCCACTTTCCCCTCCGAGTATATTTTAAAATAGCATAGATATTTATTTATTATGAGATACAAATATGTTAATGATGCCACAGGAGAAGAAGAAGCGATGAGAACATGTCCCAGTGGTAGGAGTATAGAACCAGAGATCAGGAGTCTTTCTACCACTGGCTGCCTCTGCGATACTAGTGAAAAAAAGCTTTCAGTGTCTTAGTTTTGTTATTAAAACACCAACACATTAACCCCTTCCTAGGACTCTTATCTGCAAAACATTTGGGCACTTTCTATATAGAAGAAATATATACTTATAGTCAGTCGTGGTTTTCCAAACAATCAGGGTCTTCCTTTCACACCACTATAGAAAAGTTCCTTTGAGCAGTCTTCTGCTCTTCCCTAGCATCTTCCATAAAAATTCTTCCTGCATCTCACTGCCAGCCCCTCTTATTTTGACTAGAGAGCAGCTTCCAAAGTCTGGCAAAAGCTGCATCCCAGCAAAGGGTCCGGTTTGAACTAAGTCTGGGGATCCTAACTTGCCATCAGAGGCTGCAAGCCTGCTAGCCCTTCTTGACATTAGAGGGTGATGAGAAGATCTCAGAAGACTGAGAACTGCAAATAAGGCCTCCTGAGCAGTAAAATCATCAGGAAAAATCTATCCCTGAAGTTAGTCAGTAAGAGCCAGTTCAGATAACCTGCCCTCCTATCCAGGACCTAAATTTAAAGTATGTGGGAAAGCAGGTCTCTGAAAGTGAGCGTCTTACTTATTAATGGCTGGAGAGATTCCTGGTTTAGATGTTTGAGCTTCATTGCAGCAACAGAGCTCATTATACATTTAATTTAAGGCAATTGTTCATCTGCTCAATGACATGTTAAATCGATTTGCTGAACTGGGGCCTGTGTTTTAAAGTCATAATAAATCTCGGTTTTTCTGGACACTGTTTCTCTTGTTATAACTTGGTAAACATTTATTTATTACAAATTTGAACTTTACAATTTGCAAATAATTTTTATAGATCGTTTAGAAGGGCTTATTCATGACTTGGAAAGCATCATGCATTATCACATCAATGCAAAGAAAGCTAGTAAGACCTTAAGCACATCTGTTTTGTAGAAAATAAAATTTTTTAAAAAAAAAATGTGTTTCAAATCTCCATTTCCTTAGTAAATGATTCTAACTTATTTGAAAAAGCATTAAATGCTCTACCTCTGTGATGAGTTTTAAATAGATATTTTCAATTAATTATCCTGATTGAGCTGCCTGTCAAGATAATGGTATAAATTGCTCATTTACAAACTGATTTGAGTAGCTTCAGTAAGGATTCGGACCAAAGTTAGAAGGAATCTGATGTAAATCAACAATGAGATTAGTGTTCAGATCTCCTTGAACAGACAGACTGTGCCGCAGCTGAGCAGACTCATGTTTCAGTTTCTTTTCTGTTTTGCTTTAATTTCCCTATTTTGACTCTGGTTAAATTTAAAAAGTATGAGTGACAGTCTAGAAAGAGGGCTATGAAATAGATAATGAAATATTTCCAGAATTTCCAGAAAACTTGCATTTGCTGAATGAAGATCTGAATTCTACATGCACAAAATATGTTCAAATGTTAACATGCCCCCAAAATAAGGATTTTTTTTTAAATGGAGATTTTAGAGTACTTTAATTGCGATATGGACTAAAAAGGAAAAAGTATTATTGTTCTGATCATCAAACCTCAATCTGATACAGAGAATGTTCTTTTTAGCTTTTCACTTCCCTGCTATAAAAAAAATATTTTTCTTGCTGTGTTTAGTTTAGTTTTAAATCATTTGACCGTTATAGTAATCCTCATTTTATTTTGTTTGTAGTTAAGAGGATTTAGCTGTTCTAGTACCTTTTAACAACATGTTCTAACACCATTTTACCTTTTCAACTACTTTACAGTCATTTTTAGAAGAAAAAGGAACAATGGTAATTGGATATAAATTTGCAGTACTCATGTTCTGAAAAATAATTAGAACCCTTGAAAAATGTTGACATAGCTCACTGTTCTGTTTTGCTCTGTTTTAAATATCGGTGTATTTATTAAAGCTGGTTGGAAAATTTAATCATATATAATATTTTTTCTTTTCATCAGATTTGAATTCTTTCCAGGTTTTTCAGGACTCTCATTTTTCTACACGTCTCAGAAAATCTGTATTAAATGAGGTAGGATTTATTCCAAGTTATTCAGTGCATATCTTCAAAGAAGTATGTTATGCATATATCTTTTGCAATAGCTTATTATGTAAATAGTTATTAATAAAGAAGAGCTGGGAAAATTTTGCTTTAAAAAATGTTAGTGCCTTTTAAAATGCTGCGTGAGAGAGATTTCAACGAACGTAGTGAATATCTTGAGTTATAGTTCATGCAGTATTTTGCATTCGTCAGATTTAACTCTTGGGGTTGTTTTCTGCTATTTTTTTGTTGTTGTTGTTGTGGAGACGTGTTATCTGTTATTTTCCATAGCTAGAAATTAATTCCTGAAGGGCAAGATTTTTGCCTTTTTATCTTGCTGCGCGAGACGTGATCCTTCACTGAAAGCAATCTGTTTCGTACGTGTAGTGCAAAATCATCCACGTGGAGAATGTGGATGCTCAGACTCTGATCTCACAGCTCTGGGCACAGACGGCTGCAGCCACCCGCAGCCCCGCTCCAGCCCGTGGCTCTTGTTCAGGACCCACGCGAGGAGCTGCAGCAGGAGCAGGACCAGCTCAGCAACCTGGAACGACCAGCTCAAGGTCAGGAGGAGGTTTGGGTGCATTTAGTGATCATTTTATAGGTGGTCCTTAGGCATTAAGACCTCAGGGCAACCCCTTCTGCCCCCAGCTTGAGGGATTTTACTGAGGATAGTTGTGGTGCCCAGACACTGTAAATTCCCAGTATGGTCCCAGAAGAACGAAAGGCTTCACCTCCACTTCCATAGCAGAGCTGAGCTAAGATGGGATGCGATGTCTGGAGGAACTGACCTCTCTCTGTGGACTGCTGTGGGACTGCGACCAGAGGAGGTGTTTCCTTAGGAGCTTCAAGATATTTCCTACATCTCAGCAGGTTGATGCAGGAATAAAAGTACTTCAAGAAAAAGTGGCACAGCTGGCTCATGTTTGTTAGAAGAGTGTTTATATAATTTAAACCTGGAATTAAATCCTGCTAGACATATGCTTCATTATGTTTTTTACCTTCTGAACAGATTTCCCATCTATCTCTGTGGTGGCAACCCAAGGTAAAGCCCAATCAAACACTGCATATAAACACATCAAAGTTGAAGCAGAGTCAATGGGCTTTGCTTGTTAGAGTGGGATTATCTGACATGTGCTTAACAAGCAGAACTTCAAAACGGTGATGCCCAAGCAAAGGCTTTGAAGGGAGCAAGGCAGGAGGAAGTAGCTTTCGGGTTCCTCCAGGTGAGAAGAGTGAGAAACGGTTGTAATCTCTGCTTGAAACTGCTCTTGCTAACCATAGAGCTGCTAACTACCTGTCACTGCCTGAAGCTGCCCAAATCCCAGACACAGGGGGACCATGGCCAGTGATTATCGTCATTTCTCCCCTGCCAAGGGAACTGAGCTGCTGCAGCTTCACATGGGTTCACTCCAGCACAGAGAATATTTTCAAACTTCTCAAAAATTGTTTTGACATTTTGGGGTTGGGGGAGGAAAGGGCAAATCATGCAAGAGCAAAGAAAAACAACCTCAAACAACAAAAGGCCAACTCCAGAGGTGCAAAGAAGGAAACAATGATTATCAAGGTCTCAAAGTCTGGCCAACACAGCTGAAACAGTTTTGATGCAGATCTTGGATTCAGTATGATACTAAGTGCAAGTAAGGGCAACTTTGACTGAGCTAGTGTTAATTCCAGCTTCAGACATGGCTGTTTCCAAAGCCATTTCTGCCCATATTGTGCCACCTCACCAATTTCTAGGGTGGATTATCCCTCAGCAAAGACTAGGCTCATCCCAGTAAAGCCTACCCTGCTTTTTTTCCTGTATTTTACTACTTAGGTTACAGTACACTGAATATTCCCCTTGACCTCTATTTATTGGTCTCTTTTCTTCATATATGTCACTTTTGGCCTTTCAGCAGTACAACCGTCTGGGCCACAACAACAACAGGAAAAACATTGCTGACAGATTGCTCTTTTCATTTGTGATTTAACATCAGTCCTGCCCAGCCTCTGAACTGTTCCACATTGCTCAGGAGCCTAAATCAACTCACGAGGCAATCCCGCCTCGCTCAACAGCAGGCGTCCTCCTTGCTCGGGGCAACAGGAGAACGTGCTTAAGCACACCAAGGGGAATAGATTTAAGGACATATTGAAGTGTTTCTCTGATTTGCAGCCTGAGGAAAACAGCTTTACTGTAGCAACATGGAGCTGCCTACTAGTTTGTTCAGTCTTGGTTCAGTGGTGAAAGTGAAGTTAAAATGGGGTCAGACGCCACTGGAATCATGAGTGTGTAAAGAGGTGAAGCAAGATCATGACCGAAGAGCATGAGGAAAGCCTGTAAGTTGAGGAGATGATATAAACAACATCCAAGAGACAGGACATGGCAAAGCCAGGGAGCAGAGGGAAAGCAGGATTGATGGAGAACACACAAGGCAGGGACACATGGCAGGATGGGAGCAAGCAGAGCTGAAACAGGCTGGTGGGAAAGTGGAGGTCAAGGAAGACAGGAGGAAAGGTGAGTACAGCTAGGAGATAAGGACAGAAATGCACTCATGCTAGTAAACTCAAGCTTTCTCTGGTTGTATCCATACCATTAAATGCTCTTAGCCCTCATTGCAGATCTTCTACCTGCCTGTAGCTACTCTCAAACCACACCTGGGAAATTTGAAGAGCACAAATTTGTCCATAGCAGAAGCATGCAAGTGACTTGTGCCCTGGGATAGTCTAAAATACCAGTACAGATGTGCCCAGAGACTCTTTACCCAATCACCCACTAACTAACCATCTGCTGCATTAGCAGATTGATCTACCACAGGATCTATTTCCCACGTATGCAGGAGCCAATGTCAATTAGGCATATCTTCATTCATACTAATGAGAGAATAGAATTGATATTACATCATTTCGAGGGTTTCACTTCATAGCCTTGATATTCTCCTAATACAAAAGGTTTAATGCCATATATAAATTACACTAACAAGGCACTTCTCTGGCAGCAGGAAAGACACATTTGTCACTTGTGTGCAGCACCCTGGTACTGGAACACGACGGGGGCCACGGGGGAGGCAGACCATCAAGCGACAGATCCCTCCCCAAGGCTACCACCACCTTTTTGCAAGGACTACAGTTTCCTAAACCCACCTTCCTCAAGCCTGAGGAAGGAAACTCAGCTTGACAAGTGTGTTTTTCATCAGGCCATTAGGGTGTTTGTTAAGTGACAAAACCACACAATCCCTTTTCGTGTGGGGGTTGTGTTGAAAAGCGACTTTCCTTTTATAAACTGGCCCGAGTCTCTCTCAGTCGTGTCTGTTTTCTGTGTGTGATCATTGCAGGGGAGGGAGGGGAGTCAAAGTGATTCAGCGCTTGGAGCCTCATCCAAGACTCTGCACGGTTTGGATCACCGTCATGTTGAGAAGCGGGAGGATGACAGGAGGCTCTGCTAGCAGAATGCCTCAGATTGTTTGTCCTTGCACTTAATCCACTTTATACTTCCCCTCATGCCAACACTAGCAGCAACCAGCAGCTTTGAGACACTGGAGTTTTTGTGTAGCTCTTACACATTATTTTGCTTCAATTTTTCCTCTCGGCGTTGGACTTTTTTTCGTTTTCTCTTTAATGATATATGTGGTGGTTATGAAAGGTGGGTCTGTGAAAACAATACTGACAAAGGATTCAGTTCAGTTCGCTGGGGAATACAGCAGGAATTATACTGAAGATATCCAGCTATTGTAGACCCATGGAATAAATTAGGTTGGAAGGGACCTCTGGAAGTCATCTGGTGAAAACTTCTGCTCAGAGTTTCAAAGTTAGATCAGGTTGCTCAGGGTTTTGTTCAGTAATGTTTTGAAAATCTTCAGGGATGGAGCTTGTGCAGCCTCTCTGGGCAATTATGCTAGTGGTTAACCACTGCTTATGAAGTTATTTCTTCATATTCAGTGAGGATTTCCCTTGCTGTAGGTTGTGACTATTGCCTCCTATCCTTCTGCTGTGAACATCTGAGAAGAGTCTAGTCCTGTCGTCTCTGCAACTCTCCCTCAGGCAGCTGGACACAATAGTCAGATATCCCCTTCACCTCTGTTACTCAGACGGAGCAAACCAAGATCTCTCAGCTTCTCCTCCTACCTCACATGCTCCAGCACCTGGTCAGCCCACAGTGGTCTTGGCTGAACTACTTTGAGTTTGCCCATGTCATTCTTATATCAAGAGACCAAAACCGTACACAGTACTCCAGCAAGTGACAAACAGAAAGGAATATTCCTTTTCCTCAACCTTCTGGCTACACTTTGGCTGATACAGCCTAATGCACAGTAGCTTCATTACCACACTGTGGAATTCTGTCCCATTTGGTGTCCAGGAGGACCCCTAGATCCTTTTCTGCAAAGTTGCTCCCTAGCAGTCTATCCCTAGTCAGTACTGGTACATGGGGTTATCTCACCCCAGACGCAAGACTTTGCATTCCTTTTCATTGAGATTCCTGAGGTTTCCACAGGCCTATTTCTTCACCTGGTCATGTCCCTCTGAATGGCAGTCAGATCTCCACCACACTCAACGGTCCCCTCAGCTTGGCATCACCAACTGAGGTGCCTGCAATCCCATCCCATCGCCTGGGGCACTGAGGGAGGTATTGAACACTGTTTATCCCAGTACTGACAGCTGAGAAATGCCACTCAGCACTGACCACCAACCAGACTTCAGCTCATTAACCACTTACCCCCGAACCCAGCAGTCCAGCCAGCTTCTCAGTCACCTTGCATTCCACTTCTCTCCAGCCAGGCTACAGCTATGTTACTTCTCTTGCCTGGGGACATTAGTGTTGCTCTGTGATGGAGGAAGCAGTTCCAAAAGTTTGAGCACAGAGATCAGAGGCAGGAGAACTGGGCCGTTTCCCTGTCCCTGCTGTGTGACCTCTGGTGTGTCACCCAAGCCACAGAGACCAGATGCTACATGCTGTTTAAATAACAACAAGAGCCCATGCCAAGAATTAATAAATAAATGAAAATAAAAATAAATTTTTTTAAAGTCTTCTGTAAAGATGTGCCACTCCAGCACCTAAATCTTGGGACAGTATCTTAGTCTCAAGCTTAAATCCTCTTCTCTACAAAATGGTGACAAGGTAACCTAAATTTTTAAGCTGCAGGAGTGCAAGTGGTGCCACTTCATTGTTGCATGTGAATTAAGAATAAAAGAAAGCAATCAGCTATAAGACTTTTTCTGCCATATAAAATCCCACGCAAATTGATTTGCTGCCGAGGAGCAAGCCATGGCAGCCAGGGGATGATCTTTGTCAAGGACACAGCACGCAGGGTGCTGCACTGCTATAGCCTTCACAGCTTGATATATTCTGAGCACCAATTAATAGTGAAACTTCAGAAACCTGCATCCAGCATCAAGATGCACAACGCTTGAATAATTTTAAACAGATCCATGGGATGCCACAACAACTACACAGGGACACAAACTTGATCAGAGCTGAGGTAGGGTCAGAAATCAGCTGCAGAAAGGGAGTCAAAAGCCTCACGGTCATACCATTGCTGAAAGGGTCTTTTTCTCCCCAAAAAAAGGCTCAGGAATATCATTGCCATCACTTCACATCAGGTTTTGGGCAGGAGGAAGGCACCTTTGTGCATAGCTTAATCCCTCTTTGCATATGTCTTTTTCATGCATCAGGGAAACATCCTAGGTCCCAAACAGGGACAGCATATAGTACCTGCAGCAAGACAACAGCCCTCTAAGCCTCTCTTCCCTGTTTTCCCGCTAACAGGAAATCCAGGCTCCATGGAGGTGTTTTTGCTGGAGTTGCAAAATAAATTCTGTGGATACTCAGCGTTTCATCACTGACTTCATCAAACCACCTCAGCCAGGGATGCTCACCACCTCAAACTGTGAAGAGCCCCAAGGAGCACACTGCAGCAGCCTGGGAGGTGGGAAAAAGGGGGCACACAACCCTGCACAGTGGGGCTGGCAGCAGGATCCTGCTTCCTTGCCCCTCCAAGGAAATTTCTTGTGCAAAGATTCTGGATCAAAACCTGGCACAGTGGCCTGAGCCATGAATTTAGCCCTGAAGGGAACAGTGGTCCCCAAGTTCTGGTGCTCCACTGGGAGCCCCAGCTCAGACCAGTATGTGAGGGGTGATCACAGCCAGAATACACACATCTCCAGTTTGTTCATAAGGAGGAAAAGGGAGACACCTAATGGGAACAGGCAAAAAATCCACAAGTGCATCAGGGATGAGAAAAGCGGGTGAAAATCTGCAATTGTGTCTGCGGTGGCCCAGGGAGGTCTAAAGGCATTTGGAAGGGAGTTGGAAAAGCAGCATCTATGCATGATCTGATGGCAGCAGCCTCACACACACTGTACCTCCTGCGGATGCTATTTCTGCAGCAAAGCTGCCCCTCACCTGCCATAAACGTGGAGCCCAGCTCTGTGTGGGACCCTCCTGCACCCAGATGGCCTTGGCTTGCAGTCCATCTGAGCCCCAATTGTGGGTGGTCACCCTGGCCAGCTGAGGGGTAGTCCTACTGCTGTGGCACTGCTGCTCTGCTCAAAGGTCCCAGCTGCACCATGGCTGCGCTGCCAGGAGAGCAAAGAGGGGGCAAAGGACCCTCAGAGCTGTAGGCATCTGTTGCTCTTAACATTACTCTTTGAAATACAGACAGCTGAGGCAGCTGCTGTCCTACCCCTACACCAAAAATGCTATGGCCGCAGGTGACAGTGGTATCATGTGTGAGATCAGTCTGGGTAACTGGGGACGGTAGGCATCAAAGATGTTTTTGACAGCAACCAAACTGGCAAGAGAACAAAAGGGGACACCACAAGCAGCTTCACCCCTTACTCTCTGCCCCCCACTGTGGACCATGAGGGCCAGGGAATTCTGACAGGTCCCATGAAACACAGATGAAGACCAAATTCCTCTAGTGCAGCAAAAATTCAAATCCCTCTAGTCCCTCCCTAGTCACCCTGCAAGCATTCAGTGCTAATCCCTCACAATCATCCCGGGGAATGAGCGCTGGTCCCATTTTACAGATGAAAGAAATGGAGTTGTCCCTGCGCCCGCCCCCAGCTGAAGGGATGCAGGGGGCTGCGGTTCATCAGGCTGATGGAAAAAGCACGTGTCCCCCCTCCCCAACTATGAAATTACAAGAATAATTAGCCAGTGAGGCCAAGCAGCAGATCACCTCCCCAGCCAAACAGGCAAGCGAGGAGATCTCACCAGAGAAGAGAGCAGCCGTGCAAACCAGGGAGTGAAATCGGGAAGAAACCTCACAGATCACTGTTAATGACAGCTGCTCAGCAAGGAACAAAGTGCTTCATACTGGTCATGGGCCGAAGCCCACGGTTGTCCACGCTGGCCGTCATCTCAGACAGATGTAGAGTGTGAGCTTGCCAGGGATTTCAAGCTCTTGTAGTCCTAGCCCGTGCTGCGGTAACCCGAGATAGGAAATAAAAAGCTACTTCATGCCAGCATTCCTGGATGAGCTTCAGGGCGAGAGCTGTCTGCTCCTCTCCGGCCAAGCCGTGCCTATAACTGCGCGACTCTCGGGAAGCACATGAACCTTTATTTTTTTTCCTTTTTTTTTTTCTTTTTTTTTCTTTTCTTGTGGTGAAAATGTGACTCAGCAAGTTCTGCACTCAGCTGGATCTTGGAGGAGGAGGTTGGTGCCTGAGACGGAGACAAAATCCCACCAACTGGCTGATGATAGCCGGGCTCCGCGGGAGGCAGCCACAGCTGGTGCCCGTGCGGGTACCTGCCGGGAGCAGGACCCAGGAGGACGCTACCTTAGGAAGCAGAGATGCTGCAGAAAGAGATGGAGAGGAATAATACAGGTATTAGGGACAGTCAGGGAAAAGGGTACGGGAAAGCAAGGAGCACAGGGTCCCTCTGCAGGAGAACAGGAGACTGGAAGGACAAAATAAGGATGGGATAGCTTAAGAGGGAGCGAGGAGCTTACGCTGATAATAGCTCAGCATCACTTGTGGCACTGACTGCAATAAGCATATCAACAAAATATCTAATTTTTTGACACAGCCAAGCTTTTTTTTCTTGCTTCTCTCCAGTGAAAGGCCGGGCATTCTTGGTACAGGACACTGGAGGTAGCAGGAAGGCAGGAAGTACATCTGGGATCTGCATGCCCAGGAAAAGGTTTATTTGTGTTTAAATCTCACTGAAATAAATTAGATTTAATCAAAGGTTTAACTGCTGCAACCAATACAGATGCTTTCTTGAATCAGGCTGTTCATCAAGGGAACTGGAGTTGTTTATTCCAGAGAGCAGGAGGCTGAGGGCAGACCTTATCACCCTCTACAACTACCTGAAAGGAGGTTGTAGAGACATGGAGGTTTGTCTCTTCTGCCATGTAACAAGTGGAAATGGTCCCAAGTTGCACCAGGGGAGGATTAGACTGGATATTAGGAAAAAAAGTTACCAAAAGGGTTATCAAACATTGGAACAGGTTGCCCAGGGAAGTGGCTGAATAGCCCTCCCTGAAAGTATTTAAAAGACATGTAGACATGGTGCTTAGGAACATGGGTTAGCGGTGGCTTTGGCAGTGTTAGGTCTATGGTTGGACTCGATGACCTTAAAGGTCCCTTCCAACCTAAACAACTGTATGATTCTATGACCAAGAAATGTTAATTAGATGCATTCTCTTCTCAAGATGTCTGCCTGTGAGGATGATATCATCATCTCTGAGGTGCTCAGGTACACTAATGACGAGGCTACACAGCCACCAGGGCAGGGAGAACGCTGAACCTCTCAGACCCCAGTTCTGCCACCGGTGGTCATGACAAATAGCGTATTTATTTCTCTGAAAGAGCCTCCTCCAACTACTTCAGGAAGACCGCAGCTGAATGCAGGCCTGCTCCTCACGGGAAAAATTACAGACTCACGTGTTGGGCTGCCAGCTCCTTCATACCGGGGCTTTACAGGCAACTCTGGAGACTACCATCATGCCAGCATCACGGGCACTGCAGGAACACGCAGTGGATGCTCCGCTTCCTCCACCTGCAGGGGGGAAAAAAATGTCCCGTGCCTTCAGCGAAAATAAACCCGTGCAGTCAAATACCAGAGCGAGGTGGGGGAAAAGTCAGACAAATTAAATAGATGGATCAGATTCCAGAACACCCCAAAGGTCACTCCATGCAGGGTCTGGCGGAGGGAAGGTGGGAGCAGCCTCGCTCCTCCAGGGAGGGTGCCAAGCTACCAGCCTCTTGTCGATTAATCCCAGGGAGCAGGAGGCGGCGGGGAACACGCTGCCAATTGTAAATGTGGTGATGGGGCATTGGGGGCATATATACGCATCATTAGTCATCTGCAAGAATTTTGTTTTTGTAACCTCTGCATTTTTATCTGTCACTTCGAGCAATAAATATGCACTCCCGCCAGTGATTTGACATTACACTTGCTTTGGATGGTTGCCTTTCCCAAATATTAATAGTAACTCATTGTGGACACAGCATTGGTATTTAGTTAGATCAGACCAGCTTCTTTTAAAAAACAACTTTTCGCATAAAGAGGACAGATGTTTTTAATTTACACAAAGAACAAAAACAAAGTTCTATTGTTCGGTTACAGTGAACACAAACATTACAGGCACACAGAAATTAACACCAATAGCACATTTAAAAAAAATTAAAAGGCCGTCATTATACTGGTCTGCTCTTCTGTGCTTTTTCCACCACCTTAAGGATTTAGTGGCATGCAGTGATAGCAAATGTTGCTTTTTGGAATTCACATGAATTTGAGTGTGGCACATTTTAAAGATAAAATCAGCATAAACACAAGGACACTTTCCAAACACACATTATACAGACAACAACAACAATAATAATAACAGTTTTATAATACCAAAGGAGGATTGTAAACCCTTTCAGTCCAGGGCATAAGCCAACTACTAGCTCATGGGGATAGGAAGAAACTGCCTTTTTAATCTGATTATTCTATAGTTGTTCCTTACAGGGTATATTTTCTTCACATACGACAGTAAGGCCTCAGCCCTTTGGGCCACCATGTGTGCATACAAAACCAGAGCATTTTAGTAGCACCAGTGAGGTTATCTTGTGGTATTATATGAAGTGAAATGAGAACTATCCTTATATACTTTTCTGTTTTCCCCATGGGATTTAAAAGCCCTTTGAATGCATTGACAAGCTCCTGGTGCAAGCAGGTGGGAGCAGAACTCAGGCACACATCCATTTCAAGGTGGTCAAGCCCCTTCCAGGACAGGAGGCTTCCCTGCTGTTGGAGGTCACTGGCTATTCTCTGTGTCTCAAACACACCCTGAGAAAATGTTTCTCAGAGGTAAAGCTCAGCATCCCATTTCTCACCCACTGGACCCACAACCTGGATATCTAACTCTCAGCTTACTACAAAGCATAGCTCTTCCTATGAAACAAGAGGAAATCTAGGACCTTCTTCTCAAAGGTTTTCCTAGTGGCTCACTCTAGCTGGTTTTCACATCTTAGATCACCCTCCTGAGCAACTATTTCTAGGGTTAGAATTACTGACATATCAACGACTCTAGCTTTATTTCAGATTTACCAGTCCTGCAGGTGCAAGAGGACAAGGCAGGCAGGGATCCCCTATCTTGGCTTCTCCCAACTCTATATAAGCAAAGATACAGCTTTTGGTACATTAAAACCAGACTTTGGTACATTAAACCTCCCCTTTCCTTTCCCATTGTCCACTAGTTCTATTTTGTTCAAGAATGGGTGCCATTTTACACTATCCCACACTCAAGACTGAGTGTCAAACTATGAGGCTTACTTAAGATTACCACATGGGACTTGGTAAAATAAAATTAAAAAAAAGGCAACCAGCCAAGAAAAAAACCTTCCCAGCATTTAACCAGCTGGAAGAATAAAGTTATAATTAAAAGACGGAAAAAGTATTTTTTTGTAGCATTCAGGTAACCCAGGGCTGTTCAGTGCCACAGAACAACAGAAAGACAAACACCATGACTCAAAGGGTTGGAGACTTTTTCCATCGCTAAAAGCAAGTCTCACTGGGAGAGGCGCTACATGTGTGCTGCTCCAAGTGGCCGGTTTTAAACTTTCAATTACATTATATAATACAAAACCCAGTTCCAGACCCATGCAGGAAAAAAATACAAAAGAGAGAAACCAAAACACTACATTCATACGGTACCTTTCAGCTAGAAAGAACCCAAGCCATGAATCATCTTATCCACCACAGAATGCCATCACCTTAACGTCGAAACACAGCAGCTGTTGATTGCCTGACAAGAACATTAAGATGGGTGCTCTTGCACAGCCAAAACAACAAGGAAAACTGAGTAGACAAATATAACAACCTGGAATGCACAAGCGTATCCTCCCTACCTTTATAATGAGTACCAGAGGGACTTCAGGGACCACAAGCAGCTGATGCTTCCAGCCGCCCACTGCTAACAACGCTTTCTGCAGCACTTAAGCGGTCCTTGGAAGCCAAAAGTGTTTGACCTGGGCTTGCTTTGCTTTGCTTGGTTGTCAACGAGGCCAAGAGCTGGCTATTGCACGCTGACCACAATTGCTATGCCACATCCAAAGTCGTTTCTGCCACATTCGGAACCACGACTGATGCCAGAAACAGATTAACCACGATGCTCGGAGTTGTGCAAAGATAGCAGCTAACTGCAGTCATGTACCTGTCCTGACGGCTGGCTGTTCATTAATAAATCGCAGTCACGCTCTCTCAAACATGGCTCCCTCAGACCTTGACTCTCAGTATCTCGGAGAGATGCTACATGGCTCTTGGAAGTGGCTTATCAAAATTGGAACCATTTGCTATCCAAATATACTGAAGTTTTCACTCAAAATTCAAAATCTCATTGTTACACCACACTCATCACTGTGGTATCTGAGCACTACCATTTCCAGCTGAATTCCAGCCCCAGCTGGATTCAATGAAGAGTCACTCCAAGTCCGGGGACGCAGAGTTAACGCAGGCCAGGATCATGCAGCAGATCTTGCGTGGGCTCAAGAGAAGTTTGCTGCAGAAGCTGGACTTTGGCTCCCACTGAATGAGAAAGGGTCTTGTGGCCAAAGGACATTAATTAGGAGGTTGCTGAAGTCTTGGGGTTCTTCTCCAGAGCCCTCACACAAGCCACTGGCTCCCTGCTCCCTCTGCCTGTCTGGCAGGATGGTGGTGTGGTCTCTGCCGATGTTGCAGAGGTCCTCTGAGAGAGGAAGACAGAAGAGGAAAGTACACTGATTGCACTGTGTCCTGGAAGTGGACGTGCCCACTGCCTCTTCTTCATCCCAAAATGGTGTGAATTATACAGTAAAATCAATTTTGTTTCTACAGCACAGCTCTGCTCATGCATGTGACCCAAAGTAGGGTAAAAATGGTTGGGTGATGCCCCAAAATGGGGACCAAGAGGAGACAGCCAGGGGTTAAATGTCTAAATGGCTAAAATGTCACAGCTCTCTGGAAGGAGGTTGTACCGAGAGAGGTGTCAGTCTCCTTTCCCAGGTAACAGGTAATAGGACAAGAGGAAATGGAAGGGGAGGTTTAAATCGGATTTTAGGAAAAATTTCTTCACTGAAAGGGTTATCAATCATTAGAACCAGCTGGCTAGGGAAGCTGTGGAGTTGCCATCCCTGGAAGTATTTAAAAGATGAGCAGACATGGTGCTGAGGGACATGGCTTAGTGGTAATAACTTGACAATGTCAGGTTGATAGTTGGACTCGATGATCTTAAATTTTCCTTCCAACATAGATGATTCTATGATTCTAACCAAAATATTTTGTACTTGTCACCCCACCATAGCTCACCCATGCCACACAAGCTGTATTTTTAGCTCACCAGACCTCTCAGCCTTTTTGCTTCCCAGGGCACCTGCAGTTCCAGAGCCACAGCTATGCCAGAAGCAATGGCTTTCCCTTCCCAGGCAATGTGTTTGGCCATGTACAGACCTGCACATGGTCTGACTGATCCAGAGATATCAGAGCACTTCTAAAAACAAGATGTTTTCACAAAACACACTCCAATAATCAAACAAATCAAAGGGCAACCTAACTGGATCCACTGGAAAAAACGTGTAGCTGCCAAAGAACTGCTGTTATCTCTGGCATGGCTGGGTCACTGGGACATTTCACAGAAACAAAAATGTATTTCCTGTGTAGACCCAATTAAAATACCTCTGGGGAAATGGTTCATGTGCTCCTAAGACCTGAAGCCAAAGCTACCCAAACTGGCTTGTAAGGAATGAGATTGCTTCCCAGGGGCTGATGGAAAGCACCGAGCACCCCCTTGCCACACTCATTACATTTAGGCTCAGCAGCAGTATCTGACCTTGTAAATACCTGGCAGTAGGGTGCTCTGCCCTCACAGGGAAAGGACGGCTGCCTCCCACTGCCAGGAGCTCCGATAACATTGGAGGACACCGCAGGATCCAGCCCAAGTGTTCCTGCACAACAGAAGCCACTGGCCTGTCCTGATTCACACACAAGGTTTGGAGAAGACAGCACAGTCTCTGTTGTAAAAGGTCATCTGCAGCTTTCCTCCTGCCTCTGACCAAGTTCCTCTTCCACGGCTGGGTCAGCTTTACTTCAAAGGGAAGAGAACTTTGCTGCCCATGCACAGGTGTCTGGGGACAGATGGTAGCTCTGGGTTACTTGCCAAGCAGGTAAAGAGACTTTGGTTTCTGCCTCGTTCATTTTTCTTCTTGATCTTTTTTTTCTCTGTTCATCCCATGATTTGCTCCTGTACTTATACTGCAGGATCTGGCTGCTTTTCTTGCTCTTCTGGCTGGGACAAGGGAGGCAGATGGCTCCCCCAGGTTGGTGAAACATGATAAAAGGATAGTGGGGAGAGGCAAGGATAAGAACTCTTCTCTGCCCTCCTGTCTCACTGACTCATCTGCTCTACACATGCTCCCTCCAGGTTTTGTAGAGAGCAGTTGCCAGTCCAGGATTTTCTGGATGAAACTGAACAAACTCTTTCTCCAGGGAAAGTTTTTCCAGCTGGAAATCAATGGTGAGTCACAAGTGGCTGCCCTGAGTACCATGAAGGCTCGGGAATCACCTGAGTGTTCACAGTCTCTGTGGTCTGGATGCTGCTGCCATAGAATCATAGAATCATCCAGGCCAGAAGGGACCTCCAAAAGTCATCTAGTCCCACCTCCCTGCAGTCGCAGGGACACCCCCAAATAGACCAGGTTGCCCAGGGCCTCACTGAGCCTCACCCTGAATATCTCCAGGGAAGGGGCCTCAACCCCCTCCCTGGGCAACCTGTTTCAGTGTTCCACCACCCTTGTTCCTAATATCCAATCTAAATATGCTCTTCTCCAACTTAAAGCCATTGTCTCTCGTCCTATCACTACGTGATAATTAATAACTGACCTCAAAGAACTTACTGAACATCCTTTTCACCTAGACCTGGCCTCTTTGCACCTCAGTTTAGCCAATATCCCTATAGATGAACAAAGTTTGTAACTATAGCCACAGTCCCCTTTGCCCCTTAAAACTATCATGCTGGGAAAAGCAAAAATGATGGTCTGAGGGGGAAGGACTGACATTTGACTTCCACTCTTTTCCTCTGCTGAGCCCTTACACATGTCTAGCGAGGAAAACAAAGGCGACATTGCAGCTCGGATATGTCCTGGACAGCACAAATGACAAAAGCAGTGTAGGCTGGGTAATACCCAGAAAACACCCTGTCAATGAGTGCTGAGTGAGTGTTACGGCAATTAAAGGACTTTTTCTTTTTTTAAATTTCCTTTCTATTTAACATCACAATGGCAGTTAATTACCCTACTTCAGATTGAACAAGGGGTTTTCATTTTGCTGAGGAAAACAAAAATCTACTTAACTGAAATGAAAACCAGAAAATGTACACATCAGATTGAACAAAGTGTATGATTTCACCCCAAACCAGATTTCTTTCTGTTGACATCAGTCTACTTTTTTCAGGGGTTTGGGTTTTTGCAATTGATTTGGAGGCAGAACTGAAAAAATCAAGTACAGCAAGGGTGTGGGGAGAAGTGATAGCATTTATGAGAACAACTGATATCGCTGGAAAAAAACAGACCAGCCTTCAGGCACAGAAAGGTTGTTTGTTTCTTCCAGCTCTATCAGTTGGTCTCATAAAAGCTATTCCCTCTTCTTCCAAAATTCTTCTCGCTTATCTCCTTAGTCTATCCTGGCTGCAAGAATGTATCTACTGAAACAGCAGTTATTAGCACTGGGTGACATATAAAGATGACAGGCAAATCTAGCAATTACAATGGCAACTAGTTAAACCCCATCTATTTGTACAAATTCTTGTGTCTAACCCAAGACTGAAATAGTTCCTTAATCGGAGGGCAGATAATTAACAGAATATTATGTTATTAACTTTACCAGCATCAGGAGCTGAGCACAGCCAGCTCCCATCGTGTCTGTTACTTGGCTCCCACCGCCAGCCCCGGGTTTAACAGCACGCAGCACGTTGCTGAGCAGAGATGAGCAGCAAATTTGACCAATCTGTAGATGTGTCCATCCAAAATAGGTTCGTGACTGCATCCTTCGACTAGGGTTAGCAGCAGATTATCACAACTTGAGGGTTTTTCAAAATGGATGGACTTAATAGCCCATAACTGTTTTCTGTAGAAAAAAAAATCAGGGAGGGAGAAAGTATGAGACGCTTCTGAGAAACATTCCATAACAGTCCTTTGAGGTGGCTGTGGCACAAGCTTCTGGACACAAAAAAAAGGGTGAAGATAAAAAAGTGAACGTAATGTGAGCGAGCCTGAGACATGCCAGACTGTCTCATGCACTCTAGCACATACCAGAAGAGCTTTGCCAGCTCCTTCACAACACACATTGCTGGAGAGCACCCAACCAAGCTGAACCTCTTTCCAGAGGAGAGCTGTGAGAGGGGGCCTCATCACCACTCTGCCCTCGAGACTTGTCCTGAGATTTCCATCCCACGCATCCTTCCCTTTTTCTGTAGATCCTCATGCTGGTCCCATTCTGCTGGATGAGAAACTGGCATCACGCTGTGGCTATGTCCTGTCAGAAGACGTGTGGGGCAACCCCGTCTTCCGTGCATCAGTGCTTGGTTGTCACGTGGCCAACGAGGTAAGACCCGGAGACAGGCGTGAAAACAACTCAGACAGTACATCCTCTCCAAAAAGACAAGATTGAGATATGATATGGCATTCTAATGGCATATTTTGAGAACTCAAGAAATAGTCAACTCAAGGAGTCAGTGTTGATGGTGTGTGGAAATGAATAGGCAATGGCTCTCCAGTGTGAGGTTTGCTCAGTGTGACTGACATGGGATTTCCTCTCTCCACGAAATGACACTTAGCCTAATGCTGCTGACTAGCTGCCAGTTCTCAGGCATATCCTTGTAGCTGCTGATTTGCCAGAGAGTTTCTTGAAAGCCTCTCTGGAAAGAAGTAGGCATCTGCTTGAAAAAGCAACATTTGCAGTGTGATTCTGGCAGATCATTTCCTGACTTAATTTGTGTGGTAATGTGCCTGTTAACACATGCCTAGGAACGTAGATCACACACATCTATTAGACCCAGATTTGTCTCACGTAACTTTAGCCATCTAAAAGATAATGTCTAGTCTAAACTAGTTGTTTACACTTCCACAATAGTCAATGGAGAGAAACAGGCATCTCCGGAAGGTGATTCACCCCTTCCTAAAGCATGTGTAAAAGCGTAGCCTGGATTTCTAATTTCTGAATGTTAGTTGAGATGAAATGTACTTAGAAACAGAACATATCAGAGTAGAAACTTCATTGCCCGTCCATGTTTAGTCTGGTTGGTCCTGGAAGCCCCACAGAAAAAATAAGGTAAAACTTTACGGGCAGAGGTTATGCTAACAAGAACAGGGGCTGTACAGTGTGCTGTGCAACAACCAGGATTTCTAGACTGGAAATTTCTCTGGAAAGCTTTTGCCTTCTTCTGTAGAAAACCACATATCCATGTCAGATAGAAGGACGGTCCATGGCTTCATATGTAGCTCCTGGAGAGCTGAAGGACCAAAAGGAGCTCTTATTTAAGATAGTCAAGATGATAGACCCTAAACAGCATCTGTAAGAAAGATCCGAACTACCTACATGAAAGCTCCAGTACTTTTTCTCTATGAGGAGGCACACAGCAGTGATGAACGGGAGGAACATGAACCATATGATGAGGGAGGTCAAATCTTCACCTGGCTAGCTGCTCCTTAATCCTGCAGCAAGAATAGTGCTGAGATGTGATCTGCGGCAAAGGCTGCAGGTACTGAGGCAACTGAGTTGCTCAGAAAGCCTCTGCACACATACCATTTAAGACAGGTTGGTATGTTGGAGGAACCATCACTAATAAAGTGCTCTCAGAAACAGGACACCGGGCCAGACCTTCCGTACTATCTGCTGAATTGTCTGTTGTTCTTCCCAGGTAGACGAGCTGTTTTCGCTGACTGTGAACATCAAGGTCTCCTCATTTTCAAGCATGAGGGCAGCTGTGACCTACACCTACCCTATGTACTGCTCCTACTCTTCCTGGGCTTCCAGAGAAATTGTGTGTGAAGAAAACTACATGGAGGTAAAAGCTTTCCCACTGAAGGTGAAGCTATATCCAAACTCCCTGCCAGGCACAACAACCTCCACAAGTTCCCAACAGAAGTTGATTTTACATTCTGTACCAGGCATAAGAGCCACCTGTTGTTATTCAGCAGTGTGTGTAACTGTAGATGTTTATTAGCAACACATTTACATCTCATAGATATTTTGAAAGCAGTGAAATTCAGTGAACTGCACACATGGTGCAAGTCAAGCAAATCAGCAGCCAGGCAGGCCAAGCTGTTTAGCTCATGAGAGTACCTTTGAGAATGTTATCTTTGAAATAACAAAGCCTAGAGCTTGCAGATCTACACCCCTGCTGCATCACACAACTCACAGGGCATCACTATGAGACAGAACCTGGATTTGGCCATCCAGTATCTACACACCAACAGAGAAATAAGGCACTGAAAAAGACAGACTTCACTGCCTTTTGTGCACACCTACTACAGGCAGGACGAAGAAAGCATATTTCTCCTGCTAGGACTTGGGGCTGTGCAGCCAAGTCTGGGTGCTGCGACACACTTACACCACAGTACAGGCATCTGGAGTACACACTGACTCCCAGCTCAGCATCCACAACTCTCCTCACTCTGCAGCAGATGCTGGTAAGATTTACACCATAGCATCTACCTTAGGTATCAGGGAACAGGCATCTTCAGGTGTTTGGCCTGCATGGGAAGAGGGAACCAGCCCGTCAAAGCCAACAGTCTGCTTCCCTGTATCACCCAGGTGCCTCTGAAAGTCTTCAGAGTGGAATCTAATTTCAGTTTACCAGATATGAAACAGGACTTTTGATTTACCTGGTTATACATAAAGTAATCCCTCTACTCTACATGCACCACCACAAATGACATGCATTTAACCTTCATTTTAAAGCCACAGAAGTTACCACTATTGAGAACCTTTTTGGAAACACTTTAATTATCTCCAGTGAATGTAAATTACTAAATCCTGGCAGACACTGAAGAAGAAACCTGAAAGCTCTCTTTCTGCTCCCTGTGACTGTTAATAATGCTGAAGATTAGTTTGTTCCCAAAGAATCTCCTCTGTGTCCCCAGGTGTCAGTGAGGACCGATGTCCCTGCAGTTTCGAATGACTACACCGTGGCCTGGATGTCAGCACTGCCAGAGGTATGAAGGGGAGTCTTTCCTGACTGTTCCCAGCCTGCCTCTTCTCACTAATCTTGTGAGTCATTCTTGGGGCACAGCTCCATCTCTCTCTCAAAAAAAAGGGGGACGGCAAAGATGCCATCAACACTGCAAAACCTCTCAAGTTTTCTTAGAGCTTTAGACTGCAAAAAGACATTTAGGTGGGAGAACAGAGCCATATGCTTGTTACATTAGTGGAAATTGAGTTCAAGACAAACAAAGGTAGGTGGTTCTTCACACAATGGGTAGTGAATCTGTCAAACTCCTTGCCAAAAGATGTTGTGGCTGCTAAAAGCTTGCTTGATCTCAAGGAGTCTGGAAAAATTGACCAAAGGGAAATCCAATGAGACATACTAAATACAAAGAAGCTACAGATAGCTCAGGAGCCTCTGAGCTGAAAATTATTCAAAGCTGGAAAGTATTAGGGAGAAACATATACACTTGTCCTATTTTTCTCATGTGTTACTCACTCCTTATGCCCATTTTTGCCCCCTAAATGGTTATGATTTCAAGAGACTCTGTTCTAGACCAGTACAGACATCCCTCTCTTCTGACCTTTGACACAGTATGCCTATGTATATATGATGTATTCTGCCCTTCGGCCTCTGGAACTGCTCCGCCAATTGACAGACACAAAAGCAATCATTACACTAATAACACAAGCATTTTGTCACAGGAGATTTGTTCACAACCACCAGTCTAAGCTTCTTTGAGGGGTGCTATAAGACTACCTCTAAAGATGCATTAAAGAGCTATAGAATTCCTCACCTTTATATATATCAAGGGTGTTTCTTGCCTGGAACGGACTAGTAGTGTCCAGTGCTGCTCCAGTTACTCCAGCTTCTAACAGGAAAATAGATGTTACAATATCAGAGTTTTTTAAGAGTCTTTGGTAAACTTAGATCTCACACAGCTCATCTCTCTCTTGCAGACTCAAAATGTTGCATACCAGCTATGGCAACTGATGTTTGTTTCTCCATCAGGGAGAACGACAATAACGGTAAGCGATGCAGCAAAGCTGGGCTACAGCTTCAATAACACGCTGTCCCGAGTGTATCTCCGTGCACCCTATCACACCAACGAGTCGGATGTCAGCATGGTGAGTTCTCGCTCTCAGTCGGACACAAACCTGTGCAGGTTCCACTGCCTCTCTAGGACATCAGTTCTCTTTTTCTGCCTGCAACCCAACAGGTCAGTGGTGTAAATATGAACATGGTGACTTCCACTTCCATGTACAGGCAGCGGTGGCTGCTTTTGCTGATTGACACGACTGTCTCCTGTCCTGTCGGTAGGGATTTCTTCCTTCTTCATCAAAAATAACCAGCTTAGGACTTAGTAGCACACACAGTTTCCCCATTTCCCTGTGACCTACTCTGTAAGAGTTTATAAGCTGCCCTTGGAGCAACATGAGCTAAGAGTCCCATGGCTTCAGTCCCGGACAAATATGTTCCCTGCTGTGATGCTACATGACTTGTGTTCCTGCTGCAATGTCGTGCCTCGTCTCTGGTTTCTCAAACCCCTACATTAGATGCGGGGAACTGGAGATAAGTATAACTGCTGCAGGAGGGCCAGGGAGCCTCCCCTGGACTACACCACAGCCTTGGCTCTCCCCTGTCATATAGCTCCACGCAGGGGATGCAGCTCTATTATCATGGGGACTCACCTAGTCTGTTTCTCTGGAGAGACAGAGCTATCCCGGCTTGTTGCAGGACAGTGGTGGCTGCACCATCTGTCTCTCACAGAACAGTTTTAGTTTCAGCAACTGATGAGGAAGCAGGATGTTTTAAGCTGTCACAATCTTGAAGCCAATATTTCAAGAAGGCTCAAACAGGTCAATGTGTCCCATTCCTTTTGCCAGTAAGGCAAAAATCCTGGGACAAGAAGGACAACAAAGCAGGTACTTGGGAGCATGATTGTCAGTTCTTCCAAATAAATTAATTACTCATCTCAAACCGGTGATTCAGGCCTACTTTGAGCACTAAGGTTTTTGTGATGAGATATCAGTTCGTTAGTGAAAGCTGTAAAGGTACCCTGGTGGCAAGGAGTCAGGGAAGGACAGCTACTTCAGAGTGAAGACTGACTGGTAACTCCAACTGCCTGGTCTTCTGGGACTGTCTGTCTAACTCAACAGATGGCATCAGCTTCACTGACACTACGCTAACATGGACCGTGCCAAGAGTTATCCCCACATTAGTGGTTCAAGAATCCACCTTTCTATCAAAAACCACTTTACTGGGAGTCGATGGCCAAGTCATAGTAAACCCGGAGGAGAACAACTACTTACTGGAGCATAATGAGACACACATCAGAATTACTATCCCTATCGGAGCAGAAGGAGGCAAGCTAAAGGTTAGTACAAACCTGTCACATACCAACACATCTGAGGGACTGCACCATGGAAGATGTTCCAAACAGCAATTGATGGCTGCTTAAAATTCTTAGGTACAAGAAATATTTGAAGACCTAGGCGATCCTTCTCTGTGTTTTGAAAGTACCTACTCAGAAACTAAGTATGTCTGACTATAAAATGTGAGAGACACAAGAGACGGTCTTTTCTTAATAAAGTATACTGATAAATTAAGAGTGAAGGGAGTCCCAGACACTGGAATTGAATTATCTATGTTGTTACATTATGAAACTGGTCCAGGCACAGTTCTGACTCGGGTCAGTGAGCAATTTCCTAGACAATTTCCATGCAGGCAGCATGAGTTAGCACGGGACAGGCTCCCAGCATGTATTCTGGGCACAGCTACTTGCTTTCAACATAGTGTAATCTATTATTTACAGGTATGGAGACAGTGACCAAAGAAATGTTGAGTATAAAGGAGCTGGAAATATTCTCACAAGGCACTTTACTAGTTACATTTGTGAAGGTGACATTGGTGTGACTGTGACTTACCCTGTTTGGAGGTTCGCTGTAGGTGTATCAGTGGACACATACACCAATATGTGATGAAACACCAGACAGATGGGGTCTGAAAAACTGTTGGAAGCACTGACAAACTTTCAGAGTGAGCTGGGACAGAATGAGAAGAATGAATGATAGTCCAGCGATTGCAAAAAAATACATGCAAATACGGTAACTTACTAAGCTTAATGAAGACACATGCATACCTCCAACCCTGATACCTCCTTATTGAGAATCTCAGCAGTATCTGAGCCAAATATGGACCAGACAAACAGGACAAGTAAACAAACAAGCTCCCTTAGCAAAATCCATCCCCAACTGCACTAGAATACCTTTTTCTCTTTCCAGTGTAATGATTTTCTCCATACTCAGTCATTCCTCTATTGAGCTATTGAGAATTAAGACTCAATCACAAATTTTACTTTCTAGAGTGCCGTATCTGGTGGTGTGTATGGAGTCGTTTATAGCATCGACTTGTTCTTGGAGCACACGTGGACAGATGCAGATTGGCAAACCACAAAGTATACCGTCGTCAAATCCATCACCACACCTTTCCTGCCACAAATGCCAACTATTATCAACAGTAAGTCATTCCTCTCAATGACTTTTACGGCTCTTGCTTTTGTTGTGTTATACATTGCTCCTTTTGACCTCTGCCACACATCTACATTCACCAGAACGTTCTCAGCTCCCACTTCCAATTTGCTAGCCAAATTCAAGATGAAAGGTATTATAAAGAAACCCCCAAACCTTTATCCTTAGGGGATGTACTATTTATCACCCGTCATTATGGGTGATTGTCGGTTGCTGATAAGAACATGAACATTTCTTTCACACTAAAGTTCACATTTTTCCAGTGAGCACTTGGACCCTAGAATAAAGATACTGCATTATGCAGTTATCGCATTGGGCAGAACCATCTTAGGACAGCATTCATTGATGGCATTTTCTCTCCAAAACTGCTGCCTGCATTTGTTATTTTGGGAGCAAACTTAAATCAATGTGCAAAACAGTGGTGCAGTACTATTTTTTTTTAATTAAATTTTCCAATGCATTAAGATACTAAACATTTTTGAAAGTGATATAAACTCGGGATATCTGATACAGAAAGAAAAAGAAGCCTCTTGACATATAGTGTGATAGCTTTTTCACATTTTACGTGGCTGAACTACATTCTAGATTTCCTTATAGGAAAGTCATTGCATATTGTAGGGCATCTCTAGAAAGACACTGAACCCACTTGCTATAGGATATACATATTCGTTGTTCATCTCCTGCAGCTTGAAGCCATTCTCATGTACTCAGACCTGACTAGAACACAAGCACTCATCAATCAGAGCCATTCAAGAGATGGCTGTTGGCTAAGTTTCCTGGAACTTGAATGGGAGGCCACCCCAACTGTCCTCTTTACTTGATCCACATCAGCAGTAATTTGATGTTCTCTCCCTACAGATACTCTGCCAGAGGAAAGGTTATTTAATGTTGCATTCGGACACTTTCTTCCCGATGTCTCTCTGGTGGCAATCGCAATAGGAAATGTGCCATTTACCCTGAGAGAAGCACAGCGCCATGGGTTTAAGATTTATGAAACTCTTTTCTCTAACAGGACGAAAGGATTTGTCCTGGAAGTCTCTTTTGATGATCCATATGTTCTAAAGGAGGTAAGATACAGGAGGTCATTTCAGAAGTTGAACAGAGAAGGTAGGGCAGTTCCTTTTCAGAATTGAAAAGTCTGGATTTTATTAGCCAACAACTGTTTTTCAATCATAAAGGTGTCAATAAGCCTGAGCTCATTTGAATTAAGATTAGAGGTTTGTACGTCCCCACCTTTGCTCTCCCAGTCTCTGGGAGATATGGAGCATCGCATGTGATTAGATGCTATGAAATATGACTTCCTTTAGCGTCTGCCAGCACAGCTAATGTCTGAGTGCATGCCCAGCAGGAAGAGGTTTGTCAAATCTCTATTAAACTCTGTCCCTTGAAACAGGAGTGCCTTGGAAAAAATAAATCAATTATTGAAATGCTGAAACACCAGTTACCAGCATCCAGTGATTCCTGAACCTACAGTTTATGTCCAGCCATTTGACCCCTGGCACAGGCCGTACACCATGCAAGCATGTACAGACACGCTCAGGATATTCTAAACGTAATTTTGTTAAGCTTCAGACCACTTCTAATCTAAATATTTGTAAAAAGTATAAACTCGCAGAGGGAATTCAACCTCTGATTTTGGGGGAGGATGCATAACTGCAAGTGCTTTACCACTGTTCCCAACAAATCATGCAGAGCCACAATGTTATTTTCTCTTACAAGGAACAACATTGTGAAGGCACAGGATCAGAACTTGAGCAAATAGTTTTCAGGCTGCAGCCCAACCACAGTTAAATTGCATTAAGGATCAAAGCCAGCCAAAAATGCTCAGAAGCATTTCTTTCGGGTTGAAGAGTAAGTTTTGCTTTGGGGGTACTTTTAGTGAAGTAAACGAGGATAGTGAGAGGGATCTCTCACAGCATCTCCTCACACCTGTCTCACTGATTACTTGGCCTCCTGGGTTCAGCCCACACCCTGAGGAAAGAATAAGGTTTTGGAGACGAATCACTCTCTCTGGCTCTTAACCAGCAGGCTACAGAGGAAACATCACTGCATTCACTTCTGCCTCCATTTTCTGCACAGGCGCTACACTCTCCACATTTATGTTTGGCCGAAAGAGCTGTTGAATCCAGTCCAGAATTCTGAATAGTTTTAGGCCAACCAAAGCGATGTTTTTGGAGACTGAGCTATTTGCAGGGGAGAGGAGAGTGTTGGAATAATTATTTAGTTCTGCTCAGGATATACATTCCTGTCTGTGCTGGAAGCCATTGCTACCGCAACCTTACACTTCTCTCTTTTCCAGTATGTGAATAGAAATGAAACAAAATACACCCTCCTCGTTAACTACACTGTAAGCGTGGGTCCAGAGATGACACCCTATTATCATTCTGCAGAGGTGGAGTGTGTGATTGCTGATATCGGTAAGCTTTCCCCTGATATTAACTCGTTTGCACCAACAGCGTGGCTCAGATTTTCATTGAGTTTGGTGAGAACGGCTTTAGGCTGAGGATGAGAGGTTTTGGGAAAACCCCACCCTTCAATAGCTCATTACTGGTATCATGGCCAGCTTGCTGCTTTTCTGATGGCAGCTCTTCTGAATACTGGCAAGACAGCCTGCCCTCGAGACACTGAGAGCAATAAAAGCTAGTGTGTAAAAGAAGTTGGCTTGCAAACTCAGCGAACAAGATGCCTCATAACTTGAACATACATCTACTGGCAAAACTTTCAGACATTGCTACGAGTTTCAGTTTGTCCTCAAATGTAATTCTGCTGCTGCGTCCAGGGCAGAGCTCAAACAAATTGCTGTGAACTCCAAAGACAGCATTTCTGTAAGGAGAGAACCAGCCACTATGAGCCAGTTATTGACACAATCGGGAGGTCTGATCGGTATTTTCTCAAACATCTTACATCTTGGATGCCCCGAAGGTGACAGAGTCTCCTCACTGTCCTGTTTTATCTTTGAAATAGCTCCGAGTTCTACCCTAGAGGCTGACCAAAAAAATATATTCACATGCATAACTTAGCTGGCCTTCCTGAAGCAGGGAGTAGCCCTGGGAGCAAGCTGGCAGGCCAGCGATAAAGCACAAGGATTCCCCATCCCACTGACTCTGAGCTGCTACGTCCACAGCAGAGCCAAAGCCCTGCAGATGATGCCAGTATACACCTAACAGCGCTGCTGCAGAATTTATCCATGAGAGAAATCCCTGCCTGGACCAAACATCATGACTCAAACCCTCTTCATCGCTAATACTTCATCCCACCTTCTTCCCACAGAAATACCAGAAGCAGTTGGTTACTGCGATAAAGAAAACCTGTATCTGGCCATCCCTACTTTCGGCTTGCACCAGTATTGGAACCTGTATCTTGGTAGCAAGCCTTTGAACCGGCACGTTGTGCTTACCAATGGGTATCTTGCAGCCACCAATTTGACACACCTGGTCTTGCAAATCCCTCTGTTTGCTGTGGGAGTTATCTATGAGGTACGTGAAGGGGATAGCAACGTCTTCTTTAAAGCATGTAGGGCTCTTTGCTCACACAGCCACAGTCACGGTTTGTAGCGCTGCAGCATTAAACACATTGGAAAACCTCCAGAGGGAATGACTCTAAGCCAGTGCAAGTAAGACAAGAGGTATCGGACATGGACCTTTCTGTTAATGCCACGTATTATGTAATCTGCAGCGCTAAGTTGTCTCTAAAAGATATGAACCAAGTCTTCAAAAACAAACTCCTCAGTATTTTTAGTAAGATGAGGCAAAATGTCCCATCTGCACTGAGCCAGAAACAATATTTCAATATAGCTTTTATGAAAGAAGCTCTTTTAAAGGAACATTTTGTAGAAATGTTAAGACATGGCAGGGGAAAACTGATGCTGTAATAAACATCTGAACTATCCTGCAATAATCAGCCAAAATTTATCTCTGTGACAGTGACCAACTAATTTATACCAGAAAAATTCTGCCCCCATGTCAGATTCAAGCTTCACACTGACTTAACTCTTGTGACTTCTTAGTATGCAAGTGGCACAAGCTAAAGAGCAGAACTTCATACATACAGATCATGTGTCTTAACATGAGACTTCTTCCACCACCTCCTTCACAGGAAGCATCCTTTCAGAACATTAAAGCAAGATTTGATGTTGCCCTAAGGAAAGTGAGAACTATGGAGACATTACAGATGTTCTCTGTTCGCTGCAATTTTAATTCTTCAGCATTTATAAGTAAGTTATATAAGTGGTCAATCAATAAAAAGATCGGTGATTCTATCCTTGAGTTCATAACCAACTCTCTGATTTTCTCAGTATGCCAACCAGATGGTACTATTATGATATCTGCCCAAATGAAGACAATTCCCGCCATTGATATGAGTAAAACTAAACTAAGGGATAGCTCTTGCAAGCCTAGAGAGTACAATGAAGAACACGCCTTCTTCAAGTTCCACGTCACTACCTGTGGCACTTCAGTAAGGGTAAGCCCATGGCCAAAGCAAACACATCTGCTGGAAGTCTTTGTCTGTCCTGCATTTTCTCTTTTGTTCTCCTGTCCCAGCTCCTGAGAAGATTCAATTTTTAATGAGCTTCCCATATGCACAGTTTGAAGGTGATCACATTATTTATGAAAATGAAATCTCATATGAGAAAGAGACCCTTCCAGGACAGAGCATACCGACAATCACAAGAGATCCAGACTACAGGTAAGAGCTACTGCTCACTGACATTGCTCACTTCGATACGGCTGCCAGAAAGTAAAAGTGAACAAAAAAACTACCTTTTCTCCTATTATAGATTATCAGTCTTGTGCTACTATCAAGCAAAAGAGACCCTAGTGCTAAGTGCCTTCGCTACTAACCCATCCACATCACCTTCCTTTGGCTCCGGTACAATGATACCAAGATCAAATATTGCAGGTAGCAAATTCTCTTCCTTCATTTTTAAACTTCTGTGACTCCTTCAGTCGTAAGTTCCCCTGGTAAGACATGCCCTGCTTTCTGCTAAACAACCTCACTAACATTTCTTTTTCTGCAGCATACAGAAGGATAAGACAAGCCCTGAATGTAGTTTCAAGAGTATCCAAAGGTAAGTGTCTTCTTAAGAAAATCATGAAAATTCCAAACAGGTTTTAATTTAAATAAAATTAAACAACAAAATCCCCTGACACTTTCTTGAGATGAATCTTTCATGGAATTCTACGAGCCCAACGCAGCAATACTCAAGCGACCAGTGGAGCCCATGTTCCTTGAGGTGGAGCTGAAAGACGAGAGCCCCAATGTTGAGTTATACCTGGAAAACTGCTGGGTAGCTGCATCCCGAGACTTCAATAGTACCCCAAGATGGAACATCACTGTGGATGGGCAAGTAGTTATCGAATGACCTATGCACTCACCAGCAAAGCCCTAATGTCTTCTAGATCGGTTGATGTGCTCTCTCAAATAGGTGTGAGATTAACGGCAGTGAGTATGGTGCAGAGTTCTGTCCAGTAGCTGTGAGCCCCAGGGTGAGACACCCTTCCCATTTCAAAAGGCTAGCAGTTAGGACCTTGACACGTCGACTGGAGCAGGTAAGTCAAAGGCTCACCTCTCACTCATGGACTCTACCCTCTGAACTTCTTAAGACCATTTAAAAAATAGCCAATTTAAACACCTCATAGACCTAGGACCTAGCCAGCATTCAACCCAAGAAGCCTACACTGGTGCAGAGCTTTAATTTAGTTCTTTTCTCAAATCTGCTGTGCAACACAGTTTTGAGATTGGACTGGCTGGAGTAAACAAAAGAGTTTGGTATGTAAATACCGGTTTTATATGGTGTTTCTGACTTTTTATAGGATCAGATTCATAGCACTTCAGCTGAAAATGTCTAGAACAGAAAAGTCAACTTATAAGCCATAATACCCACACGAAGTTCAGCTCTGTTGTCCCCATCTGTCCCAGCCAGTCAGCCATCTCCTTAAAAGATAGCTCAATGGCTAGAAGCATGTGGGTCTGGTCTTACACTTTTGAGGTTCTGTCCTCCTCTAATAGCTCTAAGAAGAGTAAAGAAAACGCCAGGACAGTCACCTGAGGGTGCTTTGCTCCCAGTGCACCCAGCTGAGGGGTCTCTAGCACATGTACCAATACAAGCCCTGGCAGTACCCCTACCTCAGGAGCTTAAGTAACCACATAATTTTTGGACTTGGCCTTTCATAAGCAGTTCAGCTCATGAACGTGTTAGAAATGAACATGATGCAATTTTGGCTTGTGCTGCTTCCTAAACGTACAGCTGCATCTAGCACTAGATTGGGTTTCTTTCTAGCTTTGATACACAGCCCTGCTGCAGCTCGTGAGGTTTTTCTTCTCCTGTGTCAGCCTCTCAGTTACCAAACTGCCTGAGGACTTCTTTGACACCAAATTTGAAATTCAAGGCAGGTTCAGCTAGAAGGTGCTGCATGCGAGTGTTGAGACAAGCCTTAAGTCTAACCGGCTTTAACTTCTGCAGAAGACAGACAAAAGACAAAATACTGCTCTGCAAAGAGGGATTTGATATGGGACAAATGGTTCTTTGTCTTCTTCTCAGGTGTATGTCCACTGTTTGGTGGCAGCCTGCTCTCCATCCAACATACTGCCTGGCAGCCCCTGCAGAGGACAGTGCAGCTCAAGCAGGGAGAGGAAGGGTAGGTGTTCAGAAGAAAAAGAGCCATTGCAAAGCACTCCTGAGATGATGCTTTTAAGGGATTTAGGACCTCTGGTTTTGGCATCTGAAATGCCTTGAACACAGACTGTATAACACTACATGCAGCTCATACCTTAATACATTAGCACCTAATGCGCAGCATATCCATGTTCTTGGGAAACTACACAAACACACTGTGTATCATTCTCAGCCTTTCCAGGTCACCATTCAGCCAGTCTCCGGGGCTACATACTCGCTGGACCAATCTGGATTGTTGATCCAGATCTAAGATGATGCACATCAAGTGAATTGGTAAGAACACCAGGCCCTGTGTACCCACGTAGAGAGGTCACCACGCTTTGTGGCACAAGCAATGCACAGCCTGTCCTTCAAGACCTTAGAACAATAAGTTCCAGGACAAGAACCAGGGAACAGGCAGGATTTGCAGTCTTCTGGTCTAAGCCTGAGCCCATAGGAGAGGGAAGAAGGAGAGGTACCTGCCAAGCCAAACACAGGTGGCACAGCTCTGGAGAAGATGCCAGCAGGGCATGTTGGAGTTGGGCTGTAGCAGGCAGTTTTGGAACCAGATGTTTTTTCATCTGGACTGCCCCCAGCAGTCATCACCATTCAGCTGAAGGAAAATAGATCCAAAATTATAAAAAACAAACACTAATGCACAAACCACCACCATATTCCAAATTCTTTTGAAAAGTCCAAATCCCCAAAACTGTTTGGGTTTATCTAATAGCTTTGTTTGCCTTTGGAGAACCAGAGCTGTTCAGCTCTTCACGTCACTCTCTGTGTGTCTCCAACAGCACCTGAAGGCTCTGCCACGCTTTCTAATGGTGCAGCTAGACCCGGGGACCACCTCCTTAAGTGACAACCAGAACTATCTTGCTTAAAGTGAAATGACCAGACAGTGGGACTCAGACAGCACCACAACACTGGAAGTGCAGAGTCTGCTCACAGGACTAGTAAATGTTGTAACCTGTTGCCTCTCTGAAGTGGCTATGAAATAAAACTGAACAGAAAATAACCCCACGGCTGAAAAATAACACTGCTTGTTTCTTCCAGCTGTTGGAATACGGACTTGCAGATCCCTAAAATTATTCCAGCCCTGATGATGGCTGCTTCTTGTAGTATTTCATAAAGTGACTGCCAATCCTCCCACGTGAATGTAAAGTGCAAATCTGAAAAATCAAATAAAAGTACATAAAAAGTAATGTAAGTGCAGAACATCTCCTTACTAATGTGCAGCATCAGCCACCTGCTGTACCAACACTGGCTTCAAAGAGCCGGGTAATCTGCTGCTTCGGGTCTCTACCACGTGCAACATGATGGCACACTGTTTTTTTCTTATTAATGCAGATTTTTGTCTGTAATGTTGCATTGACCTGAGCTTCTTGGAAACTTGTTAGTTCCTCACACCTGTCCAACTAGGGAAAAGGCTGACTTTACAACACGGGAGATGACGGATGCTCAAACATGATTACAGAGGGCAGGTTATCTCTTGCGGGGTTTTTTTTCTGTGCCCACAGAAAACATTTTTTAAAGAGAATAAACATGAGAAAGGCTATTTTCTAGAGACCAAGGACAAACTAGAGGCATGACTGCCTGTCGTGACTCTCAGGACGTGCCTGCACTGTAACAGAAGGTGCATCTGCAGCAGGAGCAGGTGTCCAACAGCAGGGAGGAGGGGGTGACGGCAGCGATGCCCGTAAGGGCTAACAACCCACACCAGGGCGGTCCCCAGGGAGGTTGTGCAGTTCGTGCAGCCTCTGTCCCCTCGGTCTGGCTGGGCTGCAGGCGCTGATCAGTGCATTTAACCCCAATTAGTGCACACAGGTGGCACGCTTCCCAGAGGCTGCGGTCATGCCCGTGATGATTGCTGAATAAATGGAGTCTTAAAGCTGTATCTAAAGCTGACTCGGTTTTGTAAAAAGGAATCGGGCGGGTGCTGGGGATGTCAAGGCCCCCTCCAGCAGCAGCAGCTGGGGGGATGCCTTCTTCTCTGCCGTATGAGCAGTGCACTCTGCTGTCCGGAGCTGACACTGCACAGCCAAGAGAGTTTATTATTCCCACACGTCTTCCCAGAGAACACATTCCCCATTTTTAATGTTAAAAAGCAACAAACTCATCAGTTCAGGTTAACTTTCTGTCAATATAAAGTAAGCTGGGATGAAGGTTAAATCACACTGACTAAATGCTAGCTCTGTTTCCCAGTGTTCATGGGACACTGTCTAGTTCCACACCAACAAGCACCAGGTCTGGTGGTGTGTCACTAAGGTTCACTCGCTCTGCAGCCTTGCACAGCAGATTCAGGTGAAGTCCTCTGCAGCAAGTGGAGTATCCCAGATCTTTCCCTTTTGCCCTGGGAAGCCAGGAAGGGGTCCAACAGTGTTCCACACCCAAACTCCCACCACTCAGTAGATGGGGAGACCTCCCTCTGCTCAATACACTGGGAGGGAAAGGTTGTTCAGAGAGAACTCTACTCCCGTTGCCACAGGCATTTCAGGTTCCCACATTCCCACAGGCAAGCCAGAGAAATTAACATCCTGGGTTGCCTCCTCCTATCTTGGTTGCTCTTTGTGGCAGATGATGCTTTTTACACTCAATGACACAGGCCTTTTAGGATTAGGCATTCATTGTTTAGCTTTGAAGGTGTCTTACAAAATTTGACTAGTGCACCTTTCACTACTAACCTACTTTTTACCGAGGTTACGTACTAAGCGGGACAGTACATAGTGGAGTCCTCAGTCGTAACCAGCAAAGAATTTCAGGTGTTTAATGCTGGCCCACCTCTGCTGTCCACTCGGGGGGAAAGCACATGGAAGAGGCACATATTCTGGCCACTTGATGACCTCGCCCTTTCCCCTCAACGTGCCGCAGCCTCCCCTTTGGAATGGCTCTCCTTGTTCCCCACACTAAACGTATATGAAACACTTCTCATGCTGCTCTGTGCCCTGTTAGCCCGGGATTTTGTCATTGTTTCCCACCTTTCTGCAAAAGGCAGGGAAAGGCCTTGGTGTGACAAGTCCTCCTGCATTGCAGAAGGACAAACAGGGTAAAAAGCGAAAACCAGAGAGTGATGGCGTTATTCCTTGCCTCATTCTTTGAGCAAGTAAGATCTTGGGAGACTGTTGTTCCAGATACTGAAGGGGAAAAAAAAAACAAAACCATTCTGTAATGTATTGAGGAATTCACGCATTTTTTGTAAGTTTAAAGGTAAATCACCAGGTGAGAACGCTGTTACTGGTTGCCAAATTAATCCCAGCAATGGGGAACAGCCCAACCAGAGGAGCTGACAGTGAAGGCTGTGTGAAGGAGAGTCAAGGGCTTTTTGGAGAGCAGGTTTATAGGTAGGAAACCTTGGGGGAAAGCAGCTGTGAATTATTCACGTCTGAAACATTTCTGGCTGGAGTAAAAAGGCCGCCAGTGTGTATTAGCACCGACCACCTGTCGGACCTGCTGGTATTGAGCCACAATTTTGACCATGAAGGGCCACGGGGTGGGCAGACAGGACTGGCCCAGACGCCCTACAGAGGTTTGTGGTTTTCAAGCAGAGAGAAACCCCAAAGCCCAGTGAAGGTGCAAAGCCAACGCACCTCTGCATGGCAACACACCCAAAGCACACAACCCCCGCTCCTTTCACAAGATGAGGTTGTCTGAATTTCATGTGGAAACACTGCATTAAAAGGATTTTATTGCTCTCCGTTAGACTTTTAATTCTTAAAGGATTACGAACAGGAAACCTTGCAGGACAAGGGGAGTTACTAAGCACATCCTCCTCTTCAATTTTTTATTTTTTTTATGTGGATAAGGGTGGTTTGTACTTTTTCAACAGGCCTGGTGAAAGACCACCACACAATGCTTTTTAATAATGCCTTACTGAATCCCCCCCCAAATTAGTCTTGTGATGTAAAGCCAGAGAACCAAGTGATTCATGTGCACATGAAAAGGGAAAATGCATGTTAGCACCTTACTGGCCAAAATCACCTTGGAAGAATTCCAAATTATGCTGAAATGCACCATGACAGTTCGTCTTTGTGCAAGAGAGAGAAGGAAATACAAGGAATACACATTTTTAGCTTCAAACTGATTTACATTTAAATGTGAACAAACGCTATCACTGTCAGATGGCTGTACTTCTCACAAGGTCCAATCTTAAGTATTTAAATGGTTTATATAGTTTGATTTTTCTTCCCCATGGAACTGTTTCAAACAATCTGGTGAAACAGTACAGAAACAGTTTTAATAAGAGAATTAGACTTCATTAGCTGTTACTGGCCTTCCAACCCCTTTATGAAGTACTTCTGTACAAAATCTGTACAAGTGTCTCACGTAGATCTAACATTATGCTTCTCCTCAATGCTTACAGTATCCAAAAATAGTTTATTCTGCAATCATAATCCATTTTTATCTTATTTACACAGGAATGGGGTTTCTTCAGTAGGTCATAACAGATGTACGTGATCTTGTGCTTCATCCATCAATGACAAAAACCACAAGTGCTTAGCAAAACATTTTCACACCACTAGCTGCATTTTCAGTAACCCCGTTTTAGTTTTTCTTCTTTATCAAGAATAGCCTGTTTTAGACTCAACGCAGCATCTTCAAACCGGGGGTTTAACTCTAGCACCTTCCTGAAATCCTTCATGGCCTCATCAAAGCATCCTGTCCCAAGAGAAAAAAAAAAAAAAAAGAAAAAAAAAATTGAGAATTACTTTTCTCTAGCTGCTCATGCTCACAAACCACAACTGAAGAATGACTCCCTATATTTCGTTACCAAAAAGTAGCAGCTGCACTTTCTGGACCCACCACATCTGAATTCTCCAGGGGCCCAAATGGGAGTCAAAGGTCTTCAGAGCAAGAACCTGAGTGCTTATTTTCAAACCTAAAACAGGCTTAAGGCTCAATTCATCCAGCTTACTCCAAGGAAGGAACCAAAAGGCCTGTGCTTGGGCAACTAACAGCAAGGATGCCTTGAACCTGGAACACAGACTGGGACGCAGACACGGGAAGCTTCCCTGCCCATGCCCTTGGTCTGGTTCTTTCTCCTACTGTTCTCTCTCTAGTCCCTTCTGGGTTTTGACTTTGCAATGGTCAAGTACTAAAAGGAACAGAGATGTCACCTTTTCATGGCATATTCAAAACTTGGCCAGCAAACTTCCCAGAGACAGGTGACCGAGAGTCCCCTGCAAGAGTCCGTGCTCCCTATGGCTGCACCTGCTCGTGAGATGCTTTACCTTAGGTTTAACAGCAATGTCTGGAATTGGCTAGTTTTACCCCTAATGCAATTTTTTCCTGAACTGAAATGCAAGATCCCCCTATTTTTCCCTGAATAGCACCATTTCAGGGAAAATATATCTGCAAACAGTAATATCTAACTGCATACACAGGGCAGACTCGTAGCTGAAATGTCCTGTGATCTCTCTGCACCATTTATTTCTGCTGATTGTGACGACTTTCCCCCCCAGGCGCCAGGCACGTCCCTCCACCTGCAAACGGGGATTCACTCTGCGTCTCTGGGTGAATCCNGTCCCTCCACCTGCAAACGGGGAGAGAATTACTCTGCATCTCCGGGTGAATGCCGGGATAGAGGGGGCTGTCGGCGAGCCCCGGGAGTGCTCCTTGTCCTGCGGCCGGGCTGAGGGGGCAGGCGGGCACCGTGCAGGGGCCGGTGCGGGGTCAAGGCCCGCCGCTGGGCCGACAGGCGGCAGGCCCGGGTCACCGCGCCCCGGGTCACCCGGGGGCCGGGCCCCGGGT
>VXBW01006741.1:0-10040 GCA_013400375.1 Thinocorus orbignyianus
ATAATAAAAAATAAATAATAAAAAGGAGTTCTATAAATACATTAGTAACAAGAGGAGGACTTGGGAGAATCTCCATCCTCTATTGGATGCGAGAGGTAATATAGTGACAAAGGATGAGGAGAAGGCTAAGGTACTTAACGCCTTCTTTGTCTCAGTCTTTAGTAGTACAGTAGGTTGTTCCCTGAGTATCCAGACCCCTGAGCTAGCAGGTAGGGGTGGGGAACAGAATGAAGCCCCCATAATCCAAAGGGAGGTGGTAAGGGACCTGCTTCAACAGCTCAATATAAACAAGTCTATGTGACCAGATGGGATCCACCTGAGGGTACTGAGGGAGCTGGCAGAAGTGCGTGCTGAGCCACTTTCCATCATTTCCCAGCAGTCCCTGCAAATTGGGGAGGTCCCAGCAGACTGGCACCTAGCAAATGTGGCACCCATCCACAAGAAAGGTTGGAAGGATGACTCGAGGAACTGCAGGCCTGTCAGTCTGACCTCAGTACCTGGAAAGGTCATGGAACAGATCATCCTGAGGGCCATTATGCAGCACATGAAGGACAACCAGGTGATCAGGCCCAGCCAGCACGGGTTCATGAGAGGCAGGTCCTGCTTAACAAACCTGATCTACTTCTATGACAAAGTGACCCACTTGGTGGATAACAGAAAGGCTATGGATGTTGTTTACCTGGACTTTGGTAAGGCCTTTGATAACAGTCTCTCACAGTATCCTGCTGGAGAAAGTGGTTGCCCATGTCTTGCATGGGAGTACTCTCCACTGCATTAAAAACTGGCTGGAGGGCCAGGCCTAGAAAGTGGCGATGAATGGAGTAAAATCCTGTTGGTGGTCAGTCCGCAAGTGGCATCCCCCAGGGCTCAGTATCGGAGCTGGTTCTTTTTAACATCTTTATCAATGATCTGGATGAATGGATTGAGTGTACCACCAGTACTTCTGCAGATGACAGCTAGGAGGGAAGGTTGACCTGCTTGAGTGTAGAGAGGCTTTGCAGAGAGACCTGGACAGGCNAGTTGGGGTTGTTCAGCCTAGAGAAGAGGAGGCTGAGGGGAGACCTCATCGCTCTTATAACTTCCTGAAATGAGGCTGTAGAGAGGCAGGGGTCAGTCTCTTCTCCGAAGTCAAGGTGATAGGACATGAGGAAATGGCCTCAAGTTGTACCAGGGGAGGTTCAGACTGGATATCAGGAAAATTTTTTACACTGAAACGGTTATTAAGCATGGGAATGGGTTGCCCAGGGAAGTGGTTGAGTCACCATCCCTGGAGGTCTTTAAAAGACGGGTTGACATAGTGCTCAGTGACATGGTTTAGTGATGGGTTGTAGTTTTATCAGAGTTAGGTTGATGGTTGGACTAGGTAATCTCAAGGGTCCCTTCCAACCTAGACAATTCTATGATTCTATGATTCTCTCCCTTCATCTACTAGTTACAGAAAGAATTCAAGAGCTGGAGGTTAATACACAGCTTCAGTATACCACCACCTTCATTTTGTATTTAAAACACTACAGTTTCAGAGAAATTAAATAAAAAAGGATGAAAGTTAATGGAATTTTTTATAAAACAAATATTAATTGCTCTCACATGTTAACAGAGGTCAGTGACTATATAGTGTGCAAAATAGCTTTGCCTCTCTGCATTTTTTGAGAAAGGGAAAGACATTGACATCAATGTTATGAAAGAATGTGATCTCAACTCAGAAATATTTTTAGGGAATTTTTCCTTTCCATTTATGTAGATGTTGGCAGTCTCTGCCTGTTTGTCAGAGGCCCTACATCCTCAGTGAAGCAGCCTGAACTCAGTGAAGTTTCTTACTGATTTAGTACCACATCTTTGACAAGAAGCCAAAAAGTGATCTGATATCTAATGTGATGACAAGACCAAAAAGTGGGCTTGGCAGCATGAAGTTATATGGCCTGCATCAGAAAACAATGAAATATTTATTTATTGCCTACGTATCAATACCAATAATGTTGGCAAATATGCCATCAGCAGTTAGCAAGGTATTTATTGGTGATGTACAGGACTACTTAGAAACTTCAACTTTTATGCCTTAGGAGTCATCTCAGAAACGAATAATAAATTGCTAAGCAGCTATTTGGCAACTGTACAACAAAAAACCTCCCTTTCTCACTACATATTATATATGTACATACATACATATATATATATATATAAAAATAAGAGCTAAGAATACTGTCCCCAGCTGTCATGGGTCTTTTTCCTTAAGCTAAGATGTTTTAATCTTCACAGAAGATGGCCATATTGCTTTAATGAAACCTGTCATTATTTTATCAAGTCTTTATCAAGACAAAAAAAAAAAAAAAAAGAAAAAGAAAAAGATTTTGTAGAAACACAAGGAGCAAGAAATGTCTCTATATCTTCCAAAACTACCCTTTAGTAATTTCTACCACAGCATTGTAAAGAAGCCTATGTATTTTTGAAACTTAAGATTTTCACCTGAGCTGAATCAGAGATGAATATAAAATAAAGATATGAGGGATATTGTCCCTTCTTGGTTTGTGAATATATTACTTTTCTTTTTTTTCCAAGTAATGATTTTGGTTTTTACTCACTTCCATCAATATATAATAGACTATAACTTGTTTGCAAACTTTCAGATTAACAGTAAAGTGGTCAGGTATTCTGTCCACTCTGATTGCTGTAAATTCAAAGGGTCAAACCTGAATTACACCCTCAGAGAAGGCAGCTGAGTGCAAAAGGAGGCTGCCTATTGACTGAGTCATCTCAGCCAAATCCCTACCATATGGAATTGTGACTACTTCTTATCTGTCCAAGTCACAAAACCATGTGTAGCTAGATGAGGGGGAGCCACAGGAAGGCCACATTGACCGTGAACACTGAAATGCATGTTAACTAGAAAACACCCATGAGGAACAAAAAGCTTGTCTAATTTTAAATAACATGGGTACAAAGAAATAGAAGAGGAAAGTTAAGATGGAAGTTGAAATTGAATACATGAATATGGGAGATGAAATATAGAACTTTTTATTATTAGTTAGCATAACAAAGGATTAACAAGGAACATGCGTAACCTATCAAAACAATCTTGACAGGTCTCTTCTAAGAATTCAAAAGCTAACTGTTGATCTTAATTCACAAATTTGCATAATTTCTGTTGACAGAATATTGAACCTTATCTCTTTAATTCTAGACAGAGTGATGGAACTCATAAGACATAAAGCTGAAAGGTAACACATAGGCGGACAAATAGCATTATCTATACAGTTGAACATTTAAAGCAGTACTTACATTCTATCTAAACAGATGTTGACATCTTCATCTTTTTCATAGTCCTTGCACAGCTGGGCTACCAAAGCCCCATATGTGAGTACAAAAAGTTCTCTGCTCTGCCAGAAAATGTGGAAATTGAAAATGAAGCAAACTAGAATAACATTTTTCCACACTTTTGAGTTGTTACTGTATTAAAAGTAAAAATAACATTTATGTCAACAAAGAAACTTTTGTTCATTTACATGTAATCGCTGTAATCCACAATTCAAGTGTGACAGAACCTGACTTGTTCATCACTCGAATCTGTACAAGAAGCTTGCTTGGCAGAAATACCATTTCTTGGGATATAGCTACTTTCATCGGGTGCACTCTTGCATCCTATAACTGCACATTTGTATGCTGGATTGATAAAAACTGTCAAATGCCATCCAAGATTAATGACAAACATTTAATTGTAGGAAGAATAATAGAGGCAATGAGCTATTACCCCTTTTACAATGGGAACAGCAGTATATGCACTGAAATTCCAGTTCCTTCACAAAGGTATGGTTGACCTGATTCAAATCATCTGCTGCATTCCCCTCACAAAAATAACGTAGATGTAAAATTTAGCTCAGAATAATGACAAAATACTATAATTCCATACAAGTGCAAAGAATAACAAGCAGTGTAATCAAGTCCCATTGACATTTCCCCTTCTTTATCAGACTTTACAAGTAACTCAAATCACTACCAATACTAGCTCTCCAAATGCCTGGGTAATCTCACTGTGACATTATTTCTGCATCTTAATACAGAAGACATAGTTGGTATGGCTCCACCACACGAGCCAGGTGAAGGGGATGGGGGGGGGATCACAGCCACCTGTCCAAGGTGATAACTCCTGTTTTCAGGAATCCTGCATACTGCCAAATTCTCGCTAAAAAGCTTTTAATGGAGTAAATGGATGTCATACAGGCTCTGTATTGTTCTAGTCTCAGCAAAAAGTCTGTGTTGTAATAAGACAAATACCTTAGAGAAACTTAAGCATACTTTATCAACATAATTATATTTATCAGCCACACTTGTGATCCATAAACTTATGTATATTAACTTTAATTATACCTTTACATTCTTCTGTTCCTTTTTCAGTGGAGACCTCTGTCACATTTGACATAACATTGTCTTTTCCTTACTAGCAACTTCCTCTCTCTTCAGTTTGTTATATATGTTTACATGTGTATGTGTCAAAATTATACTTTTAGATGCAAATATATTCTCCTCAAGACACAATATTATTATTGGGCTTTTTAAACCATGGTGGCCTTATTTCCCCACTATGGCACTTTGGTTGCTTGGACTTATGGTAAAATATTCCTAAACAGGTAGAAATTTTCAACCACAATTAAAGATTCTGAGGAAACTTGCTATCTGAATTTTTCATCTTTAGGCACACTACTGACAGAGAACAAGGAGAATTACTGGTAACTTTAAGGGCACAGAATACTGCTTTTTGTGACTGCAGTTTAAGAAGGTCTCTTGGGAAAAATCTTGCATACAGTAACTTTAAAACAACTACTGAAGCTTTAGGAGAATATTAACATAAAGTGCAAAAAAGAAGGAAGTTTTGGTCTATATAACTTGTACTTGATAGAATTCAGTGCTTCGGGTCAAAGCCAACATTCAAAGACAACGGTTATAGTTTTACCAGCGTTTCCCCATGAATCAGATTTTGGCCTCTAAACCAGATGTGGAGACCCTGTGATGGTGCACTCCCTGTACATAGAAAAAGTGCAAGTTTAGGAGGATGAAGGACCCCTGCTCATGTAACATAAGCCCCAAAAGAAGATGTGGTCTGCTATGCAGGAGGCTTCCAGTGAGTACCAGCTGTGCTGTGGTCCCAAATGAACCCTCTCTTCCTTTAACTGTTCATGTGGTACAGATGTGGCTGCTGTTTTTTTTCTCCAAAACTAAAACAGAGGTTTGGCCTCAAGGATTCACGTTGAGGGCAGGACTGTCTGAAAACCATTTCATGACAAGATAGCTGGGGAGATATGAAGGCCCCTAGAGCAAATCTCAGTATTACTGCTCAAACAGACACAAGTCCTATGGACATGCTTTTTTATGTCACTGCTTAATAGCTGTCAGCTTGTTGGCAGTTCACAAGGCAGTTCCCTCTGTAGCCATATATGCTGCCAGCACCTCTGTTCTCATACTGGCAGTTTCATCCCCCTCCTTTCAATACTTTCAGGCTATTTGGAAATACAACTGTATAAAACATCAATGCAATAACAGCTTATTCTTAGTCCATGCACAGTTTTAATAGCACAGTACAAAAATGTCTTACTATTTTGTGGTTCTCCTGCTTTCTTCCTGGTTGCCGAGACATGTTGCTTGTGTAACACCTGATGTACTTGATTGTCAGTTTATGTTTTTTCCTCCTCAGGCAGCATAGTTTTCTCTCAATGACTGCGTTTCCTCTTTCCCTTCTCTAAAGTTTTCTCCTTTCTGCTTTTCTGCCTTTTGCATAAGACGTGTTTACTGCAATCTGTAATGCTGATGATGCTCCTCCTATTCTCTACGTGTACTGAGCCCTCTGGGAGGAATTCAACTGGCAACAGATCTGCCCCTGTACACAACATAAAGAATGATTTGTAATCAGATAGATACACAATATACAGCCATGGGAAGTCAAACCAGGCAGCCCAAATTGATTCACAGGTCCTATGTTTTTAGGGGCAGTAAATTATATTGTTTATGTCAGGTTTTGGTTTTTGGAGACTTAACAGAAGCTTCCCCTCTGAAGAATAAAAACAAAATTGCAAGATAATGCTGCACAACTGATAATTTTCAACTTAAAGGAGCTACAGTCTCCTGTCAGCTCTGACTGCTCTAGTCTGGTGAGTTAATGTCTGTCCATGATTTACAGGGCACTTCTACCATCACACTTCTGCAAAGCTGGCAGGACAGATCTAGAGCACCCAGATTTCCAGAGGAATAAGCTGTGTACCTGCCACAGCTGCCCTCCTGTGCAAATGGCACTTTCATTGACGATGTTTCATTCTTGACCTATTACAACCTCCATTTGCAAATGTCCCTGCTATGAACATCCAGGAAGGTTCACCTTACTTTTTCTGCTTTCCCCTAAAGTAAATTTGGCTTATCCTTTAGTTTAGATTTGCAGTAAGTTTAGACTATGGTCACTAGCAAATTTAGAATTTAATTAGGTAGCTCTCTTTCCTTACAGGACTTATCTCCACATATATTCCCACTGAGGTGTCTCAGGTAAGGAAGTAAAAATACACGTCCTCATCTGAATGCCATGCTGTTATTAAATTAATTACTGCTAGAGCAAAATTACAGGTATTTACTCTTCCAGATACACAGAAAGCAGCAGATGTGATTAATTTGAGATAAGAAGGATTAATTTACTTTAAAAAAAACGGCAGCTTAAAGTTATGACACAATTCAAGAAAAAAAATAGGACAGATAAAAGGATTTTCAGCTTTTTCTGTGGAAAACATAGTCATGGTAACAGCTTTCATTTTACACAGAATGAGCTGGTGATGACAACTTTACAATATAATAACTCTTCCATTTTTTTTCTAGGCACTTTTCTAGCCCTGTAAAATCTGACTCTATTTTATAAGTGAAACTGTAGTAGGTACTTCCCACATCTAAATTTAAATAAATTATAAAAGCAAACCAGTACAATTCTCCAGATAGTTACTTGCATTCCTATATTGAGTTTGAGATGGGTTTGTTTCTCATATTGTCTCCAACTGGCATCAAGCACCAAGCATGTCTCTCATTGCAAGAGACATCCCATACCCCAGAAGAAAGTGTAGTGCGTTGTATTTTTGAAAACAGCTCTGAAAGATTATCATTAGCATAATTTATCTGCAGTGAAACATCAGAAAGCACTTAAGGCTACCCATAAACGAGCAGCATTTTATTTATCCAGTTCTGATGCAAGGGTGAATTACTTCAGCCTACATTATTAATACCACAATCACAAAGGAACACTGCGGACTAGACAGTGCAATGTCTGGTAAGAACACATCATCATCGTTTGAAAAACCCATACCTGTGTACGTGCATGAGTGTAAATTCCCATATATAATATGATGTATTAGGTAAAATGTACTAAATTTTGAAAGGTTTGCACAGGATTGACAAAATGAAGCTGAAATGGTGTGTCTAAATAAACTGGGTATTCAATGGCTCCAGTGAGATAAACAAGTCAATGGTGGATTGCATCCACATCTTGAGGAACAAAACAAAACCACCACCTTAATTGTAACTGTCATCTGGCTTGCAGCCCTGTGAAAAGAGAAGAGGTTGGCATCTACCTGCTGTAAACCTTAACATAAACTTCTCAGAAATAATCAAAGGCAATTTGAATAGTCAGAAAGTTAGCATGGCCCCACACTTCCCTTTCTGGCTTGTATCTCAGGAGAGGATTTTAGCCTTCAGCCCCAGGAAGGCTGGTGTGCCACACTCCTTGACCATTAGACTATACCAGTTCTCTTCATTCCCATTAAACTATATAAACAAACAAACAAACAAACAAACTCCAACAACAACAAAAAACCAACCAACCAAAAATAAAACAAAACAAAAAAAAACTCCCACAAAATAATATCTCCTGAAGTTCAAAAGTAAGCATTAAAAAGTGTACTAGTACCCTGTGTCTTATAGTGGACTGGCTATTATGGGAAAGCTGAAACCTGTAGAGCTAAGTACACAATCTTTTTAGTAGACAGCTACTCAAGGATTCTCCCAAAGATGAATATCCCAGAACAGAGTGCAATATAAAAGTCAATAATGAATTACATGTGAAATGCCCCCCAAAAAAATGCCTAAAAACCAGTTCTTTGATCCAAACCACTTGCCATGAGACACTTGCCATGCACTACATTAGTACAACACAGGACCAGGCTTCTGTTTGCTCTCTGTCTCCAGCTCAGTAGATCTAATGTCTGTACAGCTATTTATAGCTACATATTTCACCAACAGAACATTGAATTATTTCAAATTGCAAGACATCCTGACAAAGCCCTGCAAAATGACAAGCAAAACCACGGCTAAGGCTTGCCCATGTATTCTGTTTGCCTAAGATGTCAGCTATAAGCCTCCCTTTGCCTCAGAGGCGAGCTGGCTGTCACCTCAGGTAGTGGTATTTTGGATTACATTCAGTCCTAACTTCCTGGGCATCAGATAAAGCGCCTAAATGCCCACCTCAGGACTCCGGGTTCCTCTGCAAAGGCAAGTACTTAAAGGTTTGATGTGCCGCCCAAACTCTTAATTGGATCCAACTCTAATTTGTTCCATAATAGCATGACCCAGCAGGATTATTTACAGCAAGGCATAAAAGCAAATGCCAAAGAAGTGACAAAGCAGCAGCACAAAGTTGTTGTATTGATCGTATAAATTGCCTCATTCAACAGCCTTAGGCTGACTATGAATATTTCAGTGTTGTACATCTCTTCAGTTTCACATCTAATGTGTTTCTTGAGTAAACAAGTGATGCTTGGGAAAGCCTTCCTCCCTTGTAAACAAATACCGCCATGGGTTCCCAAAGAAAGCTCAGCAACAATCAACTGGAGATTTTAAAATGAACAGAGGCATAATGGAAAACTCATAAAACACACCTTCAAAATAATATCCTGATGGGTTTATTCCATTAAATTTAAAGGGCGTAAATATTTTCAAAATACAATGCCACTAGTGAAAAAAAAAAAAAAAAAAGTTATTGAAAATCCTGTGATACTGAAAGGCAATGAAGCTTCAAAATGGCACTGTTCAGATAGCACTGGGATTTTGTTTTGCTACTACCCTGCCCGAGCAACCAAGAACTTAACAACAGGTTCCAGAAAAGCTCTGGCAAAGTGCTGCTGGATGTTTCGGCATGTTTCTCTCTCATTTTTAATTTCGTGTAATGGTGACACATAGTTACCAGCAAGGACCTTGTTCACAGATTGTGGCAAGGGATGAGACAAGCAGGTGTCCACCCCGAGAGTGCACCAAAGGAACAAGGTCTTGCCTAGCAAAGAGACAAGATGTATATAAAGTGCCGTCCAGGTGCATAACAGCTATGAGAGTGTTTCTGCCATCCAAGCAAAAACCACGGGTGCAAAAATTACTTTTTGAGCTCAAAGAACATCTGCAACCCTCTCTGCAACAGAAGAGAAGAGGCTGTGCAGGCTGTGCAGTCAGACACGAGTCCATCATGCCATCAAGTCTACACATGGTGGTGACAGCCTTCTGTAATGGGAAGACAATTTTCCTCATAGGCTTTCTGGCTTTTTTTTTTTTTTTTTCTGTTCTTGATAAAAATGTTGGTATTACAGGCAGTTAGACCTCTCAGAAGTTAAACAGAACTTCAGCCTGGGGTATATAACGTACACAACTACTGAATAGCATGAGCATAGAAAAAGTGTGACATGGAGAAAATGATCAGGAGTCAAACATTTTAAATTAAACTCTGTTTAAGGCTAGGTTTGTGAGAGGTGCTGAGAGCTCAGATCGCAGATCCCAATATTCAGAAACCAGCTCTGGAAAGGTTTAAATGAAAAATTTATATCTACCTCTGTCCACAGAATGGGATTGACAATATGTACAGAAAATCTAAAACCTTTGGATCACAAGTATGCTATATCAATGCCAGCTATTACAACGAGCATGTCTGAAGCTGGCTCGACACTGTGTGAAGAGCAGATTACACTTTACATAAAAACACCCAACCAGCCAACCCTTTCAAAGGAAACAAAGGTTCAATAAGGACAAGTGCCGGGTCCTGC
>VXBW01006741.1:10446-33631 GCA_013400375.1 Thinocorus orbignyianus
TTGGACCAGATGATCTCAAAAGGTCCCTTCCAACCTAGGTGATTCTGTGATTCTGTGATTCAACACCGTCAGAAAAAGAGGCATGCTAGCATCTTGCCACCTACAGGTGAAACACTAAAATCTCCATGCCTCAGAACCACAACTGACATTAAACGTGAATAGAGTCTGGATTCCAAACTTTGTGCAATTTATGGAATCTTTCCCAGTTTTATTTTAATGTTGAAGCATTTTAAATGTTTCTTTTTTTCATAATCAGTCCACTTGACAAGGCTTTGCTTGATTGCTTTTTTATGAAGAGGAGCTGAAAGCTTTTTCTTTTTTTTTCCCTAGTCCCACACCATGCTTCTGCTAATTATCATTGATTAGGAAACAGCTTGCTCGGCTTGCCAATTAACCCTGACAGGGCAATCATCAGTTTGATAGCATTGCATGTCATCCAAAAGCTGGGGAGAATGTATTGTTAGTTTCAGACAATTAGCAAGGGGCTGGCAGAGCTCACAATTGCCTAAAAGCTAAATTTTCCAGAACTGCTGCAGTAAATTATTGAATCAATTAAAACACATGATTGGATGTTTATAAGTATATTTAAAGCTAGCAAACAAGCTTTTAGCTGTTAGGGAGTAGAATTAAAAATTAGTGGAAGGAAAAAGACTAGCAGAAGGGTGTTGGTTTTGGGTTGTTTGTTTTTTTTATGGGGGGAAGGTGGTAGTAATCTATGTGGGGGTTTTCTGTTTGTGGGTTTCTTTGATTTTTAGTTTTCTTTAAGCTTTTTTGGAGGTTTTTTCTGTTCTATTCTGCCATTAGCATCAGCTAAATATAAGTAGAAGCATCTGATAAAGATTAAGACCTAACATGACTCTCTTTCCAAAGTGGTTAACTTTTCTAAAAGGCAAAGAAGTTGTTATTGCTAATGCTATAATCGCAATATTGACAATTGGTGGGCAGCAGCTATTCTCTTTTTTTACATTCAGCTGTCCTTGTCATGTTGGACAGAATCTTATCTATGGGCTGGCTTTCCTAGGAGTTCCCGCACTGATCCTTCTGGTTGTTGGCTATGCCTTGAATAACCAGACTTGGAGGCTGGTTACTGGCAAAAGATCTCCTTTTCAGGAAGAAACTACACCAAACCGGTTACTGCACTGCAAACTGATTTGCTTTGTCTTGTGCAGCATCACTGGGAGAGCCTTGGTTGCTCCAGTGACGTGGCTAGCAGTCACCCTGATCAATGGTTCCTATTACGTCTGTGCCATGAGTGAGTTTGTCTCTGTGTATTATTATGGAGCTCACGCCAACATCACTGCTGGCGAACGCAGAAGGATGCTGGCTGCATTCCCCTGCAGCCAGTTAGTTCCTCCAGAGCAGACCCGGGCACGAGATGAAGTGATTCTCCTCCTCCGATACCAGTCACAAGTGAGTAACTCATTGCTTCTGTTGTCTGTAATGATGAAAACTAGAGCTGATTCACCAGGCAAGGTGTTAGAACAGGATCAGTACGTTCTGCCTCAAGTGCCAAATTTCTGTGTATTTTGAAGCCTGCTTTGTTCCTGTAAGAGTAGAACTGAACTTCAGGTATATAAATTACTATGTCTGGTTGTCTTATTTGTTACCTGTTACTGGAGGATATATTCTTGCCTNCTCCATCCCTCTGATCATCTTGGTGGCCCTGCGCTGGACCTGTTCCAACAGTTCCATGTCCTTTCTATGTTGAGGACTCCAGAGCTGGACACAGGACTCCAGGTGGGGTCTCAGGAGCACAGAGCAGAGGGGGAGAATCCCCTCCCTGGCCCTGCTGCTCACACTTCTTTTGATGCAAGGGAAGTACCCTCAAGTAAGACAAATTGAAGCTCAGGAGCCAGACAGGGTATGAAATTTCTTCATTCAGGCATAGAAACATGTGACTAATGGGGCAAGGCCACAAAAGCTCCATGTGAACCAAATTAAAATCTTGGGGGTTTAGACCAGACTCAATTCTAAAAGCTTACATAGTAGGCAAATAGGGAGGATGTTGTCACTTCAGAGAAAATTAGTTTTAAACAGGCTCTATTAGGCTAGGAATTAGATGGCTTCTTACAATAATAGTCATGAAGGCAAAATCCTCAACAAACTATACAATGGAACTTAAACTTGATAGAAAGCAGCAGCTTTGCCACGTGGCTACCTTCAGTAGCATCATGGTTTAACTCCAGCTGGCTTCTAGGACCATGTGGTCACTTGTGCAGTTTTTTCCCTTTTCCCCTTGAAGGGTAGGGAGAAGAGGGAGCAAAGGAGGGGAAAGCAAAAGATAAAACCTTTATGGGTTGAGACAAAGATAGTTTAATAGAACAGTAACAGAAAAGGAAATATAACAATAATAGCAATGACACAAGTAATTCTTACCACCTTCCCGAGCCGTGATTGTGGATTTTCCCCCTAGCTAAGCCCCAGTTACACACTGAGCATGATGTCTGTGGTATGGAATATTTCACTGGCCATTCTGTTGCTCTGCCTAGGATCCCTCTCAGCGTCTATGGGAAGCTGAAAAGAGTCCTTAAAAAGCATAAACATTGCTTAGCAACAACTAAACCAATATGCATTGTTGAAACTCTTCTCACAGCAATCACTAAGAAGAAAATTAGCTCTCTCCCAGCTGAAACCAGGACAAGTAGGCAGGGCCTGGATTTGATAGCAACGGATCCTTACCAAGTTTATTTATACCTTGTTAACCTTTTTATTTAGGGGGAAAGTAAGTAAACATGGGGCTTTGAGCAACCTGGTCTAGTGGAAGATGTCCCTGCCTACAGCAGGTGGGGTTGAAACTAGATGATCTTTAAGGTCTGTTCCAACCTAAACCATTCTATGATCATCCTACAGACTTTCTGATGTTCAGAAGTTACCACTGTAACAGATGCAACAGGTTTTTTTTCCTTTTCTTTTTCTTTGTAAGGTGGCTGGCTGGCTCCTGATTGCTGTGGTAGTCATCACTGTCTTCCTGTCTTACTGCCTGGCAAGCTGTTTCTCTCCACTCAGCTTCCTACACTTCAGGTACTGGAGCAGCTATGTCCATAACGAGCAGCAGCTTTTTGATGAAGCAACAGACCAACACTCCAGGCTCTACGCCACACAGCACGTAAGGAAGTTCTTTGGCTTTGTCCCAGGGACTGAAAATGTAAAAGAAATCCGTATCCCATCCCTCAGAGAGTGGCAAGCTATTTCTGGACTGGCCTTTCTAAAACGAGTGGATGAGGAGCACTATGACTACAGCCTCCTCCATGACTGGGCACTCAAGGAGCCTGTTAATGGAAAATACCTCAAGACTGATGAAGATCCTGTGATCAGAACACAGCTCTGAGGGCCCAAGCTCCTACCAACACCTTTGCAGAAAAGCAGGAATGTGTTTAGCTCCTGAGAGTTCAGACCTCAGCTGCTCTGGAACTTCCTGATGCCTTATATGAGCGAGTACATCTTGTTAATGTAGTCCTTCAGCACATGCTAACAGACACCCTTCCCGCTGGTATCTGACTCCTGTAGGATGTGATAGTCTCTATCTAGATTAGGGTGGGCTGATAAAGTTATTCCCAAATGCTTTTTCTTTCTCTCTGTTAAAAACCTTTAAAAATGAATAGGTAGACTTTGATTGGATCCTATGAGTCAGTCTATCCCGTGAAGAGCAAAAGCAGATGTCCAGCCTTCTCCGTAGCCTCTAGCAGAAAAGGCTGATTTTTCCTCTTCCTCTTTTGTGTATTACGTGAATAAAATATACTGAGCTAACTACAAGCTAAATCTGTGCAGAAGAAACATATGGGGAAACTTCAGCAACACAGGTTAAGTCTAGATACAGTGATAAGAGAACTTTCAATTCCAGTGAGCAGATCCCTCTCAGTGGGCACATTATGGGATGAATGGGCGCAACGTGTAGCAGCCATATGAATGAACACTTTCTATGTGCAAATTTGAATTCAAAAGTATTCTGGCTGAAAGCAATAGCAAGGTTGGCCTCCTATTCCTTTTAGATAAGACTTTAACATCTCTCAGTTGTTTGTCTGCTTGCCTTCTGTACAAATAGCAAATCAGCAACAAGTCTCAGTTTGTGAAGTAAGGTTTGCTCGATCTGTAGAAAAACTTACAATTTAGTCATACTACTGTGCCCATAAATATTACTGTGATTAAAACCTACTGAATTTAGTGGAAGAAGGCTTAGAGATGTTTTTTGTGTTAATGAAATCTGGCACAAAGTGATGTTACTGCATCTCTTCTCTAATTCCCCCTGCAGACAAGTAAAAGGGGGAGAAAAAACGTGTACCAGAGTTTTCCTAATGCTGCCTGTATTACCTTGCCAGGTACATGTGTGTGCTGTAAAGCCAGGCCCTAGATCATAGGATCTGCTGTTAATAAACAACCCCAGAATGTTGATGTGGAGATATACAATTATTTATTCCATATTACTAGAAAATGCAGGAGCCAGAAGTAAGTTAAATTGCAGATCCTGGGAAATGTGTTTCGTCTTGAAGATTGAAAGTTTGAAATGAAAGCAAGCACTTTAGAAAATAATGTATGTGCTGAGTAGCTGGAGAATGATGCATATTTTACTATAAAATTTCTTACAAATTCCCACATACACGTAACACCTGAATCCTACACTTTAAGTTAACAGAACTGCACTGTTTATGTGCACTCCTTGGGTAGCAAACGATCGCTGTTAGTAAACGCAGTCTTTAAAAATAATTGTGGGTTGTTTGGGGGTTTTTTTTTTTAAGTAAAATGGAACACTATTTGTAACCTGGAATACATACAACTGATTTGTACATCTGAGAGTTTTGGCAAATAACTCCCATGCTGATGCCTGTATCCAAAAGACAAAAAAAAATAGCTGCTGTCTTTGTTCTATGTGGGTTCTTTCCTCTTACCTCGTTTTACAGTTCCATTATAAAAATGGTGCAATATTTGCAGTTAAAAGCAAGCTGTCACATTCTTTGAGCTTCTTGCAAGACTAACTTTGTTTTCCAATTTTGTCCCAATTACTGTTTGCACTTTAATTTTTATAGTTTGTAATTTAAAATACTGAGTAGAAGTATGAGCTGTCTCTGTCACTGTGAAGTGAGGTCAGCACTAAACAGAGACTATCACCCATGAGCATACGTTAATCCACAGTACTAAACACAGCAGTTTTTCAACAGATTATTTGGTCTATTTCCCTCCACTCCTCTGCTCCCTGAAACATGTTATGCATTGGTAGTGAAGACACAGCTTTCAAGAGAATTCATGATTACAGAAAAATCAATGAGTTAGTACTGAACAGCCTAATTGTGCTTGCTAAAACCCGAGTCATCTTACCCAAAATCAATTCAGAACTGCAGTTTGCTGGCTTGAAGCGAGAATTATTGTCTTTATAACCACAGTAAAAGTTTTTCCAGAAACTCTTTGCTTGTAAAATGCACCTCAGGGAAAAGTGTTGGCTGTAAGCCCAGGAAATTGATGCACCTTAAAACTAGAGTGTACCCCTCAGGGTACCTGTTTAACCCTTAACAGTCTTAAATTCACCTTTGCAGAAAACACCCAGTACGGGGGCTCTCAACTGCCTTAATGAATTCTGTTCTGCACTTACATAACGTTGCTGCCTACGCAATGGGACTTCTAAAATCACCGTGAAGCTTTCCTAGAAAGTCTGCAGATGCTTTTGAACTTCCACCTGTACCACCAAGAGTTATGTTTTTTTCCCCACTTGCCTCAAATGAACTTCCAATTTTGGCCTGAAATGGCACTCAGCTGCCTCCATAGCACCCTTACACCATTCCTACAGCAACAGTTTTTAGTTCCCTTCAGTTTGCTGGTCCCTGTAAATTTCCAGTGGAAGAATGAACATGCAGTGAATATCAGCCTGAGAGGAAAGCACTTCTTACAGTAACTCTGAAGGCTGCCTCTTCAGGTGGGAAGTCCAAAGCCTCAGGACTGACCACCTCGCCTACTCACAGCTATTCCCAGCAGTGGGGTGGAGAAGCAGCCACGAAACCACCGAATTGTCAGAGTTGGAAGGGACCTCTAGAGATCATCTGGTCCAACTCCCCTGCTAAAGCAGGATTGCCCAGAGCACATTACTCAGGACCAGAGAAGGGGACTCCACAACCTCCCTGGGCAGCCTGTTCCAGGGCTCTGTCACCCTCACCGTTAAGACTTTTCTTATATTTAAATGGAACTTCCCCTGTTCCATCTTGTGCCCGTTGCCCCTCATCCCGCCACTGGGAACCACTGAAGAGCCTGGCTTCATCCTCCTCCAACCCGCCTTTTAGTTACTTGTAAGCATTAATAAGGTCTCTCCTCAGCCTTTCATTCTCCAGGCCAAACAGTCCCAGCTCTCCCAGCCTTCCCTCACATCTGCTGGAGACAACGGATGGACACAACCACTCCGTTCTACCCAGACCTAAAGGCCAAGCAGCAAATACTGGAATTAAGCGACGTGGCGGGGGAGTATCGCAGGTGATCGCTCGTGGCGAAATCAGCCGAAAAATCATTACGGCTAATTACCCCGACCTTCAATTACCCCGACCCTCACAAACCCTCCCCGGCCTCCACCAGGCCCCACTATGGCCGCCCTCTCTTCTCCAGCCCAGAGTCATCCAGCGCCGATGGCGGCGCCAGGCATGCCTAGCCGATGGCAGAGTGCAGCGCGCAGGCGTGGAGCGGCCTAGAGCGGAGCGGAGCGGGGCGAGCGGCCCATGGCCCTTGGCGGCTGCGGGAGGTGGTGGAGGCGGCGGCGGCGATGACCGACTACAGCGAAGAGCAGCGCAACGAGCTGGAGGCCTTGGAGTCCATCTACCCGGACTCCTTCACGGGTGAGAGACGGCGGGGGCGGTGGTGGGGCCCCGCCGGTGCGAGGGAGGAGGGGGAGGACCCGCCGGGGCCTAGCCCTCCCGGGCCCTTTCGGGCCTCTCCTTCGAGTTGGGTGGTTTGGGTCATTTATTTTCTTGATTTCTCTCACGAAAGGGCCTGATGGCCGCTGGGCTGCTGTACCAGGGCGTGAAACGTCCGGCCGCGTTTCACGCCCTGGTACAGCAGCCCAGCGTGGGCTTCCATCCATCCCCGTATCCCAGGTGGATACATTGGTTCATTGGACTTTCAGGGATTCCTAGCAATTAAGAGCATCTTGCCAGCGTTGGCTAATCCAAGGTGATTGGCGGTGCTCGATATCCAAAGAGTTTTAATAATGAGAAAAGATTGTATGTGAGTTTTCTCTCTCCTGCCAGCACAGCATCTGCTCTGCCCGAAGTCCCACAGTTATCTTCCTTGGCAGTAAGTTCCTCACAGAGAGGTTTGTCCAGTACACCTGCCCGTTGCTTTAATCATAGAATGGTTAGAGTTGGAAGGGACCTTAGAGATCATCAAGTTCCAACCCCCCTGCCCTGNTCTGTAGGGATGCTTGTTGCATGTCTTCCACCTCATTGACACAGTTTTATTAGTAGCATGTGATTAAAGTATATTTTAGTACTAGTGATGTTAGAGTAGTACCTTTTTGAAGGAAAGCACTGTGCATTCCCTTTTTTTGTTGTTGTTTTAAGAAGCATTTGTTAACGTTAAGCTGTCCTAAACATAGAAATAGATGCAGACAGACTGTACAAATAATCCAGGGTTAAGAGTGCAGCGTGTTGCCATCACACACATCTGGCACAATGAAACAAGCTGGCTGGGGGAGCTTTCTGGGCGCATTCGGGGCGCTAACCTAAGTGTCAGGATGATAGGTAGGTTTGCAGTTCTTGGAAAAGTGAAACTTGCAAGAGAGAAAACTTCCCAAAAGCGAAACATTTTGGTGTTGTTGATGTTGCATGCTGTCATTCAAAGAGCCTTTTTTACACCCAAATGTATATGGAAAATAGCTGTTAATTGAGAAGGTTTTATTAATAGGCCGAAAGATAGTCTCCTTAATGCTGTCTCAAGAGCATCCTGCTTCATTAGTCCTCGAGAAGTTCGGTTTTAATGACATGAAGAAGTAGTTGTCTGATTTAAGGAATCTGTCTTTTTTTTTCTTTTTTCTCTTCTTTTTTTCCCCTTTGAACAGTATTGTCAGAAAAGCCGACGACTTTCACGATCACTGTGACATCTGAAGCAGGAGAGAATGATGAAAGTAAGTTTGTTATGTCTTAAATGTAGGAGGAGTTTCTGTGTTGGCCTAATTCTGTCACAAATGAGTAGGTGTACCTCCACTGAAGTCCTCTTAGGGGTCTGATCCAGCAAACATTCCTCAAAAAAAAGTGTAGTTCAAGGATTCTGGAGGTGTGTGTTTAAGTTTACAGAAGAGCTGCACTCTCTCACTGGGGCTGCTTTCTGACATTCTGCATCTCAAATGCTCTGCAGCATAGCTTCAAAAAGAATGGATTGTCATCATCTGCCTGTTAGCTTACAACCATGTTGTGAGATGGTTTTCTTCTAGCAGCTGTATGTATACACACGACATGGGAGAGTTGAATCTCTGTGTTGTGAATATGTACCCTTAAGGAACAGTTCCAGAACAAAGAGCTGTGGGTCCCAAGTCCTTTTGTCTTTTGTTGGGTATCGGTGGTTCAATGGGCTTGTTCTAGGAAAGCCTTACTCCCAGGATGTTCTGCATTACTCTACCAGAAGGAAGAAACTGCTGTCGTCTCCTTTGGTTTTAAAGGAGCAAGTCCTGCTCAGAACAGGTAGAGGCTACTGGGCTTCCAGAAGTGTGAGTCTTGAAGAACAGAATCGTAGAATCACAGAATGGTCAGAGTTGGAAGGGACCTTAAAGATCATCAAGTTCCAACCCCCCTGCCATGGGCAGGGACACCTCTCCCTAGAGCAGGTTGCTCCAAGCCCCATCCAGCCTGGCCTTAAACACTTCCAGGGATGGGGCATCAACAACTTCCCTGGGCAACCTGTTCCAGTGCCTCACCACCCTCACAGCAAAGAACTTCTTCCTAATACCTCATCTAAATCTCCCCTCTTCCAATTTCAAACCATTCCCCCTCGTCCTGTCACTAGACTTCCTGACCAAGAGTCCCTCCCCAGCTCTCCTGTAGGCTCCCTTCAGATCCTGGAAGGCTGCTATCAGATCTCCCCAGAGCCTGGAGAGAAGCCTGAAGGCTTCTCTGTAGTACTCTGGCAGGATATGTGAAGGGAACTTGATTTGCCTTGTTTCCATGTTATCCTAGCTCTGGATGGCTTCAGGTGAAGCATGTTCTCCTTAGACAGGTTTCTGCATATTAACTTGTACTGAACGTTTGGTACTTTTCACATGATTTATGTGGAGCCTTGGTACCCAACGCAGAGGTTAGTACTCCAGACATGCAGAATTTAAGACGTTAGTGTGATGAGATTCTCTCTAGATCTGTTGTTAGGGCTCATCCTTGTTTTCTCCAGTTTTATGTGGGATATGAGGGAAAAGAGATGACTGCTCTCATACCCACCGTGCCACAGAAGGTTTTCGGGTCTTTCTAAAGACCTTTAAGACATTAATAGCCTTCAGTAGTTTCCGTAAGGCTAAACTTCATTGTCTTATTTTTTCAGAACTCTTGGATTATGTGTCAATCTGTTCATATAGTTGTAACATCTGTTTAAGATGACCCTCTGAGACAACAATAATTTATATTTTAAACCCCGTGGTCTACTAATGCCGTTGAAAAATAAACAATTAGAGTTAGAGAAAGTTCTCACCATAAGAATATGTGGTTTTTTTTATCTTGTAGCTGTCCAAACAACCCTTAAATTTACCTATAGAGAAAAATACCCTGATGAAACTCCGATTTATGAAATTGTCTCACAGGAGAATCTTGACGATAATGATGTCACGGACATAATTAAGCTACTAGAACAACAGGTAAGGAGAATGGAATAGCTCAATTCAGCTTGACATTACTTTACATTTTAGCCAGAATTTCTCTCTGAAGTCAGTTGTTTTCTGAGGTACATGCTACTGATTTGAAAGATATTCCATACAGTAGAGACTAACTTTAAAGTCTGAGTTTGGTAAATGACATTGTTGAGTGAAATGACGTTGATGAGGTAAAATACAAACTAGTTCAGTGTTCAAAGGTACAACAATGGAATGGAAGTACTGTCGAGCTTCCCTTTAGTTTAAAGTGAATTTAACTCCTATATAGTATTTGTGGAAATAAGTTACTTCAATTTTACTAGGAAAAATTTTGAAATGCTACATTGATTCTTGATTCTTTTTAATAACACAGTTATTTGTGGAGGGAGGTGGAGTATCTCTTCAACCTTTGGGGTCAGTGAGAGTGCATCAGAAAGGAATGATAAGGAGACTCTGCTTTGATTTCAGGAGTGCTTGACAAGTCCTCTCTGTCTTAAAATTGCTGTAATATGGTCAGTAGACGCTCTTTCTTTTCAGTTTACTTCATATAACCTTCCTTCCATTAACTGATGTGTTTGGTTTTTCCTGGGAGGGTGTTCCACTTCCAAGAGGAATGTAATGGGATTAAGGAATAAGCCATTTCAGCAGAAGAGAGGTTCTGAGCAACTGTTGTCTCTTAAGATTTCTGATATTCAAATCTTGCTAGTTGTGTTCCTACTAAAGGTTTTGTTCTGGTCATGAAAATACCTTCCTGATGTCTAGAACATGTTGATAACCTGAACACAAAGATCTCCACTGGTGTTTGCTGCACACCTCTTTGGGGGTAACTTTAACTGGAATAACTGGACTTGAATTTGACAGCGAGCTTTTGAGCCTGGTGCAGAGTGTCTGGGCTGTGTTACCTGCCTTTGCACAGCATAATTCTTTTAAAACATTTCTGTGTTCAGCTGGGGAAGGATTGAGGCTCTACTTCTGTTTGAGGTTGCCTTCTTTTGTTGCAGGCAGAAGAAAATTTAGGAATGGTAATGATCTTCACTCTAGTCTCAGCTGTACAGGAGAAGTTAAATGAAATAGTGGATCAAATCAAAACGCGACGAGAAGAGGAAAAGAAACAGAAAGAAAGAGAAGCAGAAGAAGAAGAGAAAGTATGTAAAATAATCTTTTCAACTAAAAATTTTCCGCTTTGTTTAAGTGCGTGGGGTTGATGCAGGAGCAGTCCTGGGTTGCACTGGGAGAGGAACATCTATCCCAAAGTTGATGCAATTAAAACTTAAGGACAAGAAGATTATTACTTAAGTAATTACATTCCTGCTCCCCTCTTTTTGGAGACATTGCACATTTTCAGTCCCTTGTAGCATTACTCCCTAAGGCAGGGGCAGGGATTTTTCCAAACTTCCATCAAAGTTGCTAGAGCTAGTTTCTTGTGTGAAGAGGCAACGGGGGGAGCAAAAAGGACTAGAATATGGCATTCTACACACAGGCTGCATGTTCTGAGAAAGTCCCCCTTCCTTTGTAGACTGTGGGTAGAGTGGAAGCAGTGAGATGGGTGTTCCCAGAGCTGGTTTGTCCTGCCTGCACGTGTCCTTTCTGCCAGCCACTCTGGAATAGTTTTTATATCTGTGGAACGTGCTGTGAAAAGTGTAACTACTGAGTCTTCACTTGCTGCCTGAGAAATAACCTGGGGCTGATGTGACTTAGCAGGTTCAGTATTTCTGAAAATCACAGTGAAGGAGCTGTTGCAACAAGACAGAATTGTTCTTATATTTCATAGTTATTGTATTTCAGTGTAGGTTGCATTTAAGAGTTGCTGATAGTTGCTGCCTGCCTATGAATAACCTGTCCGAGTGGTGAATTGTTAACTAGTGCACTCCTATGTCCAAAAGTAGTATGTGGAGGTTTTCTGTAAGAATTTCCACCTCGGTATGGCTCTCTGAAGGGAGAGTCCTGTGCCAAAAGAAACAGTAAGAATATGTTCTTTGTGTGTATTCAGAGTTAGGATTATTTTCTCAGAGTAGATCACAGCAAGCAGTGCTTTTGGGATGTTGTCTATTTTAATACTTAAGAGAATGCTCAACTTCACTCATAGCTTTGCCAGTTGTGTTTGCAGCCTTGTTTTCTATTCTTTCAGCAACGTTTTCATGGCACTCCTGTTACCATTGAGAATTTCCTAAATTGGAAGGCCAAGTTTGATGCAGAACTCCTAGAAATTAAAAGGAAAAAAATGAAAGAAGAAGAACAAGCGGGCAAAAATAAACTAAGCGGTACGATTTGAAAGTAGTCCTAAAGTTTTTGTAATGTTACTGGGTTATAATGAGAAGCCTAACAGTAATTTTTATCCTGAAAGATGGTGGTAGTAAATAAACTCTTAATGCACTATTTGGTTATTGTCCTTCACATCGCATGAAGTGTTTTGGAGTGATGATGTTGGATTAAATATGAAGCAGATAGATTTGAGATGGCTGCTGAAGTCATAGAATCATAGAATGGTCAGAGTTGGAAGGGACCTTANTCCTAAACTGTGCATTTAAGCTTCTTCAGCTTTGTGCCAGGCAGTATGCCACTTGGAGCTGATGCTGAGAAGCGTTTTCTGGCAGAAATAGTTGGGGTTTGTTAAGCAACAGAAAGAATCTACATCAGGCGGTTGATTGATTTGGCTTTTATTGCACTGGCTCGTACAGTGTCTTCAGGTTGTTCAGGCACATGTAGGAGTTTGGGATGCTGTTGCTGGACTGGAAGAGAACAGAGGTTTGCTGCATATGACAAGCTTACCATGACTACTGAGAAAGCTCTGGTATTTTGGGGAAAAGCTTGTCGTAGCAGTGGTTTTGGGCTCTGTATTTTGCAGATCACGGTTTGTTCAGCAGAAAGCAAACTCTGTATCCAGTGGGCAGAATGTGGAGGAAATTACTTTTCCTATGAGAAGCTTTAAGAGGATGACAAAGATTTAGTTCTTCTGTAGTGTTTGTGGCTTAGTTTTGGACTGGTTTGCCTGTGATGTTGGATATACTTTTAACCCGGTTACTTGAAAAAGTATAACCAATGCAATTGCATCACTGTTACCTTTTCTCCTTGTTTCTGAAGGCTTTTGAAACCTCCAGCTAAGTTTGGACAAAATTTGACAGAGAGGTGGAAAGCTTAATGGAAGTGAGTTTCATGAGAAGCTCCTACAGGTCAGGGGACACACTTGATTTTCCTTTAAAGGGAATTTGGGAGTCTGCAAAGACGAGATGGTAGGAAGCAAGCTACTTCTGGTTTTCCTGTTCTTAAAATCATTGTTAGCATGAGGTGTCACTTTTTCTCTATTCAAGTCTAGACTATAGAATCTCCCCGTTACAAAACTAAAACCAAACCTGTTCTCGGCTGTCATGAGTGTAACCCCAATAGAAAGCAATGCAAATATAGGTGGAAGGTGGGTAGTTCATGTGGAAAGTGTCCTGAGCTTGTCTTCCCCTACTTCCCAATTAGAAAGGTTTTGCTCTGCCTGGTGTGATGTTTCCTTCATGGATATGTGTGTGTAGGAGTTGGTGATTTGTGTACAGATCTGTGTTGCTTTTCGAATGGGGAGGATATATGGAAAAGGGTGGAGGAGACAGCTAATTTCATATCCAGTTCCCACAGCGGATTTCTTGTGGAGAGGAAGATGAGGACTAAAACAATAGCGACTATTGGCAATCCCAGGCACAAATCCAGGTTGGGCAGAGAATGGCTGGAGAGCAGCCCTGAGGAGAAGGACTTGGGAGTGCTCCTGGATGAGAAGCTCCCCAGGAGCCGGCAGTGCGTGCTGGCAGCCCAGAAACCAACCCCAGCCTGGGCTGCAGCAAAAGCAGCGTGAGCAGCAGGGCCAGGGAGGGGATTCTCCCCCTCTGCTCTGTGCTNACCTGCTCTAGGGAGAGGTGTCCCTGCCCATGGCAGGGGGGTTGGAACTTGATGATCTTTAAGGTCCCTTCCAACTCTGACCATTCTGTGATTCTATGACTAAGCACAGGCTGTGGGGCAGTATAATGTCAATTTTCCCACTCCCTATTATTAAAACCTTAGTACAATTAAAGTGACTATAAGAAACAGTGTCCATTTCACATGTAAGAGGAAGAAAGCTGTTGGGGTGAAAGAATCCTGGATGAATAGTCAAAAAAAATTCAGAATGGGGAATTTGGAGAAACGAGCACCTTAAAAAAAAAAAAAAAAAAAAAAAAATAAAGGGCGGGGGGAGCAAAACAAAACAAAAAAAATCCACACCAAAACCAACACCAAGCCAACCAAACAAAAACAAACTATGCAAATTGGGTACTTTTGGTTACTTTGAAAAGTCTAAAATACATGTGGTAACTATTGTTGCCTTAGGTTGCTAGTTATTTGAGAATTCTGCTAGTTTATGTGTGATCTTTTTCATTTTATTTCTAGGTAAACAACTGTTTGAAATGGATCACAACCTTGATACCTCTGACATCCAGTTCTTGGAAGAAGGTAAATTTATGTTTATTTCCACAGATGGCAGACAATGGCTAAAAAAAGATCAAAATTCCTAAGAAAAAACTGTTTTATATTCTGACTTAGTATCTTACCTCAGTATCACTTAGAAAGCTCTTCACTATCGGAAGAACTTTAAGTACTGTTTTGCAGGTCAGACTTTTTTTCAAAAACAAACAGAACATTTTCAAGATGCTTTAAGCGTTTTTCTTTGCAGCTCTGAGCTTTCATCTGACTTGAATAGAAGCAGCAGAAGTCTATGGACTGAACAAAACAAAAACCATCTCCAACTGAACCCCACTTTTTCTGTTTTCTCCAATAGGCAGCCTTCTTTCTTACCCCTAATTTCAGGCATCAGTCTTGAAGTTCTGTCTCCTCCTCTCTGAACCTCAACACCAGGAGTAAACATCTTCAGGTCAAATTAAATGCTGTTTGTCTCTGCACAGCCCAGTTCTTCCTCGTGGTTTTGTGCAGATGTTTCTGGAGAGCTGGGGAGGGACTCTTGGTCAGGAAGTGTAGTGACAGGACGAGGGGGAATGGTTTTAAATTGGAAGAGGGGAGATTTAGATGAGATCTTAGGAAGAAGTTCTTTGCTGTGAGGGTGGTGAGGCACTGGAACAGGTTGCCCAGGGAAGTTGTTGATGCCCCATCCCTGGAAGTGTTTAAGGCCAGGCTGGATGGGGCTCAGAGCAACCTGCTCTAGGGAGAGGTGTCCCTGCCCATGGCAGGGGGGTTGGAACTTGATGATCTTTTAAGGTCCCTTCCAACTCTGACCATTCTATGTCTGACCTGGTGCCAGTTGAAAATTCTGTAAGCCTGTGCCGAGGGATGTTGAACTTGGAAAACCTGTTGGAGATTAGAAAAAAATTGTTACTTGTACATTTATTTGATTTTAAAAAAGTTGCTTATGGACGTCAGTGGGTATAAACTTGAAAGAGCAGTAATGGGGAAGTTGTGTTTCTTTTAGTTAGAGGGCATAGTTTAACCTTGTCTTCCTCCAGAATGCCTTAAGGCAAGATGGGTTGTTGTTGGAACGTGGCTGTCGCAAGGGAGGAACAGACTTCTTCATCTGGGCTCTGTGCCCAAATGACTTGGGATTAATGTATTAATTTTTAATCCTGTCACTGACTAAAAACTCCTGTATTGCTGTTACATTTATGACAGAACACAAACAGGTTACTAACTTCAGTTTAATATTGCAATATCCTGGAATGAGTAATACTAATTTTCACAGTTGAAATAGGATAATGGCATTACCTTTTAGATGGAGCCTTTAAAACAATCTCCTTCAAATCCAGGGAAAGAACAGACCCTTCCTTAGTGGCCAGAAGATGTCGCCGTGTACATACACAAATAAAATAGCAGTAGTCCTCAGTTTTTGTCCTGAAGTCAGCAGCATCTCTTTCAGAAGAAAATGTGCAGGCATGCAAAGCTTCATCTTGCTTTTAAAATTTAAATCTGAAAGCAAATATGTGTAGGTAGGCATATAAATGATGTGTAAGCATGTGTTTTAGAAACCCTTTGTGTTTCTGTGGCTGTGATAGTTGTAACTGTTCCAGCTGTGGGGTCCAGAGCTCCTACTCTGGCAGTACTTGTGAGAGAGTCTCTGCTTCTGGGAGCTATAACTATGAACTTCACTCTCCCAATGGATGCTGCGGTCCCGTGCGACATTTCTCTTGCCTGGGTCTCGGTATGAGGGGAAAAAAGCTTCACTTTAGCTGTAAAAAGGTAAAATGTGGCAGTTCCTTTTCCATTTGATACATACAAAGCCAAGGAAGTTACATCTGCCTGCTTTGAAGAATTAATATGACAAAGTGCTGTGTATTTGGTTGTCCAGGTACTGTTTTCCTACTTGTATGAAAATAAATGATTTTTCTGTTCTTTACAGCTGGGAACAGTGTGGAGGTTGATGAATCTTTATTCCAAGAAATGGATGATTTAGAGTTGGAGGACGAAGAGGATGACCCTGACTACAACCCTGTTAATTTAGATAGTGATTAGACTTTTTGAACTGACTCTGTCATCAGTATGGACCCATGTAAGGAGAGAAGGGCAGGGGGAAAGCCACAGCATCTGTGGTTTTGGAAACATGTATCAGTTTTGTTTGTTTGTTTTGTTTTTTTTTTCTTTCCAAAGGAAAAATACCAAAATATTTTAAATCCAGGAGAATGGTCTTCTGATGATTTTCATCGTAAATAAATTTAATATTTCAAATGAAAAAATTGAGGAAGATTGATGCCTGAAAATGCTATTCTGTTTGCTCTTAGTTTTTTCCTTCCCGTTTTTGTAACTCTCCTTTGAAGCCGTGTGACAGCAACGTCAAGATGGAAAGATGTTCTAGAAAGCACTAAACACATCTCAAGGCTGAGCAGCTGTTCTGCTCTCTTCTACCTAAGGATATACAGCTTTGGTGAATGAAGGGGATCATATACTCTGCAGTTTGGGGGTTTTTTAATTTTAATTTTTTATACCCCTTCAAGTAATGGTCAGTTGCAGTGCCCCAGCCTGTCAGCTGATGATGTGGTAGCACTTGTCACCTTTTGATAAGGTAGAGCCTTGTTGAAGTTTAGTGGAAACTGTTTCCATACCACTAACGTAAAATCTTTTGCCATAGTTTGAGGATAATAGTTTCAAAATGACTAGTAGGAAAAAAAATCAGAGTAGAGATGAAGTCCTCTTATAAGATTTGGTTGGTTTGTTCAGAGAGGAGTTCGGTTTTGGTTTTTTTGAACTTGTTAATCAATGAACTTTGATGGCAAAAACACCCCCAAGGCAAATCACAATCCACCCTAGGAAAATTAGTTTGCTTTTGGCAACAGACTCTTGAAACACTGTCAGTGGAGTACAGAACCCTGGAGTTCCAGGATTTGTAGAGTGCTTAGAGGTTTGACTGTAATGGGTGTTATTTGAGAAGCATCTTCTTGTCAGCCCATTAAAGTTAGCACAACACACAGTAAAGCTACACACCAGCTCCTGGGTGTTAATTGTCCTGTTGCTTATCATAGAATCNTCTGATCATCTTGGTGGCCCTGCGCTGGACCTGTTCCAACAGTTCCATGTCCTTTCTGTGTTGAGGACTCCAGAGCTGGACACAGGACTCCAGGTGGGGTCTCAGGAGCACAGAGCAGAGGGGGGAGAATCCCCTCCCTGGCCCTGCTGCTCACACTTTTGCTGCAGCCCAGGCTGGGGTTGGTTTCTGGGCTGCCAGCGCGCACTGCTGGCTCATGTAGCTAACAGCTTGATGTTGGGCTCATCCTTCCTTCCAGACTCCAAAAAATCGTAAAACACTGAGAACTGAGGCGTTTGAACACACAGTGTTTAAGACTGTATCAAGGCAAAGAGTGATAGTATGGGTGAAGGTTTCAGGAGACAGCTCTCCAAATAGGGAACCACCAGGTACTTGAACGGTTCAACACTGTGCTGAATTTTAGAATATTGTTAGTAGACTCCCCTAACTGGGCCACCTTCAACCTTTGGAAACAATTGCACTGAAGGATCACAGTTCTTAAAGTTCATAGATTTGTTAGTCCTCTAATGTTTGGAAATTCTGTATTCAAAATGGGAAATACAATTCCAGAAATCATTTAAGGTGTAAAAGTGTCTCTGCTCATGTTGCTTGAGAGCATCTGTTTGGGATGATCTTTAACATGTGTCAGTACTCTTTTTTCCTTTTGTATTCAAGGTGAATGACTTTCTAGAAGACAGAAATAAATGCTTAAGTACTCTGTAAATACTTTTATAAATTAACCATGTGCCTTTTTATCCTACTACCCTCTATTTAATCTTTTTAATTTTGGCAAATAAGAACTCTAGACTAGCATATAGGTTCCAGTGATAATGTTGTATGTTTCAAAGCAATCTGCAGGATCTGTGTTCCAGCAGGATACCAAATACATTTTAAAAATTGTGAGCTGATGTGGGACTAAATGTGACTTTTTCAAAGATGAGGCTGGATTGGAAGCTTCCAGTTCCCTGTGCAATTGCTAGGAGGCTTTAAAATGCTCTTCAGTACTGAACTTAATTTACTTCTGGAATGTCTCAGTTCAGCTGCATAAAAAACATTTAACTCCCAAGGCTGCTTTCCATTTTCAGCTGTGTTTGTGTAAAACTGGCATGTTTTCATAAACGGAGTGAATTACTTCTGTCGTGGTTTCAGCCAGATTTACCAAAACCAGATTGACAGGTGGCCCTTCCTCCCCCCAGAAAGAAAGGAGAGGAAGGGGTTTAGGAGTTCAGAAAAAAACACTAAACTACTTTAATAGAAACAAAACAAAACAAAAAGAAAGTGTACAGTGTATCGTATCAAGCTCTCGGGATGACTACATCACCAACAGGCAACAGTCCCAGGCTGGCCTCCATGATTGACCGGAGCTGGATTCCAGATCTGGAGTCAGGAACGCTCGGATCGGGATCAAAGGCAGACGAATAGGCCGGGTCCTCCTCGGACGTCAACCATTGAAGAAGGAGGAAAAGGGAAAGAAGGAGGAAGAAGAAGAAGGGAAAGAAGGAGGGCTTGACCCTTTGATCCCTCAGCTTTTACACTGAGCATGANTCTTGAAATCTAGACCGAATCCCAGAGTGTTGTGTAGTCTGTGTCAAATGTGGTAATCTTGGGAGGTTTCCAGGTGACTCACTGAGAAGGATCGTCTAGGGAGTAAAAAAAGTACTTTTCGCTAATGGTGTTTCTAGATTAATGAGATTTTTCCAGTCCGCAGTCACACTAACGTATTTCTTGGTTTTCATGCAGAGGATATAGAGCTTAAAAATGCTAAAACAACATCAAACAAGTTAAAATGTGAAAATGTATTTCCCCTGTTACATCTTGAATTTCAAAGCAGAGGGAAAAATAAGGGTTGAAATGATAAAAAAATTGCGTAAAGTCCTTTCCTCCAAGTCTTTGGAACAAGTTTCAGTGACCCAATCTGAACTTCAGATCTGTTTCGCTTTGTTTGCATTTCGCATTTGTGCAATGAAAGGGAGTTTGACAGTGAGTAACCCCGGCTGTGTTTGCTTGTTTTAGTTTGGTAAAATGGATTGAGACAAGGTCTTTTTGGTGGAAGAAGTTTAGGTGAGATATTTAAAGGTTACTTGTGCACTTTGGATTAGATTGAAGTCTAATTCCTATTAATCTAATAAAATCGCATCCATAAACTTTGAAATTTCAGTAGTTAGAAGTCATGGTGATAACAACCTTGCCTGTATCTTGTTTTTAACTCTCAAAGTCCAAAGTTTATGCTGCCAAGCATGTAGGGGCATCGCCGTGAGTTGCAACACTGCACTACGCCCAGAGCTCATTTAGTTTTGATCGTGCCAAACCTTTTGCGTAGTTGGTGCCTGAACTCTGTTAAAGTTGAGAGGTTCATGTCCACCACATCAAGATGCTGTAGGAGTACAATCTCGGGTGTGCTGCAAGCCTAAGATTGGTGCTTAGTGATACTGGTGTTTAGTGATGGGTTTTTATCCGTTAGGTTGGTGGTTGGATTAGGTGATCTTAAAGGTCCCTTCCAACCTAGAAAATTCTATGATTCTGCATTTGACTTACAAATGCAGTATGAGCTGCTTTACAACAAATAGAATCTATGCGTGGTGTATGTTTTTGGGTTTTTTTTTTAATTAAATATTTTCTATCTCTCTTTGTTCTGTTTTCTAATAGGTCAATGGTCAGCGTATTTTGATCAGAAATGGGGAGCTTGAAGCACAATTCCTGGGGCAACATTCAACTTCAGTCTTTTCTCCTAGGAGAATTACAGGCATTAGCCTACCTCCAGTTTTCAAACTGTGTGGCTGCTGAAATAAATTCACAGCTTGTTGGAGCAGAGAGTTGACCGTGCCTGGACCCAAGACGCTGATACACTAGATCCTGAGAGAAGGAGCTGTCAAGCAAGTGCTCTCTCTCATGTTGCGAAATCGTGTTGCAGGGTTTGAAATACTACTACTGTGTTTTTATTTTTGTTATTTAATTAGCCCTTAACTGCCTTGCAACGTGGCTTGGAGTAGGAGAAGGAGGAGGGCAAGGGGAGAGCCTTTTCAGGTTCAGTTCTTCAACATAATTGCATTTATTGCTGTGAACTCAATTTTCCTTTGCACTGCGTGTTCTTGAAATCCGCAACTGATAGAGCGAGCTGATACCACTGGGCTGTGACATATGATGTTGGTGTGAGGTTTATGTGGCTTTTATTACTCTGCTGGGACCTCCTGTCGTTAGAAAAGGAGTAAAGATCAAGGTGATTAACTTGCAATCAGGACCTGTTCTGTTTGTACTTTGGGCAAACTCAGCAAAAGGCCTGTGTTGGGCTTCTGACTTTGAACTAGTTTTACCTTTCTTCTGGTAAATATGTACAGGTGGAGAGGGTCACTGATCCCCTCGCAGGAAGTTCAAGCTCACAGGTCAGGGGAAGCAGCCGTTACGTAAGTCTCATAAAGTCATTTTAGGGGTTCTTTGATAACTTGTATTTTTGGTACCAGGGATACAAAGATCCAGAACAAAAGATGGCCTGGCTGAGCCATGGAAGAACATGGAAACGTTCTTCTCGTAGACTAATTTTATGAGGTCACCTTTCCCTTATAGCAGCTAACAGCATGTAGCGCTTGAAGTAACTGTGTCCAGGAGAAAGCAGGCAAAATGCATCAGAAGGCTAAAATGGGTGGATTGAAAATGAGAAGAAAGAACTGGTCCCTTGGGCCAGTGAGGGAACTTAACATACCCCTCAAAAAAAGCCATTGTGTGAACTTGAAGGATTTTTCAGTTTTGAAACATTTTATGAAAAAACTAAAGCTAGATGCTCTTGGTCAAATCAAAATCAAAAAATCTGGCTGGGCAGACAGTGGCTGGGGAGCAGCCCTGAGGAGAAGGACTTGGGAGTGCTATGGAGGAGAAGCTCCCCATGAGCCGGCAGTGCGCGCTGGCAGCCCAGAAACCAACCCCAGCCTGGGCTGCAGCAAAAGNATAGACAATGATCATTGAATTGTATAGTCATAGAATGGCTTGGGTTGGAAGGGACTGAGTTCCAACTCGGCTGGGGAAGGGACATCTCCCATTAGACCAGGTTGCTCAGAGCCCTGTCCAGCCTGGTCTTGAACAGTTCGAGGGATGGGGCATCCACTTCTCTGGGAAACCTGTTCCAGTGCCTCGTAACCCTGACAGTAAAGAATTTCTTCCTAATATCTAATTGAAATTTCCCCTCTTTCAGATTAAAACCAATATACTCATCCTATTGCTACACTCTCTCATAAAGAATCAATCCCCATTCCTCCATAAGGACCCTGTAGGTGCTGGAAGAGCACCAGTTGCGTTATAGCACCTAAAGAGCATGTGGTGCATGAAGCATGTCTATTAAGGAAATAGCAGACAAAATAGACCAGAGGGCTAAAATGGATACACTGAGAATGAGAAGAAAGAGATGGTCCCTTGGGCCAGTGGGGAAACCAGTACAATAATAAAAATAATAATTAAAAACCCACAATTTAGTGAACATGAAGGATTTTACAGGTTTGAAACATTTTGTGAGAAAGCTAAAGAAAGATGCTCTTGGCCAAATCAAAGTGATTATTTAAAATGTTTTTGAAATTAGAAGTTGTATGCTGCTGTGGCTGCTTGGTGGGACGTTGGTTCAACAGCAACTGATGCAGTCACTGTGGTTTGATCATCTAGACATCACAGGAGGAAGCAGAGTTGAGGGTCCAAGACTTACTTTCCCCACCAGGGAAGCGTGAATGGTCTCTGGAAAAAAGTTGGGGAAAAAATGGCCTTGCTGATAGAAATCAGTCTTGAGATGTGTCTGTGTGGTTGTCTTCTCAGGGGAAGTAACCATGGGCAAGCCAAGGAGTAGAGTTGGATTGTTTCAGTCAACAGGCAACACAAGAGAGTGCAAAATAAAGGTCACTTTAATAGCAAATCTTTGAGCATCAGTGTTTTCAAAGAACCCATGAGCTGAAGCATCTCAAAGCATGTATCATACAGCTGGTCAGTCTTCCTTCCAGTCTGGATGTTGAAGGTTCTACCAAGAGTAGCCTCATGAAATACAAAAGTGAAAGATTTCTCAGGAAGTTTGTAGCCTCACTGAGCTCTCCTCGCTTGGTTGGCTACACCTCTGTTAGCATTAAAAGCAAGGAAAGTAAAAGCAAACATGGAGAAAGGAAGCCAGTTTACCAAGGAAGCTCATTAAAGTACCTTGCAAAATTGCACACAGGAAACTTGTGGAACTGAGTAGATTCAGTAGACAAATCACATCTTGTGACTGAGTTGTCACTGTTAGGATTTCTGTAACAGAGCTGAAAATGGAGGTCTCTCCTTCTTCCAGAACTGCAGGTACAACCATCCCGTAGAAAGACCAAAGGGCGATGAATCTCAAAAGCAGCTTACATTTCATCCTTAATATCCCAGACGTATTTGATGGGCAGGGTCTTCATTTTGTCTTTCAGAACTTTGTCAAACCTTTCGTTCTGTGCTACTGTCATGATGTTTTTCCAGTCTCCGACAGTACCTGAGGAAAAAAGCAGCAAAGGGAGGTGAGAAGCAGAACGTGCACCCCTCCGAAGCCTGCTGCAAACAGTGGGTGCTACCCTTGGGAGGTGTTCCTGGCTTCCCCAGCAGCTCCCTGGCTCTGGGCTGTGAGCGAGGCTCCCTGTGCTCTTTTGCGGGCATGCTTCCAAATCTTGGTGCTATGAATATGACCCAGCATAGACCTACAATCCTGACTCCTCCTGAAGTTATTCAGCCCGCTGCTTCTGGTGTTCTACTGAGTCCTTTGAGATCAAAGAGGAAATAATGAAAAACAAGACCTCTCATTTCTTCTCTCAGGACCACACCTCAGGTTTTGTCTTAGCAGTAACCCAGATCCACGGAACGGACTCAGCCAGTAGTTGGTCCAGAAGGTCTATGCTCACCCAGTAAGGGTGACTCATGCCTCAGAAAGTAAAATA
>VXBW01006742.1:7598-25707 GCA_013400375.1 Thinocorus orbignyianus
CCCTCCCCCCCCAACCCCGTGAAGGGAGGGGGCGTGAGGGGGGTAGACCAGGCGGCCGAGAGTGCGCAGAAGGGGGCTGAGGGGTCTGTCATGGCATCATAGAAAAGTTAAAGTTGGAAGTGACATTAAACATCATCAAATTCCAACCCCCTGTCCCGGGCAGGGACACCTCCCACCAGATCAGGTTGCTCCAAGCCCCGTCCAGCCTGGCCTTGAACCCCTCCAGAGATGGGGCAGCCACAGCTTCTCTGGGCAACCTCTTCCAGGGTCTCACCACCTTGGAAGAAAATGCTCTGGGGAGACCTTAGACCATCTCACCGTGAGAAGGAACTTTATCACTTTGAGGGCATCAGNTATCAGAGCCCTGGCAGAGGCTGCCCAGAGATGTGGTGGAGTCTCTGGAGACATTCCAAACCTGCCTGGACATGTTTCTGTGCAATCATGGGTGGACTGCTGAGTTCCAGACGTGATTTCCTTTGACTCCAGTGGGAATTTAGACACCTTGCTTGTATCTGGAAGCCTAAATTATAGACGGCTTTAATCCTCACCTGCGTATCTCACTGTAGAGCAGTGCCATACGGATGGGTAACTGCTCTGGTGTGTACATGGCCTCGTAGATCACACATTTTTCATATTAGGTGTCTCTATTAAATACTTGGTTTTACGTATCCATTAGGATTATGGCAGCCTCTTCCAGGGCTCTGCCACCCTCAAAGTGAGGAAGTTCCTCCACACGTCAAGGTAGAACTTCTTATGTACCAGTTTGTGCCCATTTCATCTCAACCTGTCAGTGGGCACCACTGAAAAAGGACTGTCCCCATCCTCCTGACACCCACCCTTGAAGTATTTCTAGGTGTTGATCAGATCCCTCTCAGTCTTCTCCAGACTCAAAAGACCCAAGTCCCTCAGCCTTTCCTCATCAGAGAGATGTTCCAGGCCTCTAGTCATCTTCGTGCACCTCTGCTATACCCTCTCCAGCAAGAGAAGACATTGATGATTAGAGTCAACGACCTGAAAGGTCCCTTCCAACCTAGGCAATTCTATGATTGTATGATTCTACCTACAAGTTGTACCTTCTGGGTTCTTTTCATGCATCTTCACCTTGGACAATGGCAAACTGGAGGGAAAAAAATCAACGTGGCATCGGCTTCCAACTCTGATCCAGCTGCATTGCCCATGTTAAAGTGAGTGTACAAACTGCTGGGGTTTGCATAAGGGGAGAGGAGAAGGCAGAAGTTAAATCAGACGTTGCTCTACTGATTTAGCTTAAATAACACCTAATTTTAAGTGGAATGTAGCTGTTTCTGTGTTGTTGTTTTGCATGATCCAAACATATGTTTATCCTAAAATACATTTCTTAATGCCATCTGCCACCAAGATAGCGAGAACATCAAGTTTAAGCAGTGGACATGTGTTCGGCTGTAAACAGGGACATATTGACTCTGCGTCGATAAAATCACAGTGCGATAAAGCTGATTTCAATCCCTTATATTCAGTTGCTTCACCCTGCTCCAGAAAACTGTTCAAGGTCAGAAGGTATGGAAAGGCATGAGCTGATTGAGTGCCCTCCTCAGATGGCGAGCTGGTTTGGCACGGAAAGATCAGCTTTGTCGTCTTAGGATAACTGTAATCAGTACAAATGGGGCTTCTACTCGGTAATAGGGAAAAATTATCCCTGGAGGAAAAGCCAGCTTAGCAAAAAATTGTAGCTTTTACCTGTCCTTGCACTTGAAAACACTTTTTTCCTGTCACACAGAGCGTTGCAATGCTAAAGCCAGGGTACCTACCACATTTTGGACCAAAATAGTGTTTACCAAGATAATCTACACTGCAAATCCCATTCCTAAGGATAGCGGGCATGAAAAGCAGACTTTGCCCTTCACATACACCACAAAGCACAAATAACGACCCACCCCAATTTAATGGGATATATAAGAGCCTAAAAGGGTTACTCTGCAGCTGCAGCTCAGGACTAGAACACCCCCATCCATAAATTAAAAAAAATAATATTGAGCAACAGGCGTCATCTACCTGGATTTAAGCAAAGCATTTGATCCTGGTCTCCAAATTGGAAAGTCATGGATTTGATGGATGGACGACTCGGTGGATAAGGAACTGGCTGGATGGCCGAACTCAAAGGGTTGTGGTCAACACCTCAATGGCCAAGTGGTGGCCAGTGATGAGTGGTGTCCCGCAAGGATCAGTACTGGGACCAGTGCTATTTAGCATCTTTGTCGGAGACATGGACAGTGGGATAGAGTGCACCCTCGGCAAGTTTGCCAACAACACCAAGCTCGGTGACATGGTCAACCTGCTGGAGGGAAGGGATGCCATCCAGAGGGACCTGGACAGGCTGGAGAGGTGGGATAGTGCCAATGGCATGAAGTTCAACCAAGCCAAGTGCAGAGTCCTACACCTGGGACGTGGCAATCCCAGGCACAAACACAGGTTGGGCAGAGAATGGCTGGAGAGCAGCCCTGAGAAGGACTTGGGAGTGCTCATGGATGAGAAGCTCCCCATGAGCCGGCAGTGCGCGCTGGCAGCCCAGAAACCAACCCCAGCCTGGGCTGCAGCAAAAGGGTGAGCAGCAGGGCCAGGGAGGGGATTCTCCCCCTCTGCTCTGTGCTCCTGAGACCCCACCTGGAGTCCTGTGTCCAGCTCTGGAGTCCTCAACAGAGAAAGGACATGGAACTGTTGGAACAGGTCCAGTGCAGGGCCACCAAGATGCTCAGAGGGCTGGAGCAGCTCTGCTGTGAGGACAGGCTGAGAGAGCTGGGGCTGTTCAGCCTGGAGAAGGGAGGCTCCGGGGAGACCTTGGAGCAGCCTTCCAGGATCTATCTGAAGGAAGCTCCAGGAGAGCTGGAGAGGGACTCTTGGTCAGGGAGTGGAGTGACAGGACAAGGGGGAACAGTTTTAAACTGAAAGAGGGGAGATATAGATTAGACCTGAGGAAGACATTCTTTGCTGTGAGGGTGGTGAGACACCGAAAGAGGTTGCCCTCAGAAGCTGAGATTTGGGACTCCAACCCTTGATATTTCTGGCAAAACTCAGACCGACCAGTGCAGGATCAAGCTGCAGGAGCCAAACAGTAAAGCTTGCCTGTTTAAAAACCAAACATCTTTGTCACCATCTCTCTCCACACCTGCAGCAGAGCAGGAAGGGTTAACTGCAGACGTGTTTTCCTCTACATTTTGCACAGGTAAAGGTCAACGCTGAAACGAGCAGCAAATTACAATATAACCAACTCCTTGTGAAATCCACCCGCTGGGGGATTCGGGGCTTCTCATTGCTGAGATTACTGAGTAACTCGGAACAAAGAATACCCTGAGCCGTGGCAAAATCAAGGATGGAGCTGCATTTGAGGAAGAAAGTGCTGATTTTGGGAGCAAGTTTTCCTGAGAGTCTGCTAATTGTGTTTGTTCTGCTATTGCCCGCAAGGGATTGAATCCCCACAGCATTCTGTGCTGCACAGAAACACTGATTAAGAAGCCGGTTATCGAGACATGGGGAAAGGGAAGAAAACAGTAAAACACAAGGGAATTCTCCAGCTGCCCCTTCCCCCGTGACAATGAGGAGCTAAAAATGTTGCACAGATATATCAGGGAATAATGTGACACTTCAAAAAACAAAGATGTGACAACAGCCGTAAAAGACCCTTTCCGTAGAGCTGTAGGAATGAACCCTGCTCAAAGTGAATTTCATAGAATCATGGAATGGTCAGTTGGAAGGGACCTTAAGATCATCCAGTTCCAACCCCCTGCCCTGGGCAGGGAGACCTCCCAGCAGACCAGGTTGCTCCAAGCCCCATCCAGCCTGGCCTTGAACCCCTCCAGGGATGGGGCAGCCACAGCTTCTCTGGGCAACTTCTTCCAGTGCCTCACCACCCTCACAGCAAAGAATTTCTTCCTGAGATCTCATCTGAATCTCCCCTCTTTCAGTTTAAAACCATTATCCTTCATCCTGTGGCTGCACTCCCTGACCAAGAGTCCCTCCCCAGCTCTCCTGGAGCTCCCTTCAGATCCTGGAAGGCTGCTCTAAGGTCTCCCCAGAGCCTTTTTTCTCAGCAGTGGTTTGGGATGGTTAAAAAGGGAGGGGGAAGGCAAAAAAACCAACCACCTTATTTAGTAAAAATAACCCCGACATCCTTTTTACACGGATTTTAAACTAATTCATTTTTAACTTCACATCATTTAGCCTCAAGGCTTTTACAAACAGCCAAAGAACTTCAGAGTCTCTTGGACTGAGCCCAGTTGGGACCCAAATCTCCGTGAGTATTCCCTGGGCTCTTAGGGAATCCCCAGCATCCCGGGGAGTTTTTTCTCCCTTCACTGCTCTCCCAAAAATCAGGATCAAGCGGCACATGGAGGAATATGCCCACACACGGGATGTCAGACAGCACCTTGGCTTTATCCTGCAAAACCCATCTGGTCCCAAACATTCCCAAATTAAACACCATTAATTGCAGGAAAGCCCATGGTGGGAGCAGCAGCTCCTCTCCTGGGCAGCTTCACCCGTGGGAACTGAACTCCTCCCCATGGATTGCATCACCTATGGGATTCTACAGGCTTTTTGGCCAGAGAATCCTCTCCAAAATTTGGATTTACATTGAGAAATGGGATTAGAGGAGGGTTTCCCCCCTCGGGCTGTGGATGACGAGGTCCCACCACCTCGTGGTGAGATCCTTCCCGCTGGAAGCAAAGCTGAAGCAGCAGCAGCTGCTGGAAATGCCAACTACATCCTTCCTGCATCGTTTTTTTTATGATTTATCCTCATTTCGAGCTGATTTGGGGGCTCTCCAGGCTGCAGCTGAACAAAAAGCCACTTCTGGTCTCAGGTTTAATTTTATTATTATTATTTTGTTTTTTCTTTATGGAACCTTGTTTGGAACAAAGAACTGAGAGTGCAGGCAACCACCAAGAGGTGACGTGCTCCACTCCAGCACTGGGGCAGGGGCTTTGCCAATCCTTTTCCCCCTTAAAATATTTGTAAAAACATTGGAAATACCTTAGGAAATTTATAAAACAGCTCCTTAAACGATCTGCTTTCCAACAGAAAAAGACCTCGGGGGTCCAGGGGCTTTGTCTGCAGCTCCAAGGGAGAGGTGAGAGACGGGGTTCAGTGCTGTCTTCTCGGTTCCTGGGTTACAAAAAGTCCGTGGGGGCTACTCTAGAGGTTAAATACAGACTTTACAATCACAGCAAGGAAAAGAAACCAGAACTGAATCCATATAAAAAAAGAATCAGTGACAGTACATGAAGGATATATGTTATACAGAAGGTGATATACACAATTCCCACACTCTTTTTTTCCCGTAGGATCAGCGTCCTGCTGCACAGACCAGCAACTCCCAACACGTGTCATTGCTAACAGGGAAAATTTGGGCTAGAAATGAAAGGAAAAAGCCAAAATAAAAAGCATCAAGAACACTTTTACACCTCTCTATGCTATGATTTAGATTAAAAGCCTTGAGGGTTTCTCCAACACCTTCCCCTTCCAGCCCCAAGGGGCTGTCGCTGTCGTGCCACAGACCTCGGGGGAAGCTGTGACCCGGCTCCAGGGCAGCCACCTCGCAGAGGAGATGAAGTTCAGATGCTTTTAAAAACTCAGAAAAAGTTAAAAACTCTCAACCAGCTCCTCTTTATCAGCCAGTAATTACCTTCCAGAGAGCCTGAGACTAAATTCTAGTATGTTCTAGGGCTGTTGGATGAGAAGCAGGTTGAGCACACCTAAAGGATAAGGCGCAGGCAGCGACTCATTGGCAGATGGGTTTTATTTGTCTCCGTTGGTGAAAAGGTCCTTAAATTTGTGGGAAAAGCAGCGAAACAAACTGGAAGGGAAGGCTGGCTGGAGACAACCACCTCCGTGGTGAACTCTACAGCTCTCCACAGCACACACGCAACATGCTACCTGAAAAAAGGGACTAACTCAGCTACAGGTATTAAATACTGAAAAAAGTTTTACATTTGTTTCTTTTTTTTTGTGTGGTTTTTTGTGTTTTTTTGTTTGTTTTATTATTATAATTTATTTTATTTAACAATCTAAGAAGTTTGCAGCCATCAGAAGTTCCAGTGCAATTTCAGGCGCGATTGGGAATTCGGGAATCTCCGTGGAGCTGTTGGTGTAGCGGACCTTGTAGGTGAAATACATGCAGACTTTGGATAGGACGTGGGATGGGATCTCTCGGAAATTCACCTCGTTTGTTTCGTTCTCTGCAAACTGTCCTGGAGGGAAGAACAAAAACAAAACATCAAACTTCAGAATCTCCGTTCACTGCAAAATGAAACTCTTTACCATGGTATTATAGAAACATGGAATGGCTTGGGTTGGAAGGGACCTTCAGGATCATCCAGTTCCAACCCACCTGCCCTGGGCAGGGACCCCTCCCACCACACCAGGTTGCTCCAAGGCCCATCCAGCCTGGCCTTGAACCCCTCCAGGGATGGGGCAGCCACAGCTTCCCTGGGCAACCTGTTCCAGTGCCTCACCACCCTCACAGCAAAGAACTTCTTCCTGAGATCTCATCTAAACCTCCCCTCTTTCATTCCCAAACCATTTCCCCTCATCCCATGGCTCCATTCTCCACGCAGAAATCCTCCCCAGCGCTGACACAACACACTCTAAACAGACTTGCACAAGTCCTATATTTTGGGAATCCAATTCTTTGGCATCAAGCAGGACGTGCCACAGTCACAACCCTCAAGAATACTAACTTTACACAACATTTCCTGCCTGCCCTGGCAGGGGGTGGGGCTGGATGATCTCCAGAGGTCCATTCCAACCCCACAGCATCCTGTGACAACACTCTGAACAACTACACCAGAAAAAAACAGGCTAAATGCTGATTGCTGCTCGAGAGGAGCTCTGGAACACTCCTGTGCTCCGCTCTGAAGGTCACAGAACGATGTTCAGATCAAAAAGCAAGCAGTATCCAAGTTCCTGGCTGTCTTGTGAAATAAATATAAAGGTTTATAGATGTCCTGTCCCTGCACACACAGTCTTTCCTGTGATCCCACCAGCTTTGCATTTCTCAGCCAGTTCCAAGCAGATTCAAAGGGTGGCTGAAACCTCAAAGACACTTTAACTGGATAAGCTGGAAGCACAGGCAGGAGGGCCAGGGGAAGCTGCACTGGTGCAGAGCATTCTTCCTCCCTGGGGTCATTCAGTAACAGCAAACCTTCCACCACGGAGGGGGCAAGGAAGACCTGCCAGCTTTTTTGTGTTTAGTTTGAATGGAACATCCTTAAATTCTACTGGAAAACCAGTACTGTGCAAAAGCAGAGTCCAGTTACACCCCCCAGAGGCGGGGTGCTCCACTGGAAACAGGAACCAGGCAGGACCTGGAGAAGTCACCATTTATTCCAGCTCTCACTCCCTGCACGATGCAGATTCAAACCATCCAGAAGAGAAGGCTCTGGGGAGACCTGAGAGCAGCCTTCCAGGATCTGAAGGGAGCTCCAGGAGAGGTGGGGAGGGACTCTTGGTCAGGGAGTCTAGTGACAGGACGAGGGGGAATGGTTTTAAATTGGAAGAGGGGAGATTTAGATGAGATCTCAGGAAGAAGTTCTTTGGTGTGAGGGTGGTGAGGCACTGGAACAGGTTGCCCAGGGAAGCTGTTGATGCCCCATCCCTGGAAGTGTTTACGGCCAGGCTGGATGGGGCTTGGAGCAACCTGCTCTAGGGAGAGGTGTCCCTGCCCATGGCAGGGGGGGTGGAACTTGATGATCTCTAAGGTCCCTTCCAACTCTGACCATTCTATGATTCTATGAAAACCAGTACTGTGCAAAAGCAGAGTCCAGTTACACCCCCCAGAGAGGCGGGGTGTTCCACAGGAAACAGGATCTAGGCAGGACCTGGAGAAGTCACCATTTATTCCAGCTCTGACTCCCTGCATGATGTGGATTCAAACCATCCCAACGTGAGAAGGAAGGAGAAGACACTGAAGCTTCTGTACCCACCTGGACCACTCAACATGGCTTTTATCGTTCCTGATGTTAAGGCATGCTCTCTTTTTACAATGAACTCGTGCCCATCGGAGGATATCAACTTCACGTACATGGCATCGGGGCCCTCGCACCCACCGTACGTTTTCTCTTCTCCATCTGTCAGGGGAAGCAGAGGAACAGGCTCAGAACACCAGGGCTGACTCACAGCCCTAAAAAACTCAAACTGCAGCCCTTTCCACCACGGTGTTTGCAGAGAGAAGAACCAAACCCAACCGAAAATCAGACAGAAGCATCCTGCAGGTTTGTAGATGGCTTCTCTGACGCGCTCAGCAATGTTTTAAAGGAAGAATTTGTGCCAAAGGAGGAATGTTTATTTTTATAGACATCTCTCATTTCTCCATCACCAAATTCTGACCTGATTTCTAGAATGAAATTTTCCTTTAGAGCTTCTCTTGAACATACTCCTGCTCCCCAATGAGGCTATTGCTACCTTTATCCTACTGGTACTTACTGAAAATGTTTATTATACTTACTAAAAGTTACCTAAATACATATCACAGAATCGTAGAACTGCCTGGGTTGGGAAGGGGAGATCCTTCAGTTGGGAAGGGGAGATCCTTCAGTTGGGAAGGGGAGATCCTTCAGTTGGGAAGGGGAGATCCTTCAGTTGGGAAGGGGCCCCTCAGATCATCAAGTCCAATCATCAGCTTAACTCTGATACAAACCATCACTAAGCCATGTCTCTAAGCACTACATCAACTTGGCATTAAATACCTAATATCTAGTATTTAAGACACACTGAAAAGAAGAAAAATCAAAAAAAGCACTTTATGAAGGACAGATAAACAGACTGAGAGAGCTGGGGGGCTGTTCAGCCTGGAGAACACATGACGAGTCACTTGAGAAAAACCATTAACTTTTAAGGCTACAAGAAAAACAGAGACATCATCAACACCGAAGCTCTTACGATGCGCCTCACCTTCCCATGTCAAAGGGAAAACCTTTCACATCACAGGAGACAAAAACCCCACCTCGAAGAGGATGAACTTACCCATTCTCTTCTTATAAAAAAAATCTTCTTTCTTTTCAAGAGCAGCTTTTGCAGTAGGAGCGTCTGAAAAAAGACAAGTGGGAATATGTTGAGGCAGGGGCACAACGTCTGTAGTTTTTAGCCCTTGTGCTCACATAAACACCCTTCAGAAGAGGATCTGACAACAGGCAGCAACCAAGGGTCAGCAGCACAATGTTTTGAAAACATATTGGTGTGAAACTTACCTTTGCTACCCAGGACATCCCTACCAGAGCCAACAATCTCTGAATCATAGAATCATAGAATGGTCAGAGTTGGAAGGGACCTTCAAGATCACCAAGTTCCAACCCCCTGCCCTGGGCAGGGACACCTCTCCCTAGAGCAGGTTGCTCCAAGCCCCATCCAGCCTGGCCTTGAACCCCTCCAGGGATGGGGCAGCCACAGCTTCTCTGGGCAGCCTCTTCCAGTGTCTCACCACCCTCACAGGAAAGAACTTCTTCCTGAGATCTCATCTCAATCTCCCCTCTTCCAATTTAAAACCATTACCCCTCATCCTGTCACTAGACTTCCTGACAAAATTATAGCTCATGTTGGAAAGTTGTTCCCCTGAAGCTTTTTAAAGAGCCTTGACTACAAAGATGAGTTATTTCCAGAACCTTATGACTTCCACCACTACAAACACCATCCACACAACAGGAGAGGAGAGGTAATGGAAGGAAGTTTTGCCACCCTGCAAAAGGCACTTAAGAGACCAAACAGCTCATCTACAGAGAAAGATTAAAGTCAAAGGACGGTTGAGCATGCTGTGGGCAGAGGAGAGGTTTGTCCTGCCCTTCAGGGGGACCTCGGCAAGCTGGAGAAAGAGGCCAGCAGGAAACATCTGAGTTTCATTGAAGGAAAATTGAAAGCCCTGCATCTTGGGAATCATGGAATGGTTTGGGTTGGAATGGACCTTAAAGTCCATCCAGTTCCACCCCCCTGCCCTGGGCAGGGACACCTCTCCCTAGAGCAGGTTGCTCCAAGCCCCATCCAGCCTGGCCTTGAACCCCTCCAGGGATGGGGCAGCCACAGCTTCTCTGGGCAACCTCTTCCAGGGTCTCACCACCCTCACAGCAAAGCATTTCTTCCTGAGATCTTATCAAAACCCCAGGCAACAGTACCAGGTGGAGGCCACCCAGCTGGAAAGCAGCTTTTCAGAAAGAGACCCAGGGTTGCTGGTGGACACCACATTGAAACATCAGCTAGCAATGGTGGCCAGCAGCACCCTGGAGCGTGGCCCTGCCCCTCCAGCCCTGGTGGAACCCATCTGACCAAGGAACTGTAGCACCTGGGATAGAAGAAGAGGCCAAGAGAACTGGGGCTGTTGAGGAGAAGAGAAGGTCCAGGGCTCAGGCTAATCAGTGCACACTAAATACCTGGTCTCCAACTTGTCCTCCCCAGAAGACTGACAGCTTCTGATACAGCCACCAATGTCACCTAGATAAGCTCCTTCAGATGTTTAAGGTATGCACTCACATGATTAATTAACCAGGAGCTTCCATAGCTTATAAATGGACATCCAGGTTGCTGCATGAGTATTTTGCCACATAAAGCCAAAGAATTAGAGAAATGGAAGCACTTATTTGCCAAACAAATCCACTATCTCCAGATACAACATCTACCTCTTCACCTTGAACCACATCTCCCATGTGGAACACAAAATGTTTGCAGAGAAGTTCCACCCACCCACTCATGTCCTACAATTCCTTTCCTGTCATCAATGACTCTCCAAACATTAACCCCTACAAATCAGTGAATTCCTGGTGGGTACCCCCAGGTTCAGGAAACCACCACCAGTGATTCTGGGTGGTTTCCCAGTCAGGAGAGACTGCTGGGAATTCTGACCATCCACAGAATTGAAGGAAAAAAAATCATGCTCAGTGATCCCAGTGCAATTGTTTTAAAGAGGAAAACAGGATCAAAATGCATAAGCATGAGGAGATTGAGGACACACTGGACTAATCCTAAAATACAATGAATCAGTCCTTTCCTTGAAAAAAGGAAGTGCAAACAAAATGCAATCTGGCCTCAGTGCATCATCTGAGGTTTGATAAACGTGATGAAAGGGTAATCTTCAAAATGAGAAAGAAACTTTCTGCAAGAATCCAGTATGATGTGGCAAACACGGAGCAACTGGAGCAGAAATCAACTAGTTTCTCCAAAAATTATGCTGAACTTTTCTTTTTTGTGGTCAACTATAAACTGGTGCTGCTCTGTAGGGGCAAAAAAACAACCCAAGGGTTGGGGAGAAAGAGGCAAATGCACACGATGGATATTTTTGCAACAAAGATCAGGAAATAGGAGTGTTGTGAGCAAAATTTCTCTGGAACACACACCCAGTGCTGAATTCCTGTCTGCAAGAAAAAGAATTCCTAATTCCAAGAACTACAGAAGGGAGCTACTGGTCAGATAAAAGAGCCTGTTGTATAAAAGAAGAATTACTTTCACTTCCTTCAGCTTAACAAAACAAAACTGAACAATTCATGAAAAGCATCAAAGGAGGACTCTGGCAACGTTAGTCCTCAACACAAAACTAACAAATAAATATAAACTGAAAATGAAGTAAGATTTAAACTGCTATTCCAGAATCCAAGTTTTGTTCTGAATGCAGGACAAAGCTAAGATTGCACTGCCAAAAGTGCTGCCATCCAGCCAGACCTGGACAGGCTGGAGAGCTGGGCAGAGAAGAACCTGGTGCCTAGGGAGGGTGTGGAGTCCCCTTCTCCAGAGACCTTCAAGACCCACCTGGATGCAGCCCTGAGGGATGTGCTCTGGGCAACCCTGCTTTAGCAGAGGAGTTGGGCTGGATGATCTCAAGAGGTCCCTTCCAGCTCTGGGAATTCCCTGATTTGGTGAGCAGCTCTAAGGAAAAAGACCTAGGAGTCCTGGCGGAAACCAGGGCCCATGAGCCAGCAAAGTGTCCTTGTGCCCAAGAAGGCCAGGGGCATCCTGGGGGGCATTAGGAAAAGTTTGGCCAGCAGGTGGAGGGAGGTCATCCTGCCCCTCTGCTCTGCCCTGGGNACTATGTCTCTGGAGACATCCAAACCCACCTGGACACGTTCCCGTGGGACCTGCTCTGGGTGACCCTGCTCTGGCAGGCGGTTGGACTGGATGATCTCCATAGGTCCCTTCCAACCCCACAGCATCCTGGGATTCCGTGAAAAGATGCACAAAGCCCACCAGCTTTTAAGAGAAAGCAATCACACATGAAGGTACTTCAGTTCAAAACTATTACTTTGTGAGAAGCTTCTCCTTCCCAGCAGTTACCCTCAAGGTATCTGAGGCAGCACTAACACCACCTTGCACAAGCCTTGGCCTGTTTTCCCAGCCAACTCTCTTATTGCTTCACAAGAGTATAAAAAATAAGCAGGAACACCAGAGGAAACACCTGAAAAACTGGCACAGAAAACATGCAACATTTGGGGGTTTGTATTTTTGACACAAATTTGTTAAATTTAACATCCCCCAAAATCAGAAAAAAACATGCCCCTAGAAAAATGATGGAGAAATCCCAACCACACACAGGTTAGAGCTGGTGTGCACAGCAAAAAGAGGCTGGAGGGACATGCTCTGCACAGAAATACTTCTTTTAATTGACAGTTGCACGCACTTAAGTATTAAATAATAGGCCAGAAACAGGAAAGTCAAGTGACCTGGTGCTTTCTCTCACCAGAAATTATATCTTATGTTGTATTTTCCAATGCTCTGGTTGTTGCAACACACATCACTGTGTTTTCCTTCTGTGTAATGCAAATAATGTAAATGACAACATTTGCCCAGACAACACAGAGTGACATTTCTGCAGATGCCTGGTAGCTCCCTGTATTTTTATTAGAATCACAGAATGGTCAGAGTTGGAAGGGACCTTAAAGATCATCAAGTTCCAACCCCCCTGCCATGGGCAGGGACACCTCTCCCTAGAGCAGGTTGCTCCNTGGGGTCTCAGGAGCACAGAGCAGAGGGGGAGAATCCCCTCCCTGGCCCTGCTGCTCACCCTTTTGCTGCAGCCCAGGCTGGGGTTGGTTTCTGGGCTGCCAGCGCGCACTGCCGGCTCATGGGGAGCTTCTCATCCAGGAGCACTCCCAAGTCCTTCTCCTCAGGGCTGCTCTCCAGCCATTCTCTGCCCAACCTGTGTTTGTGCCTGATTGCCACGTCCCAGGTGTAGGACTCTGCACTTGGCTTGGTTGAACCTCCCCACATTTTACAGCTGCCCCTGTCTGACTCCCCCAAACCTACTCCAGCACAGCAGCAGCAAAGAGAACAATCCAAGTCTTCTGAATGCTTTTTATTATGTATTTCTGACCTGATCACTTCACACTCCTGCTAAGGATCACTTATTTTTGTTAAACTACATTCACCTACATTTCTCCTTCAAGAAGCTTACGTGGCACTGCCAATTAGGCAGCTCAGCTTCAACTCTGAAGAAGAAACACTCTGGCACAGTGAGTTCATTTTGATCCTTCCTGCTTTTCTCCAGCATCAAATGCAAGAAAAAAAAACCCAAAACCACCAACAAAGCACATCCACGACCTTCTCACCTCACTCCCAAAGCTGTGTGCTCATCCAGAAGCTTCCCAGAATTTCCAAATATCATTTCCTTTTATATTTTGTATATTGATGAGACCAAACAGACTCAAAGGTCATAGGAATTTAAATGAATATACACAACAACCAGTTAAAAGCCCCAGTGCTTTATCCTGGTTAGCACAAGAAAATTAGATCTATGGAAACGTTTCAAGCACTCAAGATTCTTTGATCCCACAGAAATCTCTTTAAAAACTCAGATTCTGGTCTAAGGAAGCTCAGAACAGTTTCCAAGTCATCACAAGGCACACACAGCCCTTCTGTGCTTCAACCCATGACATTTCTGTATTCCATGCTAACAATTTTTCTGGAAACATGGGGCAAATACCACAAATTCACAATTCCTAGGTCAGTTTAGAAGCCAAATGTGATATTTTCTGGGTATCTTTTGTATCTTAGTTCATCAGTAAACAAAGGCTGTTGTGTGTTAACAAAGCACCCTCCTACTGTTCAATCCCAAATCCTAGTCTTGTTGTTGGATCCTATACACTAACTGGTTTAAAATCACTGCTTTTCAGTGTTCAGTATGCATGAAAAGATAAAGATTGAAGCATATTTAGAAAAAACACAAGGGAAATCTGGTTTGGTGTCACTTTCCCATCACCTCTTCCCTATTCCCTCCTCAGGGGCACTAGAATCTGAATATTCAGAGGCAGACTGAGGAGTGACAGGAGGGCACAACACAGGCAAGGGCTAGTTCAGGCAAAGAGGAGATGAGGAAGGATGTTGTGTGTGGAGTAGCAAAGATCTCACACAACATGTTCTTTTTGGAAGGGAACTTTCCTTTGCAGTAATTCATAGAATCATAGAATGGTCAGAGTTGGAAGGGACCTTAAAGATCAACCAGTNTTTAAGGAAAAACAACAAACAGGTGTTACTGTTTTCTTCCTAACATACCATAAAAGCCCTAGAGCATAGATGTCTGTGAGGGGAAAAAAATGTGCCAACACATTGCAAAATTTTACAGGGCATGGCTTCCTGCCCTCCTGCTAGAAACACTCCTCAAAAACCGCTGTTACCTCAGTGACATCACTCCAGAATGAAGATCATTTAAATTGTGAACATTTCTAGGAGCAAGAGAACTCGTCTAAATACATCAGAATTCCTTTTAATTTGACAAAACCCATACTTTTTTAGGGTAAAATGTGAGGGTTTCTTGTAAGATACACTGAGCATTGCCAAAATGCAGTAAGACTGCATCTGAAGAGACACCTCCCCCCAGAGCAGGTTGCTCCAAGCCCCATCCAGCCTGGCCTTGACCCCCTCCAGGGATGAGGCAGCCACAGCTTCTCGGGGCAACCTGTTCCAGGGTCTCACCACCCTCACAGCAAAGAATTTCTTCCTGAGATCTCATCTAAATCTCTCCTCTTTCAGCTTAAAATCATTACCCCCATCCTATTGCTCCACTCCCTGATCAAAAGTCCCTCTCCAGCTCTCCTGGAGGCTTCTGAAAGATATTCCTTTACCCCCAGCAAAGCAGAAGGGACAGAAGCATGAACACAAACGTATCAGGAAAAGAAATCCAAGGTCAGGAGATAGGAGGTACCTGAGAAATCAACTGGATTCTCCCCACCAGTTCTTCAGACTACCTGAGCCACCTAAATCTGTTCATCTCCCATTCTAGTATTAAAAAAAAAGAAGAAATCTCCAGTAATTTTTCTCTGCTACAACAAGAAAAGAATGAAATTAAATGTTTTAAGTTTCTAAAGACTATCTTAATGCTCCCAATGTTATGGAAAGAAGAGAAAGTTTTATTGACAGAACTTAAACACATCAAAAGGCTGATCTCAAGGTATAAGGTATGTGCTACATCTGAAAAAAAGGTAGAGAACGTATTACAGAAGAACTAATGTCAGAGTTAGAAGCTTCTTATTAGCTATTAACTCCAGTTAATAAAGATAAATATAATATATAAATACTCCAGTTAATAAATACTATTTCTCTCCCAACAGTATCTTTTTAGTCCTTAATATGTGTAAGAAACCAGAGGCAAGAATCAACAGTGCAGCAAGAGAAGGAAAGTGGAGCATGTAAGAGATGATTCAGAAATAAGGGCACAAAGTGGTTCTTACTCCAAGAGTCTCTTGTTTATCCATTTATCTGTGTTCTCCTGGCTTGCTTCCAAGTGGAACTTTTGCAAGTGATAGCTGGCAAACCCAAGTAAACAAACAGTCCACGAGTACCTTAAGCCTCCCTGCAGGGCAGGGGTTAACACTCCACAGCATTAAAGACCTTTAATAAAGCTGCTGCACACAGTATTAGAGGGTGGGAGATTAAACTGGTCAAAGTTAAGTGCTGGTGTGGGCATTTTCAGGTCTCTATCTCCAGCCAAGGCTCAGGTTTGCCTCTACTGAAGCAAAACAAGAACAGACAGAACTCAAAACCTTAGTTTTGTTACTACATGTGAGTGTGTCACCCTTTGTGGCCAACCTCACTTCACTAGGACTTTGAGCAGCATTTCTCACCTTAGCCTAACAACCCCCGGGGGCCCATCCTGAATTCTTCACAGAATCACAGAATGGTCAGAGTTAGAAGGGACCTTAAGATCATCCAGTTCCAACCCCCCTGCCCTGGGCAGGGACACCTCCCACCACACCAGGTTGCTCCAAGCCCCATCCAGCCTGGCCTTGAACCCCTCCAGGGATGGGGCAGCCACAGCTTCTCTGGGCAATCTCTTCCAGTGCCTCACCACCCTCACAGCAAAGAAGTCCTTCCTAAAAGGTAGGATAAATAGGAATCATAGAATCATCCAAGCCCAAAGGGACCTCCAAAGGTCATCTAGTCCCACCTCCCCATAGTCGCAGGGACACCCCCAACCAGCCCAGGTTGCCCAGGGCCTCATCCAGCCTCACCTGGAATATCTCCAGGGAAGGGGCCTCAACCACCTCCCTGGGCAACCTGTCCCAGTGTCCCACCACCCTCAGAGGACAGAAATTTTCCCTAATATCCAATCTAAATCTGCTCTTCTCCAACTTAAAGCCATTGCCCCTCATCCTGTCATTGCAGGCCTTTGGGAACAGAACCCCAAGCCCCTTCCTCAGCCTCCCATTTTTCTCCCCAAAAGCAGAAAGGGGCCAAGACCCCCTCCTTAGTTTCTCCCCCTCTTTCTCTCTAGGGCCTGGCGCAGGAAGAGAGTGGCTGGAAAAAGTTTAAAGAGCGATATACGGTTAAAAAATCCCAACAACGCTCCGGAAAAGCCCCTTTCCCGGCGGCGGCGGGAATGCTGAGGACAGAAACACCCCCTTCGCCGCCGTCCAGGCGAGGGAACCCCGACCCGTCCCCCTACCAAACCCTCCCTCCCCCCTCAGGCCTCAACCAGTTGGGGGGGGGGGAAGCGCGGCGAACAGGCCGCGGCCCGCTGCCCTCCGAGGGGCCGGCCCCGGGAGGTCCCTCTCCTCCCATTCCCCACACCCCTCGCCTCCTCCCATCCCCGGGGGAGGTGTCCCCGTCCTCGGCGGGGGTGTCCCGGTGCCCGGGGGTCCGTTTCTCCGCCGCCACTCACCCGGCAGCGCCGCTCCCTCCGCAGGGCCCCGCCGCCTCGGGCCAGCTGCCTCACAAGCGCTTCCGGCCAGGTCAGAGGACACTTCCGCTCTAAAGGGTAAGCGCCTTCAACAAGGTGGGTACGGCCCGGCCGCTTTCCCGGCATGCCGTGCGGCGCGGCGCGGTGCATGCTGGGGGGTGTAGTTCTTAAGGGAGGAAGTGGCCGTCCGCCATGTTAGGAGTGGGAGGGTTGGGCTTAGAGGCAGCTGAGGTCCTGGGGGTAAAGGGCCAAAATTCGCTGGCTGTGAGGCCTAATTATGCGGGTACTAATTAAGTGTTACGAAGGCATTCCAAAGGTTGGTGCCTCGCTGCTGAGAGAAGACTCCAGGGAGACTTGAGAGCCCCTTTCAGTCCCTAAAGGGGTTTCAGGAGAGATGGGGAGGGACTCTTGGTCAGGGAGTGGAGTGACAGGACAAGGGGGAACGGGTTTAAATTGGAAGAGGGGAGATTTAGATGAGATCTCAGGAAGAAAATCTTTTCCTGTGAGGGTGGTGAGACCCTGGAAGAGGTTGCCCCGAGAAGCTGTGGCTGCCCCATCCCTGGAGGGGTTCAAGGCCAGGCTGGATGGGGCTTGGAGCAACCTGCTCTGGTGGGAAGTGTCGATTTAAAAAGAGCATCCTGGGGGGCATCAGGAAGAGTGTNTGGGGGAGTCTCCTTCTCTGGAGACGTTCCTGTGGGACCTGCTGTGGGTGCCCCTGCTCTGGCAGGGGGTTGTGCTGGATGATCTCCAGAGGTCCCTTGAACCCCACAGCGTTTTACTCTTAATCCTTCCATGCTCTTCCCCATCCCTCCGCACCCCACCGTGCCCGGAACCAAGCGGCGGGGCCGCGGCGGCGGCCGGACCCGGTTCTCCCTCCTCACTCTTCCCCTCCGCTCCGCTCCGCCGCCGGGGGAAGGCGGGCCGCCATGCTGCTGCTGCTGCGGGCCGCCGCCTGCCGGGCTGCCCTCAGCGGCTGCCGCCGGGCTCCCCTCA
>VXBW01006742.1:25754-44489 GCA_013400375.1 Thinocorus orbignyianus
CTGGCTCCGGGGCCCCGCTCCCCGCCGGCCTTGGGCCGCCCTGCCCGCCGCCGCGGCCCAGCAGGTGCGCTGAGGGGATGGGTGGTGTGAGGGGATGGGGCTTCCCTTGGAGAGGCTACAGGAAGGCTGGGAAGAGGATGTTTCCAAAGGCCTGCAGTGACAGGACGAGGGCTGATGCGTTTAAGTTGGAGAAGACCAGATTTAGGTTGGATATTAGGAACAAGTTCTTCCCTCTGAGAGTGATGGGACACTTGCCCAGGGAGGTGGTTGAGGCCCCTTCCCTGGAGATATTCCAGGTGAGGCTGGATGAGGCCCTGGGCAACCTGGGCTGGTTGGGGGTGTCCCTGCGGCTGCGGGAAGGTGGGACTAGATGACCTTTGGAGGTCCCTTTGGGCCTGGATGATTCTGTGATTCCTATTTATCCTAGATATTAGGAAGAAATTCTTTGCTGTGAGGGTGGTGAGACCCTGGAAGAGGTTGCCCAGGGAAGCTGTGGCTGCCCCATCCCTGGAGGGGTTCAAGGCCAGGCTGGATGGGGCTTGGAGCAACCTGCTCTAGGGAGAGGTGTCCCTGCCCAGGGCAGGGGGGTTGGAACTGGATGATCTTTAAGGTCCCTTCCAACTCTGGCCATCTATGATTCTCACAGGGAATCATAAGGAGGTCGGGTGTCTGCCTGCGGGGCCCTGTGGAAAATGATGGGAAGTGGGATGTATTCATCAACGGGGCTGCAGAGGCATGATGCATATTTGGAGTGTTTTAAGTGGAAGATGATTAAAACAATTAAGCAGTACGTTACGTAGAGTTTGTGGCACAATTTGTGATATAACCTGGCCTCATCCCTAGCTTGAGAGGCTGGGTATAGGCTCAGGGTGACACGATTTCTCCATACACGCTTACATGCATGTATATATATGTATATATTTATAAAGTATAGATTGATACTGATGTTCCTTGTCCCTCTTTCAGGTGACCTCTTTCCAAGGAGTGGCAGTTCGCAGCCTCTGCACGTCCTCCCCTCATGACCACCCAGAACATGGGAGATTAGTTTATAAAGGAAACTTGGCAAAGGCAGTGTTAGGTACGTGACTGGAATTCACTCATATGCCTTTTTTAGAAAAAAAATTAACAGTGTTAAATAACTGTAAGTTGTAATGTTACACAAGAGGATGGTTTGCTTTTCAACTCTGCTAAAGCCTGGAAGATCATTTAAACTGTGAACATTTCTAGGAGCAAGAGAACTTGTCAAAATACATCAAAATTTGTCTGTTTTAATCTACAAAACTCGTACTTTTAAGGGCAAAACATAAAGGTTTCTTGTAATATACACTGAGCATTGCCAAAATGCAGTAAGACTGCATCTGAAGAGACACCTCCCACCAGCCCAGGTTGCTCCAAGCCCCATCCAGCCTGGCCTTGAACCCCTCCAGGGATGGGGCAGCCACAGCTTCTCTGGGCAACCTGTTCCAGGGTCTCACCACCCTCACAGCAAAGAATTTCTTCCTGAGATCTCATCTGAATCTCCCTTTTTTCAGTTTAAAACCCTTCCCCTTCATCCCGACACTACTCCCTGAGCAAGAGTTGTATAGAGAGAGGGTTGAACTTTTGGTGGGTTCTCTGTAAGCTTAAAAAAATAATAGTTGGGTTTTCAGTAAGTTCAGCTGTTCAAGTAATAGAATTGTATCTATAATTATGTGTGCTCTGCTGCTCTATATCAGTTCTACTCACGAATATTTACCTTTGTTTCTGTTTTGTGTGCAGGTGTGAGGTTTTTCTCCTACTCCACCAGCATATTCAACCTGTTCATGGCGCCCTACATCATGCTGAAGACTGGCATCGGGTTTGACAGCCTCTTCATCCAAGCTGCCTTTTATGGGCTGGTGGGGTTCTTCACCTTCGTTACCCCAATTACTTTGCATGTCCTCACCAAAGGCTACGTCATCCGGCTCTATTACAAAGAGGACATGGACACCTACACAGCCATCACCTACAATGCCATCTTGGCAGAGAAAGCAACTGTTTTCCATCAGAAAGATGTGAAGATCCCGGACATCACCAAGATGTTCACCACGTTTTATGCCAAAACGAAATCCATGCTTGTCAACCCAACGCTCTTCCCCAACCCCCAGGATTACAACCATCTCATGGGCTACGACAAATCCCTTTACTTTAACTTAGAGGAGGAGTTGAAGGAAGCTGATGAGAGGAAATAACTTGGGAGATGATGGATGTTGCTACCCCTGCTTGTGGTGCAGTATTATATCTGTGAAAGAATGTAATATTCTGTTACAGTATCAGGTATCATTTGGAATGTATAAAAAAGAAAAACACCCACGACCTTTTTTTTATAACAATGTGAGGGTTTCTTCAGAGCTGATGGCACAAAATATAGTAAAAAAAATAGTAATAATGCTTAGATCTGCCTTGTGCTTGCTTGTTCTTGGCCTGGTTTTTGTTGGTAGCTGTCCAGCTGAACCGTGAAGCCTGTGGGCTGTTTTTAAGAGGAGAACAAAAAAATATCATCCATGCTCATCACCTGTCAAGTAGGGAGTTAAGCTTTTAAGCCTGAAAGATTAATTGTACTTAATGGGAGTGGAGGTGGCTTTGGCTTCTCCTTGAGAGAGTGGTTGTAGCCAGGAGGAGTCTGAAGAAGGCAGACAGTTTCTGTTGCTGGTTCCTGTGAAAGCCTCTGGAGAAGATGGGGAGGAGAATGGTGGCATCTTGGGTCACACCAACCCTCTGCAGTGCTCCAAGCTGGGGGCAGAGTGGCTGGAGCTGCCTGCTGGAGAAGGACCTGGGGGTGTTGGTCAACTGTGGGCTGAACATGAGGCAGCAGTGTGCCCAGGTGGCCAAGAGGGCCAACACCATCCTGGCCTGGATCAGCAGCAGGGGCAAAGGCCATTCCCCCTTGTACTGGGCACTGGTGAGGCCCCACCTTGAAGGCTGGGTCCAGTTTTGGGCCCCTCACCACAAAAAAGACATTGAGGGGCTGGAGCAGGTCCAGCAAAGGGCAACGGAGCTGGTGAGGGGTCTGGAGAACAAGTCTGGTGAGGAGGAGCTGAGGGAGCTGGGGGTGTTCAGCCTGGAGGAGGCTGAGGGGAGACCTTCTGGCTCTCTCCAACTCCCTGAAAGGAGGGTGTAGCCAAGGGGGGTCGATCTCTTCTCCCAAGGAACAGGTGATGGGACAAGAGGAAATGGCCTCAAGTAGCACCAGGGGAGGTTCAGATTGGAGATGAGGAACAATTTTTCCAGGGAAAGGGTTATTGCACATTGGAATGGGCTGCCCAGGGAAGTGGTGGAGTCACCATCCCTGAAAGGATTTAAAAGCTGGGCAGAGAGTGCTGAGGGACATGGGTTAGTGATGGGTTTTGTCAGTTTTGGGTCGATGATTGGACTTGGATGATCTGAAAGGTCTCTTCCAACCCAGGAGATTCTATGATTCTATCAATCACAATAATCTCTGGCTGCTCATGGCTACTAAGTGGTTTCTTCAGCAGAGTTCCACTTCAGGGAATCCAGAGGTGGAGAAGAAGCAGCCTGTATTGTGGTGGGTGGGTGGAAGCACCTCAGGATAACATCGCCTCTGTGAATATCCTGTTGAAAACGGGCTGGTTTTGAACCAATTTCCGGAAAATCTTAGTGGCTAATGGTTAAAATTAACTGTTGGGGTTTATGTGAGGTGGGGAAGCAAAGAGGGGTCTCCTGTAGAGGAGAAGATGGGGAGGGGGTACCCTCCTGCAGAGGGGTGCTTAGATCATGTGCCTTTAAAAACCATACTTCTGGCTTTTTAGCACTGGAAAGAAACCACTTTTAGCTCAAAAAAATAAGAGGATTAGATCCCTGTGTGACTGGGCTGGGTAGTTCCACACTCTGAGCGTGTGAAAATTGGATTTGAGTGGTTTTAGCCCAAGGAGAAGTTTGACATCTGTTGACAGGGCCTTGAAAGATGCTTGTTTTCATCAAGGGCCTAAAGATTGTGAAGCTTAGACATTACTAAATAAAAAAAAATAAGAAGGCAATATTCAAATTAATCTTTCTGTAGTAGCAGTGCCCTTTGTTATAAGTAAATCTGGTGCTTGCTGCTAATTCTACAAATAAAGAAAAAAGAATTGTAGCTCCTTTTACTAGAGTTTCCTAAGTTTTAGCTGAAAAAGCAGTTGACACGCTGGAGGGAAGGGATGCCATCCAGAGGGACCTGGAGAGGCTGGAGAGGTGGGACCATGCAAATGGCACGAAGTTCAACCAAGCCAAGTGCAGAGTCCTACACCTGGGACGTGGAGATTGAGGAAGGAGCTCCATAGGAGAAGCAGCTCCATGGAAGAAGGAGCTCCACAAAAGAAGCAGCTCCATAGATGACCGCTAGTTTCCTAGGAAAACAGACAGGATACATGAGAATTTTCCTTTCCAGTCTTTGACTCCATGCTGTTTCCTTGACGGTGTTCCTCTCCCTGTTTCTCAAGATCTGGGTTTTGTCCATGATATTACCCATTATCCCTGTCTGGTTTTAATTATGCAGTACAATACTCCTTGTCATTCCTCCGTGTGATTTTTTAAATCAAATTATCCTACAACCCTCTTGAAAATACAAAAAAAACCCCCAATTCTCATGAGAAAATCGTCCCCTTTTGATACTTGAAAGAGAAACCTTTAAAGCTCTTGAGATGCTCCACACCCTTTAGCACGCTCTCTAGAACCAGAAGGTGACTAATTGCACTGCAGCTCGCTTTAGTAACCACCAAATTCGTCATGTTAGCAGAGATTGAGGAATTCCGAGTAGATTTTTGCTCAATGTAGGTGATGGAAACTCCATGAAATTCTGTAAAAAATTAAGGAGGTCCATGTAAATTATTGCAATGGCTGGGTGCAAGGTGGGAACCTGGGGAGCAGCTGCTGCCCTTGGCTTGCCCTGGAGTTCTGTGGTCCTACCATGGGTTTCTTCATGCCTCCCTCTGAGAAGCAGGACAAGTGTGGTAGCATCCACTGCAGTAAGATTATCCCACAGCTACCCAGGCCTCAGCGAGCAGCTATTTTAAGCAGGGAAGAGCAGAGAACAAGAGTGAGTGACTGCAAACCATGTCCAGCTGTCCTTGTTTCTGGAATGCCAGGGCGGACCATGCTGCTGCTGCTGGTGAGAGGCAGCCTGAGGTAGGACACAGCCCCTTTCTTCTTCCTTCACCCTCTACTTTCTCCTCTCCTTGACAACTTTAATGGTTGAACGTCTACTTTATAAGCTTTAATCTCTTCTCCGGGGAGACCTGAGAGCAGCCTTCCAGGATCTGAAGGGAGCTCCGGGAGAGCTGGGGAGGGACTCTTGGTCAGGAAGTCTAGTGACAGGACGAGGGGGAATGGTTTTAAATTGGAAGAGGGGAGATTTAGATGAGATCTTAGGAAGAAGTTCTTTGCTGTGAGGGTGGTGAGGCACTGGAACAGGTTGCCCAGGNCCACCCCAGCTCGTGTTTGCTTCCCTTTGACAGCCCCCAGTGGATTGATGGGTTATATTCCAATCAAACCACTATGCCGAAGCACAGACACCATTTAAAACATATATATATATATTAAGAATAATGTACATCACTTCTTTCTTTCTTCCCACAACTATTTGCCTTCTCTCTCAGATGCACTAGGTATCACAGAATCCCAGAATGTNAACTTGGAAAAAATAAACCTACTGGCAACAGGCAGGGAGTTATTTCCCACGTGATTGTTTCCACAGGATACCACCCCAGCTCGTGTTTGCTTCCCTTTGACAGCCCCCAGTGGATTGATGGGTTATATTCCAATCAAACCACTATGCNAGACCTCTGGAGACCTCTGGAGATCATCCCATCCAACCCCCTGACAGAGCAGGGTCACCCAGAGCAGGTCCCACAGGAATGTGTCCAAGGGGGTTTGAATGTCTCCAGAGAAGGAGACTCCACCACCTCTCTGGGCAGCCTCTGCCAGGGCTCTGCCACTCTTTCCTCTCCAGTGTCCTTCCTGCTGACTAGAAAGGGAAGCAGTGGACTCCTCTCACCCATCGTTTGGGCTCACCCATCGTGAGCTTCTCGAGAGGTCAGTTCTGCGAATGGCATTGAAAAAGTCACAGGCACCTGAAGCTGAATTTGCTGGAAAGTTTTTAAGATTCACAGAATCATAGAATGGTCAGAGTTGGAAGGGACCTTAAAGATCATCAAGTTCCAACCCCCCTGCCCTGGGCAGGGACACCTCTCCCTAGAGCAGGTTGCTCCAAGCCCCATCCAGCCTGGCCTTAAACACTTCCAGGGATGGGGCATCAACAGCTTCCCTGGGCAACCTGTTCCAGTGCCTCACCACCCTCACAGCAGAGAACTTCTTCCTAAGATCTCACCTAAATCTCCCCTCTTCCAATTTAAAACCATTCCCCCTCGTCCTGTCGCTAGACTTCCTGACCAAGAGTCCCTCCCCAGCTCTCCTGGAGCTCCCTTCAGATCCTGGAAGGCTGCTCTCAGGTCTCCCCGGAGCCTTCTCTTCTCCAGGCTGAGCAGCCCCAGCTCTCTCAGCCTGTCCTCACAGCAGAGCTGCTCCAGCCCTCTGAGCATCTTGGTGGCCCAGCGCTGGACCTGGAACTGTAATTATGGAACACAATTACATAGTTTTTTTAAAGTCTTTGAATAGTATTGACTTGTGCAGTGAAAGCAGAATGAGAAACAGGAGGAGATCCAGAGGTTTCCCCATGTGTCTGTCTGCCTGAGCCACCAGGGGGGACTCATTCCTCAGCTATATCATTCACAGCAGTGAGTGTCTGAGAAAAACCCACCTGTTCTTCAGCCAGGGCCAGAAAGTCACCGACTTCAGCAGAGAGCTTGTGTTTGTTGAGGTTAGAAGGGATTTTATATAAAATCTTGTCCATCTGCAGGGCTTTCTCCATTCTGCCCATGAGTGCATCACCCACCCAAGGTTTCTGGCTGATGAGGCTGTGGCTCCACAGCAGTGCCTGTGGTTTTGTGGTTGAAAGGAACCTCCTTTTGTGATTGTACATGTACAGAACAGCTCTTCGTTAGGGGCTGCTTCATCACTCCTTGGCTCCTCTCTCATCTCTCCATTTCTTTTTCCAGCTGCTACAGCCCTCCTGATGTATTTCGATTTCATTGTTTATTTTATTAAGCAAAATGTGGCTGTTTTGAATTATATTTTGAATTATCTTTTGAATTGTCATTATATTCTGTTTTGAATATTATTGTATTTTGAATTATTATTATATTTTGAATTATATTTTGAATTATTTGTATTACTGCTGTGATTACAAAGAGGTTTCTATGGTTTACAGCATCCTATTAAACAGCAGCAAAGACCCTTGGGCGATGTGTGGGCTCTGGGGATCTGCCAGGAAAGTTGTAGAATTTTGAATTCCCACCTAAAAGCCAAATGTTGGGAGTTTCTTCCAGACTTCAACTCCATCAGGCTGGTGGGGCTCTTCTTGTCGTCCATAGAAAGATTTGGAAATGCTGAAGAGAATTCTCCAACCACATGAGGTTTTTAAACTTTCATCTTCTGATTTGTGACGTACATTAACTCATTACTTGGGACTTTTAAGAGGTTTGAATAAAATTCTCACTCACTCCCCTTCTTCTGGGCACAATCAGTCAAGTTTCTGTGCATGGCATTGTTTCTAAATTAACTCCTGTGTTAGACATTGGAACTTCCAAAAAGAAATGTCTTAACCTTTGGTTAATTTATCCTTATTATATAAAAATACATTAAAAAAAAATAGAATATGACCCTGGTGTGCACAGAATTTGTGAGAATGAAAGCTTTTAGACACCGTGATGGGGAGTGGAGAGAGTCAGAATGATAGATGAAGTTACTTTTGTCTGTCTATTTTGAATACTGCTCCTTTTTTATAACAAGTAAAATTTCTGATTGAAGAGGACCCTCCATGCATACCTACACATCAAGATGGTAACTTGCAAGAAAACAGTTTAAGTTCTGTAAGTCATTCTTCCCTAAATTTTCCAGTAAGTTTCCAGATTTTATTCAGAAAATTCAGGAAAAAAAAAAATATCTGCAACCTGGACTGGTTTCAGCATCCCAGGTTAAAACTGTACTCCTTCCCTATCTCCACTCGTGAAGAGTCGTACAGAAACTTCTCACGCAGAATTTGACAGCTTTTACTATTAATTGTCTTCCACTTGGTGTCCACTGGGACCCAACGTTGGTGTCCACCAGGCCCCATGCATGGTGTCCACCGGGACCCATCATTGGTGTCCACTGGGACCCAACCCAAGCACCACACTGGGACACCAGTCATGAGCTCTGGGCTCTGGGGCAAATCCTGCAGCAGAGATGGTGGGGAAAAGCACAGGAAGGTCATAGAGAGAGCCTGGGGTGGGAGGTGTGGGACTTATAAATTGTAATTTTATGGATCTTTTAAAGATTATTTTCACCAAGAAGTATTACTGAGAGAGATACGGCTTTGAAGATGATAGCTGAGACCCAAACATCAGTGATTCTCCTCAACAATATGTCAGATGGTCGTATGCAGCTCCTATCCTCACCTCCATCGGGAAATACATCATCTTGTTACTCTCCTCCAGGGTGCTCCTAAAGTGTGGTGAGCTTCCCAAGAGATTCGTTCTGAAACCTTGTGAGCTATGGACTATGATAACAATAAAAGAGTGCCCTTATTGACCACCACATCACAGAATCATAGGTTGGTTTGGGTTGGAAGGGACTTTCAAGATCATCCAGTTCCAACCCCCTGTCCTGAGCAGGGACACCTCCCGCCAGAGAAGGTTGCTCCAAGCCCCATCCAGCCTGGCTTATCAATAAGAGTGGACTTGTTTTTCATCATCTGTGGATTCTTCTCTTCTTTATTACATACAGGAAACTACGAGTGTTTGCAATTACGCCTTAAGAAACTCTACGTCTGATGAGTCAACTAAACTTGCCCTTGACGTGTTTCTGGTAATCTTAATTACGTCTTCTCACTTCCCCATTTCACACAGTTCTCTCTTTCATTTTTTTCACCTGTGCTTTGAGCTGTGTTGCCTGAGGAAAACGTAACAGCAAAGACAGGGGTTATTTTTCTTCACAAAATTTATCGTGATGTTCACCGAGAGCGCTGCCGTTGGGTTAATTAAGATTGCAGAGAATTTGAGAAAACAACCCAATATTCCCTGAAGACATGTGACTGAGGATGACTGTGCTGAATTCTTGTTCCTCTTTCCCCCAAACAAAATTTTATTCCATCGAGTACTGAACCAAAAGAATAACCATGTTTGGACTTTTATTTTGCCTTCTGTTTGCCCCCGGAGTCAGTGAACTTCTTTGTTCGTCGCCAGATCTGGAGATGTCATATACTTTTTGTGGTAAGTAAAAAAATAGCTTATTCTTTTCCTACTTCTCACTCTAATTACTGTAGTCTGAGAAAACGTGAACTTCCTTTCAAATTTGTTTGTTTGATGAATACAGAAGAGTAAAAAGGAGTTCAGCTGGAGTGTATTTCTGTTATTAATTAGCCTATTGTAAGAATTATACTGGATAATCATAAATATCACCACGGTGTTGATGGCAGTAGCTGAGGGAGAAGTTAACTCCTAAATAAAGCAGGCGTGGTTTGATCCAGGAAATGTTAGAAGGGAAGGGGTTTAAACTTGCTTTGTATAAATTATCAGCATTGATTTAACTTATAGAGTACAATGAAAATCTTAAAATCTATGGGGGAACAAACAGAGGGTCTGGAGGATCTTTCAGGCTCTGGGACACCATGGCATGTTCCTTCTTGCCATGTCTGTGTCCTGGGCCACCAGCTCTGTGTAGGTCACTGAGATTTTTGGGCCCTTCCCCAAGAACTTGGCACCTTCCTGATGTCGGATAGGCTGCATGATTTCTGGGAGTGTTTAGTTTGGAGAAGAGGAGGCTGAGGGGAGACCACCTTGCCCTCTACAGCTACCTGAGATGAGTTGTAGAGAGGTGGGCGTTGGCCTCTTCTCCCAAGGGAATGATGACAGGACCAGAGGAGATGGTTTGAAGTTGCAGCAGGGGAGGTTCAGATGAGATATTAGGAAGAATGACTTGACTGAGAGGGTGGTCAGGGAGGAGTCACCATCCCTGGAGGTATTTAAGGTATGTGTAGATGTGGCACTTCAGGGCACGCTCTAGTGCCTGAGATTGTAGGGTGTGGGTTGTGTTTTTGTGTATGGTTGGACTCCATGATCCCAGAGGTCCTTTCCAACAGTGACAATTGTGTGATTCTGTGACATGCCCGTGCAGGCTCGGTGGCCAGAAGTTGGGTTTTGAGGAAATATTTCACAAGGAAAGGTCTGTGTCTGATGAAAACCTTACTAAAAATCTCAGTGTGCATTCCTAGCCTGCATCACCCGTAGAATCCCTGCATAAACCAAGGCACAGGAGGGGATGTTTATTTTGGCTGCTTTGCTTTGCATTAAGACTCACCTTAAAAATTTAACAAGGCCACAAGTGGCGGTGCTCCAGCTTGAAAACCTAAACCCTGGAGTTTTGTTTGCCCTTTTTTAATGTCATAATTTCCTCTGTGTGGCTGTATCTGAGATGAGATGCTGCCTGCTGGTCACCAACAGTTAAATCCCCCAAACACGAGGCAGGGTTTTGGGAATCACTGCTGTAAATCACCCTAGGTCCCCTTTGCTTCCCCTGGATTAGGACAGGGAACATCCCCCTGCCCCAGCTGGACCCTCTTTCAGCATCAGCACACCAGGGAGGGCAGAAGCAAGCTGGGTTGAAGAGACCTCTTTCCAAAAATAAAAATAAACCCAAAAAATAAATGAAAAAAATTAAAAATGAAAACAAAAATAAATAAAAATAATAATAAAAAAACCAACCACAAACTCTTCCATTAACTTTTTAAAAATTAAAATATCAGCTAACAGGCATTAAATTCACTGACATCCAGGTTTATGATGTGTTATCACACTCTACCTGACATGATGCACCGCACGATGCTGGGTGGGTCAGCTCACCCACAAGGCGAAGCTACTCAAAGTCTCATTTACATTATCCTGGAAAATATGCCAGTACATTTAAAAAACAACATTTTTAGCTGTTGTAAGGATGTTTGTATAGATTCCATGGTTAGCAGAAGTAGGGATGTTTTCAGCTGAGGATCACACTGGCTTAAAGCTAATAAAAAGTTCAGAAGAGAAGGGTGAGTGCTTCTGCCTTTGAGTTGTGTGTGCAAAACAGCACCAACCAAATAATCAACTTTTCTTGCAACTTAAAGAAATATGCTATCATCCTTACCATGTAAGCATAGAAATAATTTTAAAATGTAGTAAAAAAAATAAAAATCAATTTTTAATGTATACACTGGGTATTTAGATTAGAATATTCTATAGTAAATATATTTTAAAATGTGTTTGTGTTTACAGTGAGCATGTACATAAATATTTTTATTGTTTTTCCTGGGGAAGCTACTGATATTCACACTAACAATGTCAAATGCTTTTTTTCCCTATAGATTCTATAGTTCATGCTTTCACATTCAATCTGACACCTTGCAGCACCGTCAACAATCCCATCTGGAAGGTGGCTCTTACCTGGATTCCAAGTGAGTCATAGAGTCATAGGATGGTTTGGGTTGGAAGGGACCTTCAAGATCACGCAGTTCCACCCCCTGCCCTGGGCAGGGACACCTCCCACCAGGGCAGGTTGCTCCAAGCCCCATCCAGCCTGGCCTTGAATCCCTCCAGGGATGGGGCAGCCACAGCTTCTCTGGGCAACCTCTTCCAGTGCCTCACCACCCTCCCAGCAAAGAATTTCTTCCTGAGATCTCACCAAAATCTCCCCTCTTTCACTTTAAAACAATTACCCCAAGAGTCCCTCTTGACTACACAATCCTATGAGATGGTTTAGGTGCTGGTGCCTTTGTCTATGAAGCAGACAGGATTTGCAGCACACAAGCCCTTCTGGCCTGAAGAAAATGCAGGTTTTTTTAAGGAGAGAGAATGTCATTAAGCTTTCCAAGTATGGTAGGACTTCTGCTAAGAATATGCATCTTCCAGAAGCTGGAGATGGGACTGGATTTTGTGTTCAAACCCAACTTTAATCTTTAAACCCATCTTTAAGCTGACCAGCTGACTTACTTCTGAAGTGACTGCATCATAAACTTCACCTCCTGAGTAAAAACTCCAGGGCTTGATTAAGTTTGCTTCCCTAGAAGGATATCTTAGAACCAGAGTCCTCATCCGGGTATTTGTTTGGGTTAACTGTGGAGCTGTGTGAACTCTGTTGTCTTTGCTGTGGAATCAAAACAGATTTTGAAATTCTTCACTCAAATCTTTTCTAAGACTGACATTTTTCACTGAAACCCGGTTTTTCATTTTTCTGGAAGTAGCAGTTTTCAAGATGTGTATATTTGTTAGTTTTGGCGGGAGTCTTGAAAAAAGAGTCTATTACAGAGAAAATTAGTTTTTATTGAAACAGTACGTCTGTATCTATGTTTCTTTTTTTCTTCCCCACCTTCATACCTAGGAAGTGACATCACCTTCTTGAAAGTGGTCTTCAACGTGTGGTTGGGAGGCACCAAAGCCCTCCACTGGAAAGAGGTCGTCTGCAGTGGCACCGACGACAAGTACGCGGAGTGTGGGACGCTGAAAGGAGGTCGGTGTGGGAAACACACGGTGCCTTCCCCTTGCTGGATGGGTCCCCTCCACGACAGATCCCCAATCCTGGCAGCCCTTTTCCACCACCAAGCAGGTTTCTGTAAAATTCTGGTTGATCAACCCATGCAGACAGGTTTTCTTCTCAACCTAGGCCGAGCCACCTTGCCTGGCAGGCAGGAGACTGCAGAAGGGACAGTTCTCCAGTGCCAGAACCCTACTAAATTAGAGAATTTCCCAATTAACATCCGTGTACTGCAGTTTCTACCTCTATAAATTGGGATTACTGATCTTCTGCATCTCATTGTGACACTTGAGTTGTCAGCATCTCTAAAACTTCGTGGAAAGATGGCATTTGACTGGACTGCACACACAACTTGAGAGGGGCGAGGGGCACTGCTAATATCCAGAATGCAGTTCATTTACTGGGTGGGTTTTTAAAGAGGTTCTCCACCCCCATTAATAATGCTTTTTTAATTAGTCAATCCTCTTGTAGGGACCAACCAACGTTAACCTGACACAGACCCAGATCTGGAGATTTCAGACTGGATGTCAGACTAAAAGCCAAAAAGACCTGGAGGGACATCAAAATATGTCATCTGAGTTTTCCTTTCCTTAAAAGTGAATAACAGCTCTGTTCAGTTACCAGTCAACCAGACTAGTATTACAAGTTAAATTACTGGAGTTATCACAGTAGGATAGCTCTGCAGGAGATGTTGCAGGAACGTGGTGGTTAATTTCTGTTTTCTAACATGTGGTTTAGACAAATTTCTGTTTTCTGCTGTGATTTGGGCAGACCTCTGGGAGAAGAAACAGGTGAGGGCCTTACCACTGGAAGAGTGAATGGCACTGGTGCTGCTGCGAGAGATGCCATATTGCTTTGAGGTTATTTAGGAAGTTTGATTGATGGCATTGTGATTAACTGACCATTTATATTGTAATTATGTCTGTTTTACAGAAACACTTGCAACAGAATTTGACATTAAAGGTGCAAGAATAACGTTCCCAAAGGTACTTTTCAGTATTTTATATACAGAAATAACAGTAAAACAGTAAAGTAATACACTTACTTGTGTATATTTTCTGGAAAGAGATGTTCACTGAAAGTGTAGAAAAACTAATGTCAGAAAACTTTGTTGTGCTTGAAGTGATGACTCTGGAATGGCAGCATCTCTGAAATGCTGAACATCCTCAGGTTATTATTCCTCTATTATTCCTCCTTTATCTTACAACCCAGAGCAGGTCCCACAGGAACGTGTCCAGGGGGGTTTGAATGTCTCCAGAGATGGAGACCTCACCACCTCTCTGGGCAGCTTCTGCCAGGGCTCTGCCACCCTCACAGGGAAGAATTTCTTCCTAATATCTCATCTAAATCTCCCCTCTTCCAATTTAAAACTGTTCCCCCTTGCCCTATCACTATAATAGGTGTGAATCCTTCCTAGATGTCATCTATGAAGGGTAACAAGGTTCCTACCTCACACTGGGGCCAAAAAAGAAGTATATCAACCTGAGTAATTGCTGTTTGTGGAGTCAGAAATGTTAGTCATGAGAAGGGCTCTGGAAGGGGGAGCAGATGCCTTCAGGAGCATGGGACTCACTGTTTGGAGAGTGAGCCCTGACAGGGGCATGGTGGGCCACAGCCCGCTGCTGTTCCTTATTCACTCTGGCCATAACAAGAAAGTTGATTAACATTTTTTAATATATCAATATATCTTAATATATCCATGATAACAGTCCTTGATGAGAATCATTCTTTTTACATCTTAATAGAAATAACTAGAACTGACAAGAGGGGGCGGAATTATGCACTAACTTCCTTTTTTGTTTGTTTTTTTCTTTCTTTCTTACTTTTTAGGGCAATTACAACATTATTATACAAGCATTCTCTGATGATGCTGAGAGTAATATGGTCATATGTGTGAATTTCACCATGATAGTGAAACGAGATGATTTCTGATTGCCACAAGAGCTTCAAAGCTTCCGCAGCACGAAGGTCGCTTCTGCGAGGAGCTGGAGTACGAGCTGACAAGTAAGAAGCACACTAATTTTCCTGAGGTAGAACAGATCACCATCTGCCTGGAAAGCTGCAGGATGGATAGTCTCATCCCTTTATAGCACTGCTGTCAGCGGGTGCTGGGCCAACGTGCACAAAATCTCTGGGAATCGGGCGTCTTGGTTAATCCAGGGAATAACCCCAGCTGGGTGTCAGGCTGAGGACCATGTTTCGGTGCCCTGCCCAGAGTGATGGAAGAGCTGATTCCTTCAGCCTTCAGATGGTGCTGAGCTCATATACAGGCGATTTTGGGATGTAAGAATCAGAAGTTCAGCAGTTTAAAGTGTAACAGCAATTGGATCTGGAACCCTGTTGTGTTTTTTATTTGTTTGTTTTTGTTTTTTTTCCCTTTTAATGATAAAACTTTTTTTCTTGCACAATCAAGTTGAGAAATGGTTTTCATTCTGCCAGTATTTTCTGATTATCTTTAGAAGTTTTCTAATCTTCTGCTCCATGTGTGCTGACCTGAACCAGAGGAACACCGGTTTGTTACCTGGTACTAGCTGACGGGAATAAAACCTGAAGGAGTCTCCAGTTACACCGACTCGATAGGGCTGAATTTAGCCTCCCAGAACTGTAACCACGACCTCACAGTGTGTTCTTAGCTCTTCCTCACAGTGTGTTCTTAGCTCTTGCTCACAGTCAGAAAAGGTCAACGGAGCTGGTGAAGGGTCTGGAGAACAAGTCTTGTGAGGAGCAGCTGAGGGAGCTGGGGGTGTTCAGCCTGGAGAAAAGGAGGCTGAGGGGAGACCTTCTGGCTCTCTCCAACTCCCTGGAAGGAGGGTGTAGCCAGGGGGGGTCAGTCTCTTCTCCCAAGGAACAGGTGATGGGACAAGAGGAAACAGCCTCAAATTGCACCAGAGGAGGTTCAGATTGGAGATTAGGAACAAATTTTCCAGAGAAAGGGTCATCAAGAGTTGGAATGGGCTGCCCCAGGAAGTGGTGGAGTCACCATCCCTGGAGGTATCCAAAAGACACAGTGCTTATTGATTTTACTTCTTCATTTCCTGGCTCTGTCATAGAGATTGAAGGCTGTGAATGCTGTGAAGCAAACCATTCACCAAGTATTTCTTGCTTAAAATGTTCTGTGAGACCTGCACATCCCGAGATACCTGTATTTTGCCAGGAGTTCCAGTGCACTGTGTGAATCCCCCTCCCCTGCCAACCCAAATACACCAAGGCAGGCCTTGCATGTGCCATATTTATCTGAAACCAATATCCAAAGCCTTCACAAATGCCTCTTCTTCTCTCCCTCATTACTGTTGTTTTTCAGCGGCTGTCAGGATTTGCTGCAGATGGGAAAATAGCTTTTCTTCACCCCCTCACCCTCTGTCGCCAAATATGTAATTATCAGAAGAAGCAGTTCCTGGAAGATGTGTTTTCCAATGAAAGTGCACACTTTTTGAGCTGTGTTATTACCGTTTCATTCGATAAAAGCAGTAAAACTTGCACGATTTCAACTGAGGGAGGTCCTGCTGACTGCAACAGCACACGCTTTTCCTGCTTTGAAGTTGTAACATCATCGTTTGAGGTAGACACAGAAATTAAATTCCATGTAACTGAGGTACTGTGTCAGCCTATCTTGTTCCCAAGGATGTGCTGGAAGGCACCAGAGATCCCTCAGTCACCAGTTTGGCTGGTAAAAAGAAGGCAGACCCACACTTAACAAATCAGCTCATTCTTGCCTGTGGCAAGAATGAGTTGGATTGAGAGCAGCCCGGAGGAGAAGGGCTTGGGGGTGTTGGTGGATGAGAAGCTCAACATCTGCTGGCAGCCCACAAAGCCAACCCCATCCTGGGATGCACCAAGAGGTGTGTGACCAGCAGGGTGAGGAGTGGGATTCTCCCCCTCTGCTCTGCACTCGTGAGACCCCACCTGGAGCACTTTGTCCAGCTCTGGAGTCCTCAACACATGAAGGACATGGACCTCAGTAGTAGACCTCCAAAGTAAGGCCATTTCTAGAATCAGCAAGGAGAGTTCCCAAATTTCCTTTCTCTCCTCTGAGCTCTGCAGGCATGAGCTTCCATCCTTTTCCTTCCCTCCCTCCCCATCTCTTCCCTTTGAAAATGTCACCGTCCCCATCTGCTGTCCCTGGACTCCCTGTGCTGGCAGGAACCCATGGGCAGAAACAAGTGACTGAAGTCCCTCAGCAGAATGTGCTGCACTGACACTTCAAAGGCAATCCCTGGCATTTTCCACCAATACAAAAAAAAAAAAAGAAGAAGAAGGGCAGGAGTTAATGCCTCTACGTTTCTCCTGTGCCGCCTGTGACACAGACCAGGATACTTCTCCTGCATCACCAAGTCATGGAATCACGGAATCACAGAATGGTCAGAGTTGGAAGGGACCTTCAAGATCATCAAGTTCCAACCCCCTGCCATGGGCAGGGACACCTCTCCCTAGAGCAGGTTGCTCCAAGCCCCATCCAGCCTGGCCTTGAACCCCTGCAGGGATGGGGCAGCCACAACTTCCCTGGGCAACCTGTTCCAGTGCCTCACCACCCTCACAGCAAAGAATTTCTTCTTAATATCTCATCTAAATCTCCCCTCTTCCAATTTAAACCTGTTACCCCTTGCCTGTCACTCCACTCCCTGACCAAGAGTCCCTCTCCAGCTCTCCTGTAGGGTCCCTTGAGATCCTGGAAGGCTGCTATAAAATAAAGAAATTATACTATTTATTATTTATCTTTATTTTATAATGATATATAAAATAAAGAGATTGTGTTTCCATCCAGGCTGGTATTGTTTCTACTGCAGATGTTTTACAGAAAAGTTCCTCAGCTCAAGGTTCCTTGAGCAACCTGCTCTAGGGAGAGGTGTCCCTGCCCAGGGCAGGGGGTTGGAACTTGATGATCTTGAAGGTCCCTTCCAACTCTGACCATTCTATGATTCTATGATTCAAGATGCTGAGTCTGGATGTCTGTGAGTAGGACAGGGGAGTGAGACAGGAGTGATTGTCTTCTTCTGGCCTCGCTGGAGGAGCAGTGAAGTCCACACAGTGAAGTCCACCATCATTGTCACTGCTGTGATGGGAGGGGAACCCTGGCTGCTCTCTGCTTTACTGCTAATCCTTGGGATAGTCCACTTCTTCACCCCAACATCACAGAGTTCTGGGCATAAAATATGGAATAAAATGAGGAATATTTCCTGTGCAACCTGCTCTTCCTCTGCAACCTACTCTGGGTGGCCCTGCTCTGGCAGGAGGATGGATTAGATGATCTCCAGAGGTCCCTTCCAACCCCACAGCACTCTGTGATCCTGTGAGTATAACTTCGGTTTTGAAAGGGTGGAAGAAAATAAAGAGGAAAGTAGAGGGGGGTAAACAGTTACATAAAACATACAATCAAAAGCAAGATGCTTGAAATATTTATAGACAAAACATGGCAATATCAGTGAGTCAGGCGCTAATATTAGGTTTATTTGAAAGAGGAGACTTTTCTCCAAACGTTCTGTCAATACAACAAGGATGACTAAGGCACCATAATTCTGGGAGAAGAGCTGAAATTCACCAGAAGCTCAAGGTATTCAGTGATTACAATTCTAATGATCTGGGGGTTTTTAATATTTGGATTGCAGTGGTGCCTTCTGTAAGCAGCTTGCAATCAGGGCTGCTGCTTCCCTGCTGCGTGCTGTATAAATATTTATGAAATTAGCAAAATAATATTTTAAGGGTTCTTGGAGATGTGAATCATGGCCAGATCCCAAGCACCTCCTAAGTATCTAGCCCCAGGGGAGCGAGACCCAGAATCCCTTAACTCTGCAGTGAGATTGTTTGACACCTCCAAAGAGCAGCCCAGGAATACCGCGCAGTGAGGGGACTAGTTCAGGAGAGCTTTCTGCTGGGCATGGCAGGCACACACTGAATTAATTCTTATTTTCCAGTGCAATTTCCACTATAATTTGTGTTTCAAAGCATTAGCAGCCTGAAAAGCCTACAGCATGACACCAGACTGTAATAAAGTATAGAGCAGAACCTAAGAGCAAGGGTGTTGGGTGTTGCTGGATGTTGCTCCTGATCTGTTTTGGTCTTTCTTTCTTTCTTTCTTTCTTTCTTTCTTTCTTTCTTTCTTTCTTTCTTTCTTTCTTTCTTTCT